>CM034349.1:42490111-42888520 GCA_019925275.1 Mytilus edulis | reverse complement strand
ACTAGAATAAAGCTTGCGCATTGTTATATACTTAAATTTAGTCACGGGTGTGTTCTAGTATATATAATATGTATACAACTCGTCTAAACATCAACCCAACAATGTTAGATCTGTAAATTTGCTTTCGCAAATTTTTGGTTCTTCCCTCGCCGGGATTCGAACCCATGCTACTGTGATATCGTGACACCAAATCGCCTGTACTGCAGCCGTCCCGCTAGACCACACGACCACCTGGGGCTCTTATATAATATGTGTATACTAGGTTGATAGGTAATGTTTTAATTTTATTTGTAGCAAGACAAAATCGTTGACACACTATTTTCCTTTTACCTTTTCGTAAAACTATAAAACCTATCGTCCCACAATTATTTCCAAAATTTCTTTCTCATAATTTTTTTTTATGCACACAAATGTGTTTTTTCATTAACTATCTAATTACATTCATGCAACTTTCAAAGACTTATAGCTTGGATATGAAGATATGATTTCACGTCCCCTCACGCGTTCACGATGTCCCCCAATCAGAACCGATCACATCACGCATTACATAATGAAAATATGCGGTTTTTAGATTTACTGAGATGTTCATGAACACCGGACAGCGTACACGCTGCCCAAAACGACATTCATACCAATTGACTGAATAAAAAGTAAATTTGAACTTGTAGGTCTGTAAAAAAAACCATTTCAAAATTTATATGTCACATTTTTAGGCAATTTCTCGTCGGGCAACTGATTTTGTAGGAGTTCAACTCCACGTTCAACAGTAAAAAGTAAAAACACAAAAATACTGAACTCCCAGGAAAATTCAAAAAGGAAAATCAAAAATCAAAAGGCAAAATCAAAAGTCCAAACACATCAAACGAATGGATAACAACTGTCATATTCCTGACTTGGTACAGGTATTTTCTAATGTAGAAAATGGTGGATTGAACTGGTTTTATAGCTAGCTAAACCTCTCACTTGTATGACAGTCGCATCAAATTCCATTACATTGTCAACGATGCATGAACAAAACAAACATACTCAAAGAGTAAAAATGTCAAAAATGTCAGTAAATGATACATGTATCTCTTCGTTAAAGTATTCACCACATCATAGCATTCTCCGATTTTCAATATTTTGATCAGTTGAATAAGAAAATTACGATTTAGAAATGCACATACCTTTGAAGCGGTGACAATTACTCCACTCAAGCACAACCGGAAAATCCTCTCACTTTTTTCATTGCAGAACCAAATGTTCTGCGTGTGTAGATTACCAGCCGTGATATATACACATTCGAAATAAGATGATTATGTCTTAATCAAATCACCTTGTATTTCCCATTGTGCCAGGTTGGGAAAACAATTACCTTCACATGGGCCCCTGTTGATTAGTGCAATTCTGAAGCCTTCTTCAGTAAGGTCTTGGTCCTTGTGTAGTAAGCATCATCTCGGCTTCTACCCTCCCTTGTCACTGTGGTTTCAAATTTTCCATCCTCTGTGAAGTTGCTTTTTTCGTATGACGAAGTTCTACTTGTTGCCATATCTACAAATTTACATATTCTGTTAGGGACTATATTCTTTTGATTGTTGATTGTTTCAACAAGAATTTTGATTGTTTCAACAAGAACCATTGGTTTTCAATCTATTCATGGACCCCACCCCCCTTTTTTAAATTTCAACCTTTTTATCTAAAGATTATAGGATATACACATAACAGACATTCATTTGCACTTGGACATATCTAATCATAACATATATCAGTAATATAAAAATATAATTTCTCTTCTTACATTGTTGAACAACCAATACAGCAACGTAACCCCAAAAGGCCCAACAAATTGTGGTGCTCCATAAAAGGAGGATGTGTTTTATTAGAGTGTATCCATTTTGAAATGATGAAGCATGGTTACATAATCTGAATCTTGTCTTTTGATTATTGTTATTAAGTCAGAATAATTTTAATGTAGTATTTGAATCTCAATTTTTATGCCCCACCTACGATAGTAGAGGGGCATTATGTTTTCTGGTCTGTGCCTCTGTTCGTTCGTTCGTTCGTCCGACTTCAGGTTAAAGTTTTTGGTCAAGGTAGTTTTTGATGAAGTTGAAGTCCAATCCACTTGAAACTTAGTACACATGTTCCCCATGATATGATCTTTCTAATTTTAATGCCAAAATTATAGTTTTGACCCCAATCCCATGGTCAACTGAACATAGAAAATGAAAGTGCGAAGTTCAGGTTAAAGTTTTTGGTCAAGGTAGTTTTTGATGAAGTTAGAGTCACAACTACTTGAAACTTAGTACACATGTTCCCTATGATATGATCTTTCTAATTTTAATTCCAAATTAAAGTTTTGAACCCAATTTCACGGTCCACTGAACATGGAAAATTATAGTGCGAGTGGGGCATCCGTGTACTATGGACACATTCTTGTTTGTTTATGCTTCGATGGATTTTGAAAAGCTTAAAGCTTAAGCCTTTGGTAGAATTTATATCCAGCAATATATGAACTTTCGATAAATAACAACACACTTTGTTTTTGATGCTGACACTTTGTTATTGAATGAAAAGAAATAGCGCGTCCTTGAAATCGTTAGTTTTACCGATGCTGGGTCGTTAAAATTACCGATTTCGTTAAAAGTACCGATCCGTCCTGACTGAATGACGTCATCAAATTCAAGTTTTAAAAGGCTTACCTACAATTTACAGTATTGTTAACAGTTAAATAAAGGCAACAGTAGTAGACCGCTGTTCTAAACTCATAAATCCATGGACAAAAAACAAAATCGGGGTAACAAACTAAAACTGAGGGAAACGCATTAAATATAGGAGAACAACGACACAACATTAAAATGTAACACACACAGAAACGGACTAAGCATTAGACAAAATCCTATGAGAATAACAAATATAACAATAAAAACCAAATGCACAAAAAAATAAAAATAAAGGTAGAGAAGTTTTTCCTGTACGAACAGATGACTTTCAGACTAGAATTATTCAAGTATGCAATGAACGTGACGATAAATGGGCATCAGAAATCCAAGGAAGACTTCAATCAATAAGTGATCTGCATGCTGCAGATGCGCTGTACCATCAAGATAGATAATGTCACGATCCAGATGAAATTTTATAGAGTAATTCACATATTTATTCAGTCAAACTTGTATATAGATAATGATTTCGAAATTGTCGTAATGATCAGAGAATTGCACTTGCAGTCTTTGCGCAGGACGCCTTTTTTCACAGTTTATTTTATACATAGTTTTAACATACGCTTTTTATGTATATATGTACGTTTGGCCTAAGTTTGGTTCACCTGTGTTTAAACGCACACTGATTAGGCTTAGCCTATTTACACACCTGTTGACTATTTTTAAATAGTGGTCAATCGAGTTCTTCGGACAGGTTTGGCTATTTTTAAACAGTGGTCAGATGAGTTCTTTGGACACGTTGTCTTTTATTTCTGCTTGGGATTTTCGTGTGGAAGGATGCCACACTCGTTAGAGCATTTTCATATTTGATAGCTAAATTTAACCTACAATGGTTCTACTGTATTAGTGCATCAATTCCGAGGTAAGTGTTTTATTCTTACATATATTTATACTTTTCTGTGTCTCACTTTTGTTTATCAAATTTCCGAAACTTTCAGACTTCTGCAGACAATTTTCCATTGTGTAAATTGTTCAATTTATAATGTTTTGTAAACGGATTTAAAGATATGAAAACCATGTTTTATATTCAGATATTTGCGGTTTTACTAGTGAACAAGAACAAGATTGTTAATTACGGGTACAAATTGAATGTACGTGATATTTCTTCTTCTTCTTCTTCTTCCAGGTAAGGAACCGGATTCATTGCTGAATGTTAATGGTTCCGCGCGAAAACTTTACGCAGTGTCGGGCAACACAGAAAGATTTCTCTTGGCTATTTACAAATTACATTTAAAACGTTCGCAGAAAAATATACAATTAAAATTATTTACAACTGGTTTTCCTACTTCCTTTCAGAGCATGCCTTCAGGGCAGCTCTGAATCCCTCAACGGTGTTGGTCGCTGTAACTGATGTTGGTAGGTTGTTCCAGTCCCTGATTGTCCTCGGGAAGAAAGATTGGCCGTAGGTGTCTGTACTTGTTCTTTCTTGGAAGAAGCGGTTTTTACCTCTGGTCCGGTTATCATTCGGCGTCAAATATTGGTGATGGTCTATATCTATAAGTTCATGCTGGATCTTGAATAGCATGCACAATCTATTTGTTTTCCTCCGTTCTTCGAGGCTTTCCCACTTTAGATTTTTAACCATATTTGTGACACAGCCAGGTGTTCGGTCTGTGTAGTTGTTATTCACAAATCGTGCAGCTCTTTTCTGAACCTGTTCAATTGCCTTGATTTTATTTTGAGCGGTTGGGTCCCATACTGTGCTTGCATATTCCACTGCAGGTCTTACCATGGACACATATGCAGCTGCCTTTACCGGTTTTGTACAGCCTTTGAGGTTTCTACGTATAAACCCCAAAGTTCTGTTTCCTTTGCCTACTGTATTGTCTATGTGTTTATCCCATGTTAGGTTGTTACTGATGGTTACTCCAAGATATTTACTTGCTTCCTCTGTGTCTAGAGTATGACCGTGAAGATGGTACGATGTTTGTATCACTGGTCTATTTTTGGGGGATATTCTAATGACAAGGCATTTTTTGGCATTAAAACTCATCTGCCATTTGTTTTCCCAGTCTTCCAATGCTGTTAAATCCTTTTTGGAGAAGTTCACTGTCAGCTTGGTTGGTGATGGTACGAAAGAGAAGGCTGTCATCCGCGAACAATTTGGTCTCTGATGTAGATGCTGTTTCTGGCATGTCATTAATGTAGGCCAGGAACAGTAATGGACCAAGGACTGTGCCTTGGGGTACACCAGAGAGTACTGGTACTTGTGAAGAGACGGCACCCTCTAATATCACGCTCTGCTTTCTGTTATGTAGGAAAGAGCGAATCCATTTATTGGTTTTGGGGTTGACGCCGTAGTATTCCAACTTGTGTAGGAGGCGGTGATGTGGTACCTTGTCAAATGCTTTTGCAAAGTCAAGCAGGATGATGTCTACTTGGCCGCTACTTTTTAATTTCGATATTAAATATATTTATGTGTACAAGGTTCCGAATTTCCTTATGTACGTGAAACTATCATGCAAATTATGATATTTATTACAGTATGACACATTTTGCTACATATAAAATGTATGTGCGTATTTATCTACGTAAATTAATAGAATATATATGTTCATTTTATGAACGTGAGATTATAGAGTTCATGTTTATGTTGCATGAACGTGCAAGTAAAATGCATATCTAAATTGATAATCGTACTCAAGAGTTTGTACAATTATATTATTACTAGGTTCCAGCCTGCACCAGAGTAATACAATGCTGCGGTGTTAAGGAGTGGTCATATGGATTGAACGCATTCATACATAATTCATCAAACAACGTATCTACATATTATAGTGGAACTGTCGTGCACGATACCATAACCGTCATAACGATACCATAACCGTCATAACGATACAAAGGGAAGTAATCTGGATATACAAACTACTGAAGCTGTTGAACTATTTATTTGAACTTTAATGTTTAGAATAATTTGATGTATATTTTCTTCTTAATTGTTTTTTTTTTGTTTGTTTATTAAATAATTTATTTATTCTAATCGTTGATTCTTTAGTCAATATTGTAAATTTTTTTTTTTTTTATACATTGAATATACATTTATAACGTGTAGTAAAGCTTACTATTGTATTTTTCAGAAACTGTAATGTCGACAGAATCCTGATAGTTTGGAACCTCAGAATTTGTAAAATTTCTACACTACATTGCTTCGGTGTTGTTGCACGCTGCAAGTACAAACAGTAGATTTAATGTAGGTATTGTTATTTAGAGTAAATTTAGACTAAGGCTATTGTTTATTTTGTGTTGCGATTGACACTTGTGGACCAGGCTATGGTCAACTGTGATACTAAAGCGTAGTGTTACGAGATATAGATATGTGATATATTTAGCATTGTCCTTGGTCTAGTTTATTGTTACATAGCAAGTCATATTAGCAGGAATCAATCATGGAGAGTCTAAAAGAGTTACGACAGTATGGTGAGTCATTGGGGTTAGCCAAAGAAGATTTAATTAGGTTCATTGAGTCACAACAGGCGAAACAACGCGATGATAGACGTTTTGAAAGAGAAAGAGAGAAGGAAGAATGGGAAGTTGAAAAGGTAAGATTAGAACATGAATTGGAATTGAAAAGGCAAGATAATACTCGTTTATTTGAAACTGAAAAACACAGGGAAGAAAAAGGTAATGTTAACCCCTCAAAGGTACCTAAACTACCTCCTTTTGAGGAAGGTACTGATGATATGGATGCATATTTGCGTCGTTATGAAAGGTATGCTATATCGCAAAAATGGGACAAATCAATATGGGCCACTCATTTGAGTGCACTTCTTAAAGGTAATGCATTAAATGTGTACGCTTTGCTGCCATCAGATCAAGCATTAGATTATGATGCTCTTAAGACATGTTTGTTGAAGAGGTATAACATGACTGAAGATGGTTTTAAGCAGAAGTTTAGATCTTGTCGTCCAGAGTTTGGTGAAACGTTTCAACAGTTTTTTGTTCGTTTGGGTAGTTATTTTAGTAGGTGGATTGATATGTCTAATGTTTTGAAGACGTTTGATGGACTTTATGATCTTATGTTAAGAGATCAGTTTTTACACATATGTAATAACGAGGTAATGTTATTTCTGAAAGAGAGAGTACCGAAGTCCATAGATGATATGACTCGGTATGCTGATCAATTTAAGGAGGCAAGGCGAGTAAATATAGTATCACTTACAAATCAGACTCAAAAAGGTAAGCCACAGCCGTCTCAAAAACCCAACAATGCACGGAACCAAGAACCGCCAAAGCAAAGTGACAGAGATAGAAATAGACATACAGGAGGTTATGGTGGTGGAAACAGATTTGATAGAAAGTGCTTTAAGTGCAACAAATCAGATCACTTGATATCGAACTGTCCATTATTAAAAAACAAAGTTGGTAATGTACAGAATAGTGGTTCACGGGGAAAGGAAACTCCTATTTGCGGTAATGTTATTACTCTAACTGATAGCATTATTACTACACAGGTTAGTAGTCTTACAATACCTGAACAGTGTGAAAAGAAACCAATCAAAATGCCTGTAGCTAAAGGTAAGTTAGGTAACCGTGTTGTGACAGTACTTCGCGATACAGGATGTAATGGAGTCGTTATAAAGAAAAGTCTTGTAAGTATAGATTGTTTTCTAGATGATTATCAGACATGCGTATTAGCTGATGGATCGAGTGTTAAAGTACCTATAGCTATAATTACTATAGACAGTCCTTATTATCAAGGTGAAGTAAAAGCATGGTGTATGGAACAACCATTGTATGATGTTATTATAGGAAACATAGATGGTGCTAGGGAGCCTTATGATCCCGATATATCTCCGTCGGTAAGTGTAGTAACTCGACAGCAAGCGAAGAATAGAGATAATCCATATCCGAAATTAAAAGTTCCAGGAAGTATTAAGGATGTTAGTCTAGAGGACATTGAGAATGAACAGCAGTCTGATGCAAGTTTGTCGAAGCTTAGACAGTATGTTGCTGAAGGCAGAAACTTTGAGAAGACCAATGGTACAAAAGTAAATTACATAGTGAAGAAGAAACTTGTGTATAGAGAATTTATGTCACCAAAAGTAGAAAATGGTAAGTTATTCCGTCAGTTGGTCGTTCCTGAAGTTTATAGAAGCGATGTCATGAAATTAGCACACGAGTCATTAATGGCTGGACATATGGCTACACGACGTACAGTATATCGTGTATTATCAGAGTTTTACTGGCCAGGAGTTGAATCCGATGTCAAGCGGTATTGCCAGTCCTGTGATATTTGCCAACGCACTGTACCAAAAGGTAAGCAAGTGAGAGCACCTTTGGGTAAAACCCCTATCATAGATGTACCTTTTCGCAGAGTAGCTGTAGATATAGTTGGACCTTTAGTACCAGTAACTGATAAAGGAAATCGTTATATACTAACTCTTGTTGATTACGCTACAAGGTATCCAGAAGGAGTAGCGTTACCATCTATCGAGACAGAAAGGGTAGCGGAAGCATTGATTGATATATTTTGTAGGGTAGGTTTTCCAAGAGAGATGTTGACAGATATGGGCGCACAATTTACTTCCAATTTAATGTCTGAGGTGAGTAGACTGATTTCTCTTCGGCAGCTTACTACTACACCGTATCATCCTATGTGTAACGGACTCGTTGAAAGGTTTAATGGTACGATGAAGATGATGTTGAAACGACTATGTGCAGAGCGTCCGCGAGATTGAGATAAGTATTTAGGACCAGCATTATTTGCCTACAGAGAAGTACCTCAGGAGAGTGTTTTATTTTCCCCATTTGAATTGGTATATGGTTGGCCAGTCAGAGGTCCAATGACAATTCTTAAAGAATTGTGGACTAGAGAAATTACTGATCCTGAAGTGAGGTCCACATACGAGTATGTTATCAATTTACGAGAAAGATTGGAATCGACTTGTGAATTGGTTAAACAAAACTTAGAGAAAGCTTCACGTAAACAGTCACGTATATATAACAGAAAGTCACGTTCAAGAAAGATGAAGGTAGGTCAAAAAGTATTGGTGCTACTACCTACTAAAGCAAATAAGTTGCTGATGCATTGGAAAGGACCATTCTCTATAGTAGAAAAGATAAGTGATCTTGATTACAGAATTGATATGAGAGGTAAACTTAAAATGTTTCATGTCAACATGTTGAAACTGTATGTTGAACGTGAGCAAACTAACGTGTGCGTTAGTGCACCAGATCACAAGGTAAGTTTTGTCGCTACAGTATCAGTTATAGATCTCGAAAATGAAGATACAGACGATGTGGACAATTACGAAAGTGAGTTAATCGAAACGCCTGTTGCAGTTGCTAAGGAGACATTACGAGATGTTCATATCAACGAAGCTTTAAAAGCAAATGAAACAGTTAAGGTACAGTGTTTACTAGATAAGTTCTCACACGTGTTGACAGATATTCCAGGTAGGACAAATGTACTACAGCACGATATCAAGTTGACTTCTGATGATCCTGTTCGATTTAAACCTTATCCCATACCATATGCTATGCTAGACACGGTAAATAAGGAAGTCGATAAGATGATAGAAATGGATATCATCGAGCGATCAGATAGTCCTTATTCAAGTCCATTTGTGATTGTGAAGAAGAAAGATCAGAGTAATCGGTTTTGTATAGATTTCAGAGGTTTAAATAGTATTACAATTTTCGATGCAGAAACGATGGGTAATATAGAAGAGATGTTTTCAAAGTTGTCTGGTTATCAGTTTATATCTAAAATTGATTTAACCAAGGGATATTGGCAAATTAGTCTTGTGGATGCTGCAAAACCCAAAACAGCATTCCAAACACCTAGAGGATTGTTCCAATTCAAGGTTCTGCCATTTGGCCTGGTCAATAGTGGTGCTACTTTTGTACGTTGTATGAGAAAAGTTTTAGAAGGGTTGGAAAACGTTGATAACTTTGTTGACGATATTATAGTGTACACACGTTCTTTCAATCACCATATGGAGGTTTTGGAGAGTGTATTTGAGAGGTTGGCATCTGCTAATTTGTCAGCAAGACCCTCAAAGTGTTATATAGCGTATAGCAGTCTTGAAGTTTTAGGTCACATTGTTGGAACAGATCGTCTTTCACCAAATCCAGATAAAATTGAGGTAATCAAAAATGCTCATAGGCCTACAACAAAGAAACAAGTCAGAAGTTTCATTGGCATGGCTGAATTTTACAGAAAGTTTGTTCCCAATTTCTCAGATATAGCTAGTCCGCTTACTGATCTGACGAAAAAGGGACAACCAAATCAGGTACGTTGGGAAGCTAATCATGAAAGAGCATTTTCGAGTTTGAAGAATGCATTAGTAAAAGCTCCTGTTTTAAAGTTGCCGAACATTTCTCAGGTATTTATCCTTCAAACTGATGCTTCTGATAACGGAGTAGGCGCTATACTGCTACAGGATGAAGGTAATATTAGATTGCCTGTATCGTACGCTAGTAAAAAACTGAAAGCTAGTGAACGAAATTACTACACTATCGAGAAAGAATGCCTAGCCATTGTATGGGCAATCAGCAAATTTCAAAGGTATTTATATGGTAAACAGTTTATATTGGAGACAGACCATCAACCTTTGATATATTTGCAAAAGTCTAAAATTGCAAATGCACGATTGATGAGATGGTCACTCTTGTTACAGCCGTATAGGTTCAGGATTGTTGCCATCAAAGGAAAGGATAACGTTGGAGCAGATTTTTTGAGTCGTATAAAGGATCGTGGAGATAAATGAAAGTAAGAATACTTTCTTAAATTGGGGAGGTGATGTCACGATCCAGATGAAATTTTATAGAGTAATTCACATATTTATTCAGTCAAACTTGTATATAGATAATGATTTCGAAATTGTCGTAATGATCAGAGAATTGCACTTGCAGTCTTTGCGCAGGACGCCTTTTTTCACAGTTTATTTTATACATAGTTTTAACATACGCTTTTATGTATATATGTACGTTTGGCCTAAGTTTGGTTCACCTGTGTTTAAACGCACACTGATTAGGCTTAGCCTATTTACACACCTGTTGACTATTTTTAAATAGTGGTCAATCGAGTTCTTCGGACAGGTTTGGCTATTTTTAAACAGTGGTCAGATGAGTTCTTTGGACACGTTGTCTTTTTATTTCTGCTTGGGATTTTCGTGTGGAAGGATGCCACACTCGTTAGAACATTTTCATATTTGATAGCTAAATTTAACCTACAATGGTTCTACTGTATTAGTGCATCAATTCCGAGGTAAGTGTTTTATTCTTACATATATTTATACTTTTCTGTGTCTCACTTTTGTTTATCAAATTTCCGAAACTTTCAGACTTCTGCAGACAATTTTCCATTGTGTAAATTGTTCAATTTATAATGTTTTGTAAACGGATTTAAAGATATGAAAACCATGTTTTATATTCAGATATTTGCGGTTTTACTAGTGAACAAGAACAAGATTGTTAATTTATACGGGTACAAATTGAATGTACGTGATATTTATGTGTACAAGGTTCCGAATTTCCTTATGTACGTGAAACTATCATGCAAATTATGATATTTATTACAGTATGACACATTTTGCTACATATAAAATGTATGTGCGTATTTATCTACGTAAATTAATAGAATATATATGTTCATTTTATGAACGTGAGATTATAGAGTTCATGTTTATGTTGCATGAACGTGCAAGTAAAATGCATATCTAAATTGATAATCGTACTAAAGAGTTTGTACAATTATATTATTACTAGGTTCCAGCCTGCACCAGAGTAATACAATGCTGCGGTGTTAAGGAGTGGTCATATGGATTGAACGCATTCATACATAATTCATCAAACAACGTATCTACATATTATAGTGGAACTGTCGTGCACGATACCATAACCGTCATAACGATACCATAACCGTCATAACGATACAAAGGGAAGTAATCTGGATATACAAACTACTGAAGCTGTTGAACTATTTATTTGAACTTTAATGTTTAGAATAATTTGATGTATATTTTCTTCTTAATTGTTTTTTTTTTGTTTGTTTATTAAATAATTTATTTATTCTAATCGTTGATTCTTTAGTCAATATTGTAAAATAGCACTGAAAGACTTATCCATCCGTCCGTCCGTGACAGATAAGTACCGTGACACGTCTTATAGTAATGTGAATTCACACTCAAAAATAAGAGAAAACAAACGACACATCGGAAACACAACGTTAAAATGTAACACACACAGAAACGAACTATAATATAACAATGACCATATTCCTGACTTGGTACAGGACATTTCTAAAGGAAAAAATGGTGGGTTGAACCTGATTTAAAAAAGTTGATTTATTGTATTGATACATCGAAAATAATATTAGGCTGAACAAATTCTCCATCAATGACCGTCCATGGTTAAATGAAACACATTTCTGTAACAGACGTCTTGTAACAAAAAAATAAATCTATGGAAAGACAATATGGACATTAATCCAAGCATTTAACGCTAATCGATAAAAACATAACGGCAGTTTTTCACCTGAACCCAAAAAAAAAAGAAAACAGCTGTGGATAGGCCAGCAGCTTATGTGGATTATTTCTTAAACAGTTGAATACCTAAAAAATCATGATGATGAACAAATCACAATTAAGGAACTAGTTGATAAAATGAACGATTCATGTGGAGAACAAGCCTACAGTTCTGTTCATTTGAAGAGAAAACTTAAGAACCATTTTAAAGATGATATTCTTATCACAGATATATCCGGGAAAATTAGTATTGCTACACTTAGAGATAATGCTACAACCATTCTACAAAACTTTTACCATCGACCAAAGCCTCAAAATTCTGAAGATGAGAAACAAGCTATCATTTTAGCAGCTGCAAAGCTGATCAAAAGTGACATTCGATCAATAGAAACTTTGAAGGAATACTATCCATTTCCCTCAGACATAGCATCGATAGATCGGAATTTGCAATATGTCCCAGATACTCCTTATGTAAACAATTTTTGTTGAAAAAGACTCGAAACTGAAGATTGCAACAATTGGACAGGCAGTTATGCAAGCGTCTAGACCTCGCATACTTCTTACACCTTTACAGCTCGGGCTTGGCAAACAGCTTCACCATAATTTTGACTACCGCTTTCTTGTGTCGACCATACACCGTCTTGCATGGGTTTTGTACATCATACTCCGAGGTTCAAAGATTTGAATCATCCGCCGCTATATCTCAGGGGATTGACCTGCCAGAAGATGTCAGCAATAGTTTTATTCAGTTTGTTGCAGACAATGTTGATCACAATATTGAAACACTGGATGGTAATGATACATTTCATGGGATGGGTCCTTATTGCAGGAATTACACCTTGAATAATGAAAACTGATGCCATTCTTAGCAGGGGATGTTTCTGCAGAAGATATCAAGTCAGACGCGAAAATCAACATTCAATATTACAAACCCCAAAATGACTTTACGGCAAAAATAGCATATCATGAGCTAGAAAAAAATCAAAACTATAGATAAAACAGATTTACTATCACTTGTAGTTTGGCCTTTGTAAAATTCAACTCCAGGATGGTCCGGAACAATGCAGATGGTACATAAAGGAGAATATCCAGGGAAATATACAATATCCTTTCTCCAAATGATAGACATGAGCGCAACAGATATGTCCTGTATCTACTCAACATTGACATTAGTTTGCAATATAGCAAAACTGTAGCACGTGTATTAAGAGCACACATGCTTATTGACACAGTTTAACACTGTATTCTATTTTTGGCATTCAGATCCCTGGCCAAGAGGAAGATTATTTAGATCAAGTGAACGAAAACAGAAGTGAAATATTACATGAAGCAGCTGATTTACATACAGAGTTATTAGAAGGAGACAATTAGTTATTAAGGAAGACACCGATTTGCTAGTGGTACTCTGTTCCAGGTCACAATCCGATCATCATAACATTTACTTCAAGCCTAAACAAAACACCCTAAGAATTAGGATAATGGGACATAAATAAAACAAAGGAAAACTTAGGGAAGACTATATGCAACATCTTGCCTGTAATTCATGCATTCACTGGCTGCGACACCGTGTCATATATATTTGGACAAGGAAAGGGTGCTGTTTTGAAAAAAATCATGTCATCACATTACATGCAAGAGCAAGCCATGACATTTCTGAACGACTCCAATCATAACGATATAGCAAAATGGGTGAGGAAATATTTCTTCGTCTGTATGGAGGATTAGAGTTAGAAAGTTTGGATCTGCTCAGATATAGGAAATTTGCCTCCACGGTTCTAGTTGGGAACATTCAGTACAGGTACACTCTCTGCCGCCTACATCCAGTGCAGCCAAATTTCATTCTCTTAGAACGTTCTACCAAAGTAAAATCTGGATACAAGATGATGTAGAAATAAACCCAATCGATTAGGGTTGGTATACAACAGAAAATAAATTTCTTCCAATTTCGGTCAACATTACCACCTGCATCAGACAGACTATTGAAAATTATTTGTTGTAATTGTAAGCAGAATTGTGATAACAAGCGATGCACTTGCAGGAAACATGGAATTGACTGTTTAGGCTGTGGTGAATTTCGAGGAATAAACTGTACAACTCACCAAATCTTACACAGTGTGAATTAGATTCAACGTAAATATTGAAATAACAACGAGTCAAACAGAATGATATTTCTTTATTTGAAACATTATTTATACAAAGACCATTGAACAGCCTTTTGACTTTGAGAAACTATGTGTATACATATTAAAATTCTATGCTGTGAAAATTTGCTTCAGAATTTCATTTTACTACAAAATACCAATTTTCAACGATTGTTTGACAAAATCACCAATTTTTACCCACAAAATGGCTTGACTTGGGTCTAATGTCTTTTTATTCGCTAATATTGCATGATTTAAGAAGTTATAACTATTTGAAATCATTGCACTTGAAGATTTTGTTCGTAATTTCATAATATACAACAAATCCAGTTTTCAGCGATTTTTTTACAAAATTTTTACCCAAAAACTGGCTCAACTTGGTCTAATGCCTTTTAATTCGCTGATATGGCGTGATTTGAGAAGTTTTAACTATTTGAAAGCATGTCAGTTGAAGATTTTATTCAAAATTTCATTATATACAACAAATCCAGTTTTCAGCGATTTTTCATTAAAATTGCGTTTTTTTGCCCCAAAAAATGTGTTTTGGGCAACTACGATTTCTAAGGACTTTTGATATTTGATAAAGGACATGTATAGCTTTCAAATGACACCAAATTTGTTTCTGTTGCAATTTGTTTAAGCTTGGACCAAATTACACTTAGATTGACTGGACTATTAGGGCCTCATCTTACTATGAAAAAATTCTGGAACGTCCCGTTGTGCCATACTTTTGGTCAATCTTTCCTAAAACACGATCTCGTATAGTGTCTACATAGGTACATTGTACTGGTGTGAAGCACCTCTTCCTGATATGCCATCTTTACCAGATATGTGTATATTTGTAAGAGAGGTAGCTGAATATATAATATTGAGATAATGAAATATATAATAAACTGGTATTATTTTCTTTACAAAAATACTTCGCCTTTCTATGCTATAATTCCAAAATACAGAATACACATAACATTGAACATTGAAAACGACATTTCGTCCCCGAGGGTATCACAAGCCCAGTAGTCAACACTTCGGTGTTGACATGAATATCAATATTGTGGTCATTTTTATAAATTTCCTGTTTCAAAACTTTGAATTTTTTCGAAAAACTAAGGATTTTCTTATCCCAGGCATAGATTACCTTAGCCGTATTTGGCACAACTCTTTGGAATTTTGGATCCTCAATGCTCTTCAACTTTGTACTTATTTGGTTTTATAAATTATTTTGATATGAGCGTCACTGATGAGTCTTATGTAGACGAAACGCGCGTCTGTCGTACTAAATTATAATCCTGGTACCTTTGATAACCATTTGAGACTAAATTAATTTCTATACGTCCGCGTTTTTTAGAGCAGTCTGTGCTTTTTTTCTAGTGCGTCCGTGTTTTATCGAGTGATTATAAAACGGCCAGAAACCAATGCATTCATCAGTTTGATAATGGTGTACTTACACTTACATTTTATAAAAGTATGGTTCATTTGTATTTATTATATTGCTGTTTGTCACATCTCATAAATTACACTTTCACACAGGCACTTTTCTCAGAAAAAAATCCTTTATAAATATAAGAAGATGTGGTATGAATGCCAATGAGTCAACTTTCCATATATGCTATAGGTCAAAGTACTTTTTTTTACGCGGAGCCTTGGCTCTAACTGAACAGCAAGCTATTAAGGTCCAAAAAAATGACTAGTGTAAAACCATTCAAACGAGAAAATCTACGGACTAATCTATATAAAAAACAAGAAACACTTATGAACCACATCTACAAACGATAAATACTGAACATCGGATTCGTGACTTAACACTGGTGCAAACAAATTCAGTGGTTTCAATGTTTTAATAGGTACCAACCTTCACCTTCATCTGAAAAGATAGTGTAACATAACAATGAATGAATTATATATTGAGTTATAAAAAAGCAAATCTAAGACAAATGCCTGTGCATGTACAGTATATATGTGTGAGGTCAAAATCTACGACCTTCAACAATGAACAAAGCCAATGCCTCATAGTCAGCTATTAAAGACAACGAAATGACAAATGTAAAACAATTCAAACGAGAAAACTATATGCCTAATTTATGTTCAAAAAATAAATATGTAACATTCCAACTAACGACAACCACTGAATTACATGCGTCTGACTTGGGACAGGCACATACACTCAGAAAGTGGCGGGTTAAACATGTTAGCGGGATCCTAACCTTGGACAGTGGTGTAACAGTACAACATAAGAACAAACTGTAAATTTCAGTTGAAAAAAGCTCAACTCATCAAATGGATACAAAAAGAAATACATATAAAAAAAACACAAAGAGGACGTGGCCGGGTACTTGTATATCCCAACAACAAAAAGACACGAAGTACTCATATGAGAGTAGTCGTAGTTACTGACAGCTAGATCAAAGCCACTAATAACTAATACAAAAATCATGCATCTAATACTTAATTATCAATCGGTACACATCCAATTTAATAACGTCTTAAACAATCAGAGAAAAGCATGACCAAGATAAAGGTATCGACAGATTGTAGATCCATGAATGTGTAAATGTAGTTATATTTTTGACCTAATGCATAACTGAGTATGCAACACTTATGCAGCAATATTTTTTTTGATAATTAAATAGATCATTGCATGGGTCGAACGTCATGTTGATGTACTACAGCAAGGTGTTCCAGCTGTCAATATCTCATACTGTTTAGTTAAAACATATTTATTTATAGTGGATGTTTCAGAAAGTTTCTTTCTTTGTCAGTAGTTTTACCTGCATCTTTTGCTGCAAAATTTCTATCCTCTCCTTTTAAAACAGGAAATAGGTTGCAGAGGAAATTAAACTCATCATAGATACCAGGATTCAAATTTTATATTTACCCCGGACAAAAGACTCATCAGTGACGCTAGAATCAAAAAATGTTGAAAAGGCCAAATAAAGTACGAAGTTGAATTGTTCCCTCGACATATCAAGGATTTCAATGTAAAATATATACTGGCTACACGTATCCACTTGCAAAATAGAAACATTTTTTTATTTTCAAATTTTGTACAAGTTAAACCCATTTTTAAGCAATATTTTGTACACGTTATAACATGTACAAGGTACTTTTGTACATGTTATAACTTGTATTTTTGCCTTGTACAAATTATATTATGTGGTCATTTTTATAAATTTCCTGTTTACAAAACTTTGAATTTTTCGAAAAACTAAAGATTTTCTTATCCTAGGCATAGATTACCTTAGCTCTTCAACTTTGTACTTGTTTGGCTTTATAAATATTTTGATATGAGCGTCTCTGGTGAGTCTTATGTAGACGAAACGCGCGTCTGGCGTACTAAATTGTAATCCTGGTACCTTTGATAACTATTTAAACAACTGTGTCGATGCCACTGCTGGTGGACGTTCGTCCCCGAGGGTATCACCAGCCCAGTAGTCAACACTTCGGTGTTGGCATGAATATCAATAATGTGGTCATTTATATAAATTTCCTGTTTACAAAAATTAGAATTTTTCGAAAAACTAAGGATTTTCTTATCCCAGGCATATATTAACTTAGCCGTTTTTGGCACACTTTTTGAATTTTTGGAACCTCAATGCTCTTCACCTTTGTACTTGTTTGGCTTTATAAATATTTTGATATGAGCGTCACTGATGAGTCTTATGTAGACGAAACGCGCGTCTGGCGTACTAAATTATAATCCTGGTACCTTTGATAACTATATACGACATATATAACAATAATACATATGGTTTAGCATTCTACTGTTTTTATTGGATATAACGATCACATGTTTCAAATGTTATTTGACGTATCTGTAGCCTTGATTCTATTTTTGTGTATATCGAGGCTATGTTTCTATTTATGTGTATATTTGTGGTCAATATAAAAACAAGAGACTCTCTAGAGCCTGCATCGCTCAACTGAATCTACTTGGGTTTATAAAATCATATAAAAAAATCATATAAAAAAAGAAAAAAATTGGTTTTATATTGCATTCCATTCTGTTGTTTTCCAAAGAAGACATTTGTATGTATTTGTCATGGGGTCCTTTGTTAAACTAAATCCCCCGCTGGCAGCCATCTTGGATGATGGATCGGCTACAATGTTCCAACACTTGATCAGCATATCATAAGGAACATTTATGCTATGATTGGTTTCATTCCATTCATTGGTTCTCTAGAAAAAGACTTGTGTATGCATTTTCCTTAGGGTCCTATGTTAAACTAAGTCCACCGCTGGCCGCCATCTTGGATGTTGGATCGGCGACAAAGTAACGACACTTTGTCAGCAATAGTTAAAGAACATTCATGCTATGTTTGGTTTCATTCCCTTCAGTGGTTCTCTAAAAAAAGACATTTTTATGTATTTGCCATAGAGTCCTATGTAAAACTAAGTCCCTCGCTGGCGGTCATTTTGAATGATGAATCGGCTACAAAGTAACAACACTTAGTCAGCACTTCGTAAGGAACAGTCATGCTATGTTTTGTTTCATTCCACTTAGTGTTTCTCTAAAAGAAGTCATTTGTATGCATTTCCCATAGGGTCCTATGTTAAACTAAGTCTCTCGCTGGCGGCCATCTTGGATGATGGATCGGCTACAAAGACACAACACTTGGTCAGCACCTCATAAGGAATATTCATGCCATGTTTGGTTTCATTCCATTCAGTGGTTGTCTAAAAGGAGTCATTTGTATGCATTTCCCATAGGGTCCTATGTTAAACAAATATCCCCGCTGGCGGCCATCTTGGATGATGGATCGGCTACAAAGTAACAACACTTGGTCAGCACCTTCTTAATGAACATTCATGCCATGTTTGGTTTCATTCTATTCAGTGGTTCTCTAGAAGAAGTTCAAAATGTAAAAAGTTAACGACGACTGACGACGGACGCCAAGTAATGAGAACAGCTCACTTGGCCCATCAGGCCAGGTGAGCTAACAATCTTAGATTAATGGCGTCATGACTCACAAAAAAACAACCATGGAGGAATCAGTTTAAATCAGAGGAATAAAGTTTATCAGGATATTTCAAGATTTTTATGTTAAATGAAGGCGCAAGGAATACAAGATAGCTTATGCAACAAGCTATGAAGTTATTAAAAAAATATTTATTTTTCAATACATTATTTAAATATGTAATAGGAAAATTAAGGACTTTCAATCAGTTAATACGTTTTATATTGACCTGTTAGATTATATTGACTTCGTCCTCCGTCAATCTAATCTGAACAGGTCCATATATAACGTATTGACCTCGTCAAAAGTTCATAATCGATAAATAATATTTAGTTTGCCTTTAATTTACTGATAACAAAATCAATATTAGTACAGTGTTGAATTGGTAACCTTTTAGAATAAGTATATTGGAAGGATCAATAGGTTAACCACGAAACGTTTCTAAATTTACGGGCACAGTAAACGACAGTTCCGTAAGTATGAGGATGTGCTATCCCGTTTGAAATAAGTTTTAGTTACAACCAAACAAACAAAATCTTTGTATCTATGGATAAAGTTAGTTAATAAAGGGGCACTAGCTACGAGATATATAAAAAAATCAAAAGTATGGTTTTTTTTGTTCAATCATTAATGAAAGTGAAATAGTGAAATAATAAAAAAAAAATTTCAGCTAACATGGTTCAATTTTGTCAAATTAAGCTATTAAACATTGATAACGAGTTATTCACTTGCAAGTGAATAACTCGGCCTCATCAAATCCGTATTCATGTGAACTCCAATTTAACCCCGTAAAAAGGGATAGAAAAACGCATGCATTGTCCGTGTACGGGTATTTTTGGAAAAGAATGTCAACACTGAACGTGAAACAAGGGTAAATAATCTGATTAACTGATTGGATCCACACAAAATCGTTCTTTTTAAAGTAAAAACATACATTAAAGTAAAAGCATACATTTTAAATCTATAATACAAAATTTAACAAACCTATAAAAATCCAAATGTACGAGTAGCTTAATCTATTTATATCTATGTTTATGTTTACATCGCTTATATGGTCATAGAAGGTCAACTCGATAGTTAATTAGATGACGTTTTGGCTAAAATTCAAATGAAACGCAGCTACATCTTATTGAGACCATGACCTGTAAATTGAGTCTTTTATACTTTCGATAGTTTGGAAAAATGTTTTACATTGTTATAAATAAAATGTGAGAATTTGAGTTAAATCGGTGAACATAAATTTGGCAGCTAGTGCGCCTTTAAGGTTTTAATTAATTTGTGGTAACAAAATCCTTGGCTTAATCATTTACCAGTTTTACATAGATTACGTTCGTTAAAATCAAAAACGTCAGAACAGACACCGGCATTGCGATCTAGTTGTGAAATATATATACCGTAAAATGGGTACCTCACCATTCAAAAATAGAAAATTAACGATAGGGAACGAAAATTCGTCCCTTTTGTCGTAAATTTTTATAAAGAGCTTCCCGTGTTAAACCGAAATATCTGAATCTAGGGAAGGGCAGTTATTACCGTTTATCTAAGCATAGATTATTGGGATTCAGACGTACATAAATATAGTTAATTTTTAATTATATATGAAATTTATGAAAGATTATGAGTCACCTGGATTATGTTGTAAAGACCGTTTTATAAAGGATCGAGTAAATCCTAACTTGAAACTGTAAACATTTTGATCAACGTATTAATATGCTTTGGTGATTTATTGGGAATAGATCTATATGATATTGTCGTTCACTTAATTATAGTTATAAATTAGAAAAAATAATTTTAAAGTCAAGAATACCTCTTGAATTCAAATTTCCTTTTTTTTTAAATCCCGGACAATTTCTTGAAAAACCAAGCCGGTTTCACTGTTGGTCACGTAAAAAATATAGACAACACATTAATTTTTCAATGTTAAATACAAGGAAATTGTGCTTCTTTGTTGCTCAAAACATGCATAGTATTCAAAATAAGATGGGTAGTAATGTTAAAAAAAAACTATTGTAATTACGAATAAGTCAGAAGTAAATTGACTTCATCGCATATTTTATCTCTTAAAAAAAAATCTACAATCGAAACAAAGTGAACCAATTCACTTAAAAAACAAGATCCTAGCCGGACATTATACCCATCGTGGCATTAGTTTCTTTAAATGAACCCTATGATAAGACTGAGACTATTATAATGCACTAGTGGCAGGATAATTCACAAGCGTTTGATGCATGTAGCATCATACCAATTTCAAATTGTTTTCGTGTTCTTTCTAATACTTTGCATACAATTTTCGTTGGACGTGGTTTTTTTACTTGAATTTCTTCTCTCAGTATCTTCAACGCATGAGCAAGAAAACTTTCAATAACGGGGAATTCACTGAAATTAAAAATAAGAGAATAAAATAAAATGCTGTCCATGCCAGAAGTGGCTGTGAATAAAATCTAAGAAAAAGTCTCATTCTATAAAGTCTTTGCAATCTAGTTGAGGTTTTCGAACGATTAAAAAAGAAAACACGGCTTGTTCATACAATAAGTAAAAATCTAGAAGCTGGTAAAGATTATATAAGATGGCAACCCCATACGTTGTTAAAGGTGTAATATCATCAAATCATAGTACTTTACATCCGGTTGTAAACCGAAAATAGGTAGAAAAAAATCCCTTGAATTTGACAATTGTGAGCAATTAAAAAGTAAAATCACAAAAAATACTGAGCTCAGAGCAAAATCCAATCGGAAAGTTCATAATCACATGGCAAAATTAAACGACAAAACACATCAAAAACGAATGGACAAGAACTGTCATATTCCTGACTTGGTACAGGCATTTTCAAATGTAGAAAATGGTGGATTCAACCCGGTTTTATAGCGCTAAACCTCTCACTCTTGACAGTCTCATCAAATTCCGTTCTATTTACAGTGATGCGTGAAGTAACCCTACATTTCATTGCGGTAATACAAAGCACCATTATTTTTATTAGGGGGATTCAATAGAACATTTTGGAAATTTTAGGTTACATTGTTACTAAAGCGTGTACACAGGTTGAAAAAAGGGAAATTTTGATTTACTACCTTCCAGTGATGGTTATTTTCTTATATGCAATGAAATGTTATGTGATTATAGTACTGGACAGGATAAAACTTTACTTATGCCAAGTATTTCTTTATTTGAAACATAGATGAATTCTACATAATTTTTTGAAAAGTGCAAATTAAACATAAACTGTGATAAGAGAGGAAAATCAATGGTGGTATATTACACCTATAGAAATGTTGATGAATAACTCAGACTTTTTACACTAGATCAATGGGAAATTGCATTCTGCAGTCATAGAACAAAGAATCCGAGCCTTTTTATTTAAATTACATAATTAGTTTTTTCTTATACTCCTTTATATGGTGATACTTTCTGTGTTTTAAGTTGAAGTAACAATATTCACATTCCATGTAACACATGGATTGAAAACCATACTCAGAGGTATTGAATTAGTGGTTGAAAGAAAACAAAGAAATCTAAAGTGAAATTAAGATTGTAGTTTATTTTAATGTCACTATTTTGTTTCTTTTATCATATTTCTATGAATAAGACAAGACGTAGATTATAATCTAATAACACAACGCTTACCGCACAAAATAAAAATAGAGACTCTTAAGAGTCGGTGTCGCTCACCTTGGTCTATGTGCATATTAATCAAAGGACACAGATGGATTCTTGACAAAAATGTGTTTTGATGATGGTGATGTGTTTGAAGTTCTTATTTTATTTTTAAAAAATTACAAAAATTTACCAAATTAATGAATATGTTAAAAATTGACTATAAAGGGCAATAACTCCTTAAGGGGTCAACTGACCATTTTGGTCATTTGACTTATTTGATCTTACTTTGCTGAACATTATTGCTGTTTACAGTTTATCTCTATCTATAATAGCATTCAAGATAATAACCAAAAACGGCAAAAATTACCAATTCGGGGCAGCAACCTAAAAACCGGTTGTCCAATTCATCTGCAAATTTCAGGGCAGATAGATATTGACTTGATAAACAATTTAACACCTTGTCAGATTTGCTCTAAATGCTCTAGTATCAGAGTTATAAGTCAAAATCTACATTTTACCCCTATGTTCTATTTTAAGCCATGGCGGCCATCTTGGTTGGTTGGCTGGGTCACCGCACATATTTTTTAAACTAAATACCCCAATGTTTATTATATCCTGAGTCCGACATAGTGCCTGTTACACCTGGTGTTTCCAAATCTAGTATGCGTTTCATACCATCTAGTACCAACAAAGACCAAGTATGGAGGAATAGCTTCTCCAGCAGCACAACCACATTATTTGATGGTAGAAGTTTAAGACTTCCCGCTTGTTACTTACGCCCAAACATCGAAACCCATTGGCGTCGTCGACAAATGTAACGTGTTCGCAAACTGGTGATAACCTTCTAACCAACCAAACTAACCACCAGACCAGACAGACACCAACAAAGAACCAAAAGAATTTCACAGGAAATATAAACACTCAGGATAATTACTATAGTACTACTACAACAAACTGCATATCACCTTAACATAGTTTCTAGATCGGGGCCAAGTCCTTTTTATGTGCGTGTAAGTCGGATTGGATGTTATAAAGTATCAGGTCAGCCTTACGTTGATGTTCTGAATGTAATCACAAAATCTTTTCAAGTGTATAATAACTTTTATTCACCAGACATAATATAAATAACAACTTTTATAATAAGAACAACTGGAATACGGATAACAGAAGTAAATCTCTTAAAACAACAATCAACAATTAACAATATTCCGTATAGATTAGACGAACAGATAATACTCTAAAACAGCTACACCAAAAATCAACATTCAGGAAACACAGATTCTATCAGCAACTCTCTATATAAATACATGTAAAATACTACACAAATAAATAAGTCACAATTTTTGTAACCGTCTTGCTATATCATTAAAAGATATATTAACAGCAACCCTACTATTTGAAATAAACGGACACGTTTGCCGACTTTACGCATCTTTCTCCTATTTAAAGTTAAAATTCATTATTAAACTTATTCTCAAAACTTATAATCTTTAGAATACAAGAAAACTATAAAAATTATGTCTCCGTTTAAAACTGGAAGCTGGAACAATTATATGAGCTGCATAAATAGTTATATTGCATATATATTGCAATATACAGGAACTTAAACTGCTGCTTTAGAAAACTGTTCCTTGAAATTTATGAGACAAGTTTATTTTACTACTATCAGGAGCTAGAGACAAGCTGGAACTGACGTAAAATACTATAAATCTTACGCTAGTGTTGTTATTTTGAAATTCCAAATATGGGTAAAATCGATGACCTAATAAGGAAACTTCCTTATAAGGAAAATATCTTTGCACTTAACGTCTAGAAAATGACGTCATAACAGCCCTATTTCTGTAAAAAGGTGCGCAACGTCGGTGCAAAAATAGTTCAAGAAGTTATTACTATAATCAAAATAAAACTCTCTT
Organism: Mytilus edulis; assembly: GCA_019925275.1. Lineage (NCBI taxonomy): Eukaryota > Metazoa > Mollusca > Bivalvia > Mytilida > Mytilidae > Mytilus > Mytilus edulis. Next base: position 42,863,751 of record CM034349.1, on the reverse strand, counting down.
CTACATAAACTTTACATAAAACACTCTAATATTTATCCCTATTTTGAAAAACATACAAAAATATAACTACAACATGTTCAGGACAGTCTATAATAAATTATACGAATTTTATTGTCACTATATTTATAACAATACTCGTGACTTCCGGTTTAAGTGAAAGTAACGTACATTTGATTAAAAGCTGCCGGTCAGAAAACACACGCTTTCTGTTATTCTGGAACTTACAATATAAAAACATTTATACAATACATAGGTAATTATGGAATAAAATACACACATTCACTGCTATAATACAATAATACTAAGTACAGTTGGCAGAAACATAGACAAAACAATCTCACCCTAATTAAGTTAAAACATGAAGTCTCCATAATACATAAAGTTTTCAACAGGTTTGGTAAACAATAGTTCCCGCAAAAGTGAACAATATCAATAAAAATTAAGGTTCAACTATTTTCTAAAATCGTTACATTACCTCCTCCTTACAAAGAATGGTCGCCCCGACCGCGGGTTATATACAACCAAATACGGTAACTGTCGCTACCTTATTTCACATAGATTATTTTTTTTAAAGTTATATATGCACATAGTAAATAACATTATGACAATATCCATAGATAATAAAACAATACTATTTGAACTTTAAAGTTGCAATGGTTTCCATTATTAATTATATCCACACATCTACTGCTATAATACAATAACCCATATACATGTAAACTACAATTTTCTTTATTATTCCCTCCCCTGTTTTAAATTAAGTTATGCAATTTTGAACAATAGATCTAATAAGTGTACATAAGTTCTTAGTGGTTTCGTGATTAGCATATCACTACTAGAGAGTTTACTAAATATCTTCTTCATCCGGATAGTAGTTGAGATCTTGAAGTTAAAGTTCTTGTTACTAACGTATTTAATAACTAGTATACAAATCAAATATAATATGTTCTTATATTGTTATTACATATTTTCAAATTCTAAAACCATGACATTTCTATAACATGAACTATACTTAAAAGAAAAACATTTCACTGGGGTAAAGCTGATGACCGTAACTGCATTCACGGTCATCCCAAGATGTCGGATGAAAAATTAGGTCAGTTTCTGTATTGTCTGTTAAAGTGTTTCTATATCATTTTCTTTACAAATCAAACATTGAAACGATGTAAATTTATAAAAGAATCACTCGGAAATCACTAATTACTTCTGAGAAATGTGCATGAAACGGGAAATTCGATTTGAAAAAATCGCCAAGATGACCGTAAATCACAATCGAGATGACCGTAACAGAATCATCGATTCATAACAAGGCTGACCGTAACTGCTTTTAAGATGACCGTAATTTGTAAATGATGACCGTAACTTTTAAAGGATGACCCTCAATTCTAAGAAATATCCGTAATTATATAACTATCTTTTTGTATCAAATGATTGCCAAAAGACATGCAAATGAACAGGAAGGAAAAACATGCCATAAAAGCGCGATAAAATGACACCTTACAAGCATAATAAAAAAAAATGGGGTGCACAGCCTTAAATACACATTTTTAAAAATGCCAAAAAATTGCATGTACACCCATTGATATTATATCGTCTTTCATTTTGTCGTGCAAATAAAATAACAGAAATATTTTGAAAATATCATTCGAATAAACTAGTGAAGGTGAGCTCCAGCAAAGTAGATCCTTAAAATAGTATTGTACGAAAAGCGTATCACAAGGCGGAACGTTGTCAATTTGTATATATACAGAAATGTCAGATTCTACTTCTTCAAAATTATCTCCCCATTACGCCAGTTCATGCTCACAATCGTAGAAATGGAAGCCATTGTAGGGATGACGCTCTGCCAATTTTGCTCTTGAAAACTGATAAATTTATCCACATAGCACCATTACGATCGATCGTTATATGTCAGTTATATTTTAAAAGACAAATGTATCTACTAGCTAATGAGCATTAGTTAATGATCTTGTCTGCATTGATTCAACTTAAAAATATTGTCTGTTCGGATGTCAGATGGAATTTTTGAAAATTCTTACGCATTTAAAAAAATTCTAATTAGATATTTCGTGGAAGGGCAGACTAAACATTTTCAGTGGTTGAAGATTATAAACCCTAGTTATCACACACAAGGAAATCATATTTTTTCGAAGATATCCATTTTCATCATCCAAATTAAAAGACTGTCGTCAAGTACTTTTAGAAAAAATAGCTATTCGAACACACCTACTCTGTTTTTGTGATTCATTATATAGGTATCTCACTTGACCCATATATTTCATCTTTTCGTACTGTCATTTTTTTACGTTATAAAGTCAACCTGTAGCTTTGATATATAATAATGATAGAATCTGAAGCGAGATGCTATATAAAATACTCTTGCTTTGTACGTTTTAAAGAGAAAATATACACCCTAAACATGCCCTAACATAAAAAGGTGCACTCGATTTTTCTCTTTTCGATACAATCGTTACCTGTTTTGGGGCATTTTTTCTTGATCCACATAATGGAAGGGCAGACACGAAAATTTCTGAACTAAAAGATTGATATGTTCTCCGTCCGTGATAAAAAAAAATCGGAGGTTATGCATTTTCTACATCCAACTTTAGATACTACATATAACAAAGAAGATGTGGTATTATTGCCAATGAGACAACTATCCAGAAAAGACCAAAATGACACAAACATTAACAACTATAGGTAACCGTAAGGCCTTCAACAATGAGCAAAGCCCATACCGCATAGTCAGCTATAAAAGGCCCCGATAAGAACCATGTCGTCGACTTGATATCTTATTGTTTTGCATTACTATGTAATAGATACATTGAAAACTTATGCAAATGGTGTTTTTAAAATAAAAAAATTGTCGTTTTATTTTTTTCTATTAACTTTTTAAAATTTTGTTACTATATCAAACATTACAGTTAACATTTATCGCTTTCTCGATAAACACAGAGCTTCGATTCTTTTGTTCTATTTAAAAAGTGTTTCCGCCTGCATATATCAAGACAAATTAAGATTTTAATCTGCTTCCTCTGGAACCATACACATGGGCTCGATTACCAAATATTCGTATGTATTATTAATGTTTAATGCTCTATTTATTGGCATTATGTTTTTCTGGTCTGTGCGTACGTTCGTCCGTTCGTCTGTTTGTTTATCCGTTTGTCCAGCTTCAAGTTAAATAAAATTGAAACTTAGTACACATTTTCCCTATGGTATGATCTTTTTAATTCTAAAGCCAAATTACAGTTTTATCCCATTTTCATAGTCCACTAAACATAGAAAATGATAGTGTAGATGAGGCACCCGTGTACTAGGGATACATTCATGTTTCTTCAAATTTTCGTCGTATCGCTGTCAATTTGTGTTAAAATTTTAACGTCGATATCAATAAATATTTCATTGTTTATGAGAAATATGCAATTTACTATCATTGTTATAAATCCTAAATATGGCCAATTATATTATAGTTCAAAACAAGAGGCTGTCACAACGACAGCAAACCGGATTTATTAATATTTATTTGTGTCCTGGCAATATCACAAGAACCATTACTGATGAATGGTGAAAGTGAAAATCGTCAATATCAAATTTGACCTCCATTTTGTCATCAGTATCAACATCTTAAAATTTGAAAAGCTTAGATTGAATGGTTCATGAGTAAATGAAACAACGTGAATGGAAACGCCATTTCACAATCTTTCAAGAACCATAACTCCTGAACGGTAAAAGTCAAAATCGTCATTATTGAACTTGACATATATAATTTGCCATCAGTAACAACATATAAAAATTTCAAAAGCTTTGGTTGAATGGTTCATGAGAAAATGCACGGACACGACTGGAAACACCATTTTTTCAATCTTTCAAGAACCATAACTCCTGAACGGTAAAAGTCAAAATCGTCATTATTGAACTTGACCTCCATTTTGTCATCAGTAACAACATATTAAAATTTGGGAAGCTTAGGTAGAACATTTCGTGCGTAAATGCACGGACACGACTGGAAACTCCATTTTTCAATCTTTCAAGAACCATAACTCCTGAACGGTAAAAGTCAAAATCGCCATTATTGAACTTGACCTTCATTTAGTTGTTAGTAACAACATATTAAAATTTTAAAAGCTTTGGTTGAACGGTTCATGAGTTAATGCACGGACAACATTTGATTGCCGCCCGCCCGCCGTACATCCCCAAATCAATAACCGACATTTTTGTCACAAAAATCCGGTTAAAAAGAAATTTATGAAACATATTTATATCCGCTAACCGAGCCCTTATTGAGATCGACAAACTCAACAAAAAAGCTTTGAACACAATACGGATATTTCTTAGAATTGATGGTCATCCTATAAAAGTTACGGTCGTCCTATATAAATTACAGTCAGTCTTTACAAATTACGGTCATCCTTTACAAGTTACGGTCATCTTTTTACCAATCACGGTCATCCTTGTTTTATGTTACGGTCATCTTGAAAATATTTTGATTATGATTTACGGTCATCTTAACGATTTTTTCAAATCGAATTTCCCGTTTCATGCACATTTCTCGGAAGTAATTAGTGATTTTCGAGTTATTGTTTTATAAATTTACATCGTTTCAATGTATGATTTGTAAAGAAAATGATATAGAAACACTTTAACAGACAATACAGAAACTGACCTAATTTTTCATCCGACATCTTGGGATGACCGTGAATGCAGTTACGGTCATCAGCTTTACCCCAGTGAACATTTTACTACAAGTTATAAGTATTCTAAATTTTAAACTTCTAATTTAAAATACAATTTATAAAAACATATCAATTACAGGTATCTTACCCAAGGTTAATCTAACTGTAGACTGGGTTTACAGCCAACACCAATATCACAGGTTTGGGTAGTCGGTGTTTGGGTATGGATCTCCTTATAATTAGGATCTGTTACATCAAGTTGAAGTTAATTCATAAACAGTTCCGTCCGGTAGGGTGACTCTCTCTCTGACTTCTGCATACATGCAAACACTACCGGAACAGAACGACGGGTCCTGTTAGTAGATATCCTAGCCATGTTTCTGATATCTCGGAGAGCGGGACAGGAGTTGACAAAGGAGGACGGTGTCCCCGCAAAGAACAGCCTCGGATCCTGCATCTCGAAGTCATAGGTGGTTCTTTCTTCAGGTCTAGCGGCCGGAATTATCTGAGCGGGAACAAAGTCCTCTGCTGTCTCCCTTGTAGGGCTCCTGGGAAAGTCCGGAATTAGGGCGACAAGGAAATCTGAACTGGAGGATATGACCGGAGCCGGATCGGAACAGTGGACGGAACTGTTGGCACTACAGGAACAGAACAGGAACATAACGGAATGGAAGACGTGACAGGAACGGAATAGGAAATTGTCAGCACAGTAGACACTACTGAAGGAGGAGTGTGGTTTGAATAAAAAAAAAACTTTCTCGTCTACATTTTAAATATGACCGGGGGCATCTTCCAGCTTGTATTTGTATATAATTTCTTTCAACAGTGAAATCTTCAGCAACAACAATTGATGCAGACTTGTCTCTAGCTATTTCAAGGTTTCTAAGACTTAATAATCTTATTTCAGGCCACCTTTTTAGAAATCCATACATCCTGTGTAACCATATCCTTAATGGGCGATATATTTAATGTGATCATCAATTTTGGCCTCCTTTTCCTGTGAAACAATTTAAGGGATGTCACGTTGTGACACACTCTCGGTCAATTTTTCAAACACGATCTTGTAGCATCTGCATAGTTACATTTTACTGGCGTGAAGCACCTCTAACCATGCTAACTGACTTTGCATCTTTATAAACAGATGTGTATGCATTTGTAAGAGATGTAGGTGAATACTGTAATCACGTCATATTTCTTAAAATGTTAAATGAAATCAAGGAATTATGAAAGATCGGATAAGAATAGCGGTACAAAAAATATAAAAATTGCACACATATGTCTAAAAATAATTAGTAAAAATGCCCCAATCAATTGTATTTCTGGTATTAAATTTTTGATTTTGTCGTGTTAGTTATACCATGCATACAATTCTTCGTTGGACGTAGTTTATAAACTTAAAACCCTTCTCTCAGGATTTTTTTTTTAAAGCATACGCAAGCAAACGTTCAATGGAGAGAAATACACCGAAATAATAAACTAATTGTATTGAAAATAAAAGAACAAAATAAAAGAACAAATGCTGAGAACTGGCTGTGAATAGATCTTGGAAGAAAAAGTCTCATTCTATATAGTCATTGCAGATCTAGTGAATGTTTTCGAATAATTAAAAAAGAACACACGGTTTGTTAATACAATAGAGATCAAGTAATTAGTAAAGATTATATAAGATGACAAGATCCATGCGTTGTTATAGAAACCTTGATAAATTATTCAGACTGTTCACACTTGATCAATGGAATATTGCATTCTGCAGTCACAGAACATAGGATCCACGTCTTTTTATGTAAATTACATAATTCTGTTTTTCTTAGACTACTTTATATGATATTACTTCTCCTGTTTTAAGTCGCAGTAATGTTATTTGTATTTCATAGAACACACCGATTGGAAACCCATAAAGGTATTGAATTGGTGGTTCAAAGAAAACAATAATATCTCAAGGGAAAATAAGAACATAGACCATTTTAACGTCAGTTGGGTACATTGTTACTTTTACCATATGTGTATGAATTATAAGCTAATAACACAATACTAACCACACAAAACAATAAAAAAGAATACTCTCAGTCAACAATAAACAACTACCATCTCAGAATGCCAAAGTTTAATCAATACCTTTATAGAATGTTTTACAATTACCGATACAAAATGCCAAAGTCTAAATCGAGACATGTAAAAAGTTTGAATAAAAAACAGATTATTAATACCAAGTTCCTAACTGATGGAAAAAATAGAAAAAAATGCTGCATAACAAAAACTATTAAGAAATTCACTGGCGTGGTTCCTCACTCAGGCGGAAACAAAGGAGTTGGCAGGTAAACTAGTATCTTAATCTACCAATCAGCTCTTCTTTCTAATCTGTAGACCAGGGGCCGGTTTCACGAAGCTATCCTAAGACATGTCATAAGACATATCTTAGGACATGTCTTATGATCCTCTTATGAATATCCTAGGACATATCTCAGACCTCGTCTCGAAGCTGTCCTATGATCATCTTAGCTAAGACATCCTAAACCTGTCGCAAGATCTTTAAATTTTCAAATATAAATATGATCTACGGAAAAAAATCATGTAAATGTAGTATGTCTTACCATAAATTATTCTAAACGTATTGATTAATATAATGACATAATTTGCAAAATAAATATAAAAAATAAAAGTAATTTATATATAAATTATCTTTAAACAATACATCAATATAAATATGAAATTTTCAATGCAAAATTAAGAAAAAAGAATATAAAATTATGACATTGTTTTGGTACAAGTGAGTTGAATTCAATTTCGACTTTATTGGTTATAAAAGGTAAAGAGATAAAATCGTGCCATTTTTATATCAATACATCGAATTTTCATTGTTGACAAATCCTGATAATCCGTCGATGTATATGTTTTAAGCAGGAACAGGAGAATAGATAATTAGATAATAATAAGATATTTTTTTTTTCAAAATTAATATAATAAATGAGTGTAATTTATATAAATAAACGTATAACTATCCTAAGACCATCATAAGACACCTCTCGCGTTGTCCTAACTTTATGACCAACTTTAAGAGAAGTCCGAATTTAGGACCGCTTTGTGAAACCCACTTAGGACTAAGATATGTCGTAAGACCATCCTAAGACATGTCTTAGTCCTAAGACAGCTTCGTGAAACTTGGCCCAGACGAATGGTAAAAAATGTCAGAACTTTTTACACACATTCCAACTCTTTATTTAAAATTTGACACTGTCCTGATGGCTGATTGTGTTGGTATTTTACTCGTACAACTTTTTTTTTATGTTAGTATTAACTATTTTTTTCAAGTATATATATATGTCACATATTTGTCAATGTTGTCAATAATTGCAAGTTGCGTGTCTTCTGGCAAGACCAACATTCTGCTATTACTATTTAAGTTTTGATATATATATCGCACGAACTTTAACACCAGTTACCAAACATCATTTTGCACTTTAATAGTTGGAATTTTATTGACTCATCATCAACTTTTTATTTTTCAAAGAATAGTCCTTGATAAGTATCAGTATGTTTTTGAAAAATAAGTGCCCCATGTTATCCAATGCAGAAATAAAACTTCAGTAGTTAGTGTATCAAAAGGAATTTAAATATGCAATGAACTTTGCATTTTTGGAATGGAAACATCAGTTAGGAATTGTTCATGTTAAATTATTAAAGACTAAATACTGTTTTAAGTGCTTCAAATATATATTTCTACGCAGTTTGTCTGATAACACAATTAATTTAAAGTAGGCCATACTTTTGTTTTAATGGGAGGCAGTAAACCTGAATTATAATGTTCAAGCTGGAAATGTTAATTTAGATTCGAAATAAATGTGATAGGAATAAATATTGCTAAATTTTAGCACACTTTAAGGTTCAACTGTACTTGCAACACTATTTTCAATTTTAACGACATGACTCCCGTTGTTTTTTTCTTTCTTTTTTCTCATTTATTAAATTATTGAATTTTGCTACTAAATCACCATGAAGCAATTAAGTGTGTTGGTATCTCGTCGGGACACAATAGAATAGTATATATTTTTATAAGCGCATGTCACAATTCACATATGAGATAATAGCTTCATCCCAATCTGGCAATTTTTCAGTATATCCGTAAAACAGATGTATTCAATGAATAGTATTTGCTTTTTTCCTAAATTATTTTTGGATGGAGAGTTGTCTCATTGGCACTCATACCACATCTTCCTATATCTATGATATATATATTTCATAGGAGTTAAAGCAAAGAAAAGTCAATCTAACAATCTGATTGTGACCCAAGTATCTTACAATTTGCAACAAACCATGTAAGAGGGCGTTTGGATACCCTATTGACTCAATCTTAGAAATTTAGAATTTTCGTTACTTTAAACATTGTCAGTTACATTTTATGTATATTTCAGTTCTCAGTGATTCAAATAAGATTGTGGTGCACTTGCTTGTAGTCAATGCTTAGTCATTCTGCGCAATACTAAAAGTTAAAGTCCGGCGAAAAGTGCCCAATACTATAAATACAGTCATGTAGTACATATTTATGGTGTAAGCTCGTCTAAATTCTTCCTAGTTAAAGAAGAGTCGTTAGTAAGATATGTGTGTACACCACGGGGGGTCTCTTCCTATATAAAGGTATATACATATGTGCCGCTGGAATGGGTCCCTTTTTGGATCCGTCAAATATATCAATGGGGTGTAATTTTACCGAGGAAATATATCAATAGGTAGTAATTGACCGATTGTGATATATCAATGGGTCAAAAATATATGAATGGGTTATGATTTCGCTGTGAAATATATGTATAGGTAGGGATTTCACAATTATTCAATATATGAATGGGGGGTGTTTTTAAAATCCCAGCTGCACACCTGTACCCAAAATCCCATGTTGAGACCCCCCCCCCCCCCCCCCCCCCGTGGTGTACACAACCCGATGCTGACAGTCTATCGAGAAACGAAGACACACACACACACACACACTGGCGCTGCCAAATAGGAAGTAACATTATCCAGGACCTTTTTCTATCAGTATCATTCTATATTTAATGAAAATTTAACTATTAGCTATAGCCGAATCAATATTTTCTAATTAAACAAACAGAAACGGAAATATGGATTTTAAAATTCTCTTTTAAAGCGCTACTATCCGAACAGATTAAAATATTAATTCTTCAAAACACATCAAAATAGAAGGTAAAAATCAATAACATCCTTAAAGAATTGTTTCACACCTCAGCACTATTGATTTTAAATTCCATCTTTTCATTTATTTTATGTATTATTCATGTTTGAAAATTTCAATATGTAATGTCATATGTCTTTGACTATCTGTGGTTCGGTTGCTAAGCAATGCAATATACCTGTACAGGTTAGCTGACAGTTTTATCCAGGATCAGCAACCTCGGTGCGACATAGTTGTGAGCGATGAAGAAAATGGCGGGTCTGTATACCCCGCTTTGTCTACTGATGATTGTGTCATGGACATATCTTGGTGAGTAAATCATAATTTATTGAAATTATTGTTTCTATGCTGACCATTGTAATTCTCTATTAAGAATAATTGAATACGGTCATTGTTTATTGATTATCCACCTTTTGTTAGTGTTCAACTTAAAATTATTTCAATTCTGCTTTTAATATTTAATTTCGAAAAGCAATAAATACAGGGGGATCAATATACCGATTCAATCATAAAGCAAAGCCCAGTTTAAAAAAAGAGTCATTCTTTTTTAAATGGAATCTTGCTTTTATAGAACTTTGATTAAAATGGATGGCCTGAAAAGATATTTTTATTTTTTGCAATCGGAAGGGCGATTTAAGTTTAAGTATAAATAGGAAGGGGTTAGGAACGATGAACGGCAAAACGATTTCTTTCGTAGAGATGAACAAACAGTAGATACATTCAGAATTGAGTGATTGGTTGAGTGATGCGGCAAATAGTTCATGTATAATGTGGATGAGAATAAATTGTATTAAACATAAAAAGTAAATCTGCCTAGGAGTAGTAGATAGACCGGGATAAAAGATGGAAATTCCATCTCTCCCCAGAAAATAATGGTATTATGGATGGGAGCATAAATATGCATAAATTATGGTCCTTAACACTCAACAAAAATTTTGATTCGAAAACTGTGCATAATATGTCTTTTTACTCCACAAAAAGCTCAAACTCGACTGGTTCCAATATAGAATAATACACAGAATATTGGGCACAAATAAATTTTTATTTAAGATAAAAATAAAACAAAGCGATAAATGTACTTTCTGCAATGAAGTTACTGAAGATATTGAACACATATTTTGGACATGCCATAAAATAGCAGATCTGTGGATAAGACTCATGGACTGGATTTATAACCAAATACAAATAATTATTCCATTTAACATGGATATAATTTTATTCGGAAATTTAGGAAAAACAGAAAATGATAAAATAAAAAACTTAATAATACTTTTATCAAAATTCTTTATCTATAGAACCAAACTGTGAAAATCAAGTAAATTTTGCAGGGCTGAAAAACTATCTAAAAGAAAATCTAATACTAGAAAAGAATATTTTTTTTTAAAACAAAGCCTCTTCACATTGCCAACCTCTACTGGGACCCCTGGCTTCCATTATTAGAATAATTTACACTTAAGCAACTAAAATAGCATTACCCTATATAATGTTATTGTGCATTTTATTTTAGCCTTCTCACACCAACATATATGTTTTTATATAATATACTGTTATATGTTGTTTATTGTTTATTGTCTTTTGTTCTTGTTTTGTGCCTAAAATGCATATACATTCTCTAATATCTGTTTTGTGTTTGTATGAATTATTTACAATGGAAAACCAACTTTGCCAAATTTATTTAATGTTGTATCTTAATTCCAAATTTCAAGGACTTTTTATTTTTTATTTTTTATTCTCTAGTTTTTTTATTTTTTTGTTTTTGTGTTGCATTTGTGTTTTAATTATTTATTATTTTCTCTTCTATTCTCACTTTCTCTCTTAAATTAAATTCTCACTTTATTGATCAACATTGAAATAATTGATACACAATAATATACTGTATATATATTTTATAATTTTGAGTACTAACAATTACTAACAATTTTTCTAAATATACAATCTAATGTTTAACGAGTCCGGGATAATGTACCGGTACTTTCTGTATCAAACTAACAAATGTGAAAGTTTTCAATAAAGTATCATACTGTATAATTTAAAAAAAAAAAAAAAAAAAAAAAAAAAAAAAAAAAAAAAATATGCGTTCGACAGGTTACCTTTACACCCCTCCATAGTTGTCGAAAGTGTTTTAATGGAGAGAGAGGCTAGTACTCTGCCTACATGAACTCGTTTCGATTATACGTGGCTGTGAATTTATGCATCCCGAAAAGTAAAACAGACGCTCTTACTAGCATATTTGGTTTTACTGCCAGGTTGGAGAATACCAATCCTGACCTTATTTTGAGATTTCAAGTCGATCATTGGGGATTCAACATCATAAATTTGGATTACAAACAGGGAAGCAGGAAAATGTTAAGTAAGATCGACAAGAGAAAAACACAAATTTTCACATAATTTTACAAAACAGACACAATTAAGTCTGCCTTCTTTCTTGGCAAAAGTCTAGATATCGATAATGATGGTCGGTTTAGAACAAGATTTTACGAATTGTGAAAATTCCATTTCTATGTTGCAAAGTTCCAGCATTCGCCAGTATATGAAGTGTATATCTTCCAAGTTTATACTTAACTCCAGAGCTTGCATTTCATGTAATGACCTCCTTGATAGCGTGTAACTGATAACAAGGATGCCATTTAAACAAAAGTTCCAGGCAGTGACGATTTGGTTGAACGTTATCGAACTTGTTTCAGAGATAACCATATGTATTTTTTAACTGCCGTAACCACAATCCTTCCTCTTCTGTCGACTGTGACCTACAAAATTAGAATTATCGACGGTATTGTACTTACATGAGTGACACGATAGGTACCATGCACGTGTGGAGCAGTATCTACATTATCCGAGGCAACTGAGATCTACCAGTTTTGGTGGGTTTCGTGCTAACCAGTCTTGATTTTTTCATTCTGTGTTTTGTGTGACTTGTGCTTTTATATATCCTTTTGGTATTTTCGCCTTGTTTTCGCAAGGTAAATGATATGACAGTGGTAAACGGTTTGTTTCATTGTACCAGAAATTCAAATAACACGAAAATCATTCATAATTCCATTTTATGACATTTAAAACAAATCGCTATCAGAAAGTTCTGTATGATCGGGATCCTTTAAGATTCAGAAATTTATTTTGCTGTTCCCATGTGACATTGGAACAAAATATGAATCACTGGGGGTATGTTTTGACACGGGGATATATATATGCACCACATTCAACCACAAAGGTAATAAATGGAGTAATTGACATGTAGCTGCCCGGGTACTCCTATTTGGAAGCAAGACTATATCTAAGGAAGCCGCCGAGTAAGCTTTGCAACCAGCCACGTCTGTTCATAGTGTTCAAAAAGATGAATTCAACGCGTTGTTTACTGAGAGTAACACAACTATATCAGTCCAAAATCCCTTAAAGTAAACATTTGAGAGTGACTTTATTCAAGACAGAATTTCTGCATATAACGAAATTCCCTGCTAGATCTTCGAATTTCCATTCTGCGTTTCTGTCCAGTTATGTTATTATGTTCTCCTTAATGTTTTAATTTCGTCAGCCGAGATGCAACGTCTTACGAAGTCAGGTTCTGATTTATGTTTTAAGTTTCATTGAAATCCATATATATATATATACACTAGTTATGTTTTATTTGGTTTGTGGCACCGTTAAAGTCCACAATTCCTCTAAATTCCACAACACCGCTAAAGTCCACAACAATTTTCCGCTTAAGTCCACAACGCCGTTAAAGTACACAAATAAACTCATCATAGATACCAGGACTAATTTTTGTATATACGCCAGACGCGCGTTTCGTCTACAAAAGACTCATCAGTGACGCTCGAATAAAAAAAAGCTAAAAAGGCCAAATAAAGTACGAAGTTGAAGAGCATTGAGGACCAAAATTCCTAAAAGTTTTGCCAAATACAGCTAAGGTAATCTATGCCTGAGGCAAAATTTCCGGTAAAGTCCACAAAATGACCTCCGCTTAAGTCCACAAACAAACACCGTTAAAGTCCACGATAACAAGTTCCACTAAAGTCCACAAAAAAGCACCGATAAAGTCCAAACACTTTTTTTTGTATTATCAAAAGATCAATTTTTTGTTTTTTACACCCGATATTATAGATATAATTAAAAGCATGGACTTTTGTTCTTAAAAAGTATATCTTGTCAGCATAAATTATATTTTTGATGAATGAAAAGATTATAGTATTTGCTTTATAACCATCAATTTGATCTTTGTTTTGCGATTTTATCAATCAAATAGACAACATTTCTGAAAAGTTATCTATATATCATACTCTTTTATTCTTGAGTAAACATTTGTTCAAGATCTGTAATTTAGGTCTGGAGCTGACATGTCCGTTAACTGCTAGTAGTCTGTTGTTATTTATGTATTATTGTCATTTTATTTATTTTTTTTTGTTGCATCTTCTGACATCGGACTCGGACTTCTCTTGAACTGAATTTTAATGTGCGAATTATTATGCGTTTACTTTTCAACATTGGCTAGAGGTATAGGGGGAGGGTTGAGATCTCTTAAACATGTTTAACCCCGCCGCAATTTTGCGCCTGTCCCAAGTCAGGAGCATCTGGCCTTTGTTAGTCTTGTATGACTTTTTTTTTCTTTTTTTTCCTTGTGTATAATTCGGAGTTTAGTATGACGTTCATTATCACTGTACCACTATACATTTTTTTAAGGGGCCAGCTGAAGGACAACTACGGGTGCGGGAGTTTCTCGCTACATTGAAGACCCATTGTTGGCCTTTGGCTGTTGTCTGCTCTATTGTCGGGTTGTTGTCGCTTTGACACATTTTTCATGTTTTTGGTGATGATTCAAATTTAGTTTTTAGAGTTAAGCCCCAGTCCTACTAAACCATAATCGCACCACGCTCGGCGCGATCTAAAATAAATTCAGATCGTGTTGAGGTCGCGATATGAGCGGCATGAAAATGTAAATTTTCGTTGCTTTCACGATTCTACTACGTCCTCATTACGCTTCTACAACGATCCCACTACGATTATACAACGTTCTCACCGCGCTTGTTCCGCGACCTCACTACGCTTATCAAGATCTTTCTACGTTCATCACGTTCTCACTACGACAATACCACGATTTATGCAATTGCAACACGATATTACCACGCTTCTACTGCGAGTATAACACGCTCGTCGCACGACCATACTACGATCATACCACGCTCATACTGCGATCTTACTACGCTCCAAACAATAACGTCAACATTGTGTCCCATATAAATACTACAACGACTATGCGCACAGTATTGGTGCTACGTTTGTAACGTCAGAAAACGTTCATCGACGGAACGTTCAGAAAACGTTATTGAAGCCTGTGTCAACGTTTGCATCTAAATCTTTTTTAAGTTTTTTTTTTCTTTTGTGTCTACTGTGAGTCAATAAAAATTGCAGTTTACAAATTATAGATTTTGTATGTACGTGTTATTGTTTAAGTATATTAATTGTTGAAGGTTTGAAGTTTGATAAATATTTGAATGATTGAAAGGATAATTTCCATAATGGCGATCGACAAAAAAAGAAACATCATTTATAAATACATTTTATTCGTGGTCTAAGCACCGCAGAATTCGGCCATGCAGAGACTCGTTTAAATTGATTAGACCATTATCATCAATATCAACCTCTGAACAAATGTATATAACTGAAAGTGCGGGAACGATTGCCGGAATTCGTTTTAATAACTTCAATTTGAATGGGTCATTATCAATAGTGTTAAAGTAGTAACCATGTATAACTTTATTTCCCTGATGATACGAGGCACCCCATTTGTCGGTAGCTGTTTTTCTTAAAATTATTGGGTCTTTGCTTGCTCTTAAAATATAATATGGACAATCAGTGTCATCAGCCTTAACTGCAAAAATTGTTCCATTTGAAACAAAGTCACAAATGTTAGTCTCGTCATCAACCCCTTCGTCGTTATTGGAATCGGCATCAGAGTCATTATGTTCCGATTCTTTCACCATTTTTATTTTATTATATGTTCCTAATTGTGCATCGTTCATACAGGTGCTATAATTTCCAACAATACAACTTTGACAAGAATAACAAGATAATTTTCTTACAAAAATCTCTCCATCATCGAATGATCGAACTTGGTGAATTTTTCGGTTTTCTTTAACGGGAAGAAAGTTCCGATCCCGATCTCGATTAACAGAGTCTACATATCGAAAAATTCGTCGAGAACATTTAGAAGAGTCTGCCGTAGTGGACAAATTACTCTGCGCGTAATCAAATAGGTCGCTTGAACTTTGTATCACATGTGTACCACGAATAACTGCTAGATCAGCTTGTTTCTTTATAAACCCGCCTGCTGCATCTTGTGGACCACGCGCATGAGATGTTTCGAAATAGTTTCGAAGAATCTTTGCATATCCAAAATCGGAGCAGGAATAACTTACATCTCCCATACAATGTCGACTTTTATATTGTGAGCTACACCCGTCAGTAAACTCATGCATTACCGATATTTCACAGTTAATAGATTTCAAATATTCCGAGACCAAGTTTTGCACACAATGTGTATAATGATGATCATGTTTTTGGTCTGGGCTTATCACAAAAAACTGTTCAGTGACAATATTTGGTTCTTCCGCGGTGCTATCTTTTCCGTCATATTCGAGAACTGAATGTCTATGTAATATTGTAACATGTAGTGAAACCTCTAATTTCTGAAAATAAGAGGATTGAATTTCATTCTGTTCAGTACACTTATAATTCTCAGAAAAATCGTGAACTGTCACACAATGACCTATCGGAAGATTTTCAACCAATGATTTCATTTGCTTAGATTGCCAGTATGCGCGAAATTGATGTGCAGGAAATGTCTCTAAAAGTTTTTTTAAGTATTGAAACATTTCAGCAGGGGAAGAACTTTTTCTCACAAGAACCAATTTCCTTATCATTTTATCACCTTTAACTTTAACATTTTTGTATTCGTATCGTTCCCAAGAAATTTGGACATCACTTTCATCTAATTCTCCTGGCAACATTGAAAATTTACAGACGCCACATTCAGAGCACAGCCTATCTAAGCACGATATCTTATGTTGGTGTGTATTTGCTGAACGAGTACATAAAGTATCATCTACAAGCTCACTCAAAGATTCATACAATTTTACCTCACTGCTTCCTTCCCTGGACAGTAATCTTTTACGAAATTGCATACATGATTTAAAAAGTGACCTCATCTCAACATGCTGTCGACAACAGCATGTAACTTTGTCCTTAAACTGTGCTGTTCTTACAAAATACGGCTTGCATTTTTCAAACGCCCTTTGTCCAATCTTTTCATCAGGATATTCATTCTTGAACTGAAGAAATATTTCGGTCTGTGTTTTTTCTAAAATATAACACGAATGAGAGGAATATACATTGGGGCTAATTCTTACTCGTTTGATGTCATTTTTGTTATTTGTTGGTCTGCTGACATTTGATTGAAGCCAGAAGTCATGAACAATTCGTTTGGTTCGTTCTGTCAGGGCACTGGATCTGGTTTTCCGAGTCGTGTAAAGAAATGACGAGTGTTCTGAATGCAAGACTTTGGTTCTATTTTTTTTCCCTTTCTGTAAAGTTCTACTATTTACGCCTAATATATTTGCCAAACTTTTCGTTGCTCTCTTTCTGTCGGATATATTTTCACCGCTAACAGACGAAGTTAGAATATTTAATGCAGCTTTAGCTTCTCCATTTCTCTTGTGTTTTACCGACGTAATTACATCTTGTATATTACGAATCACCATTTTTTCTACGCTTTCTTCAAACGAATCATGAAATTTTTTAACTCCTGGTGATTTTAAAATTCGATTACAGTCAACGTATGCAGAAAGTACAGCCGCTCGTTTATTTGGAGTTATTGGAAGTGCTTGTTTCAATTTTTTGATTGACCTGAAAAAAAAAAAGAAAACAGGTCATTTCATTTGAATAAACCCATGATGATTTTTACGAGACATAAAATTTACGAAGCTTTTTTTGTATTTATAATTATAGAATGCAATTTTTTTTTTGGGGGGGGGGGGGCGGGTTCTGATTTAAATTAATGTAGCCTGTACCGCTGTCGTAAGTTTGACTTCCGCTTAAATATGTTACAAAAAAGGAATGCTCGGTTTGTATGTGATCAGGATTATCCTTATATATAACCTGCAAAAAAGAATCCTTGTGTCTATTGATAACAAAACTCTTCCCATGAAAAGGGGAGCTATTTCTTCCCTTGTCTTAATCCACATTCATGTGTATTTGGACTAGTTAATGCTTCTAGCTTCGATATACTAATTTTTTATACAAAAAACTATTTAAAGTTACTTTATTTTTATTGTTTTTTTTATTTCAAGAAATGGCATACTGTCAGATCCCCTTTAATGTTCGGGTTTGGTTTAAGATAGATTTCATCAATTTATTTGGTACATGTAGTTATTTTTATTTCATAAATCCCAATTCAAATAAATGCGGTTATAGATGTCTAAGTCCCACAGTACACGGGTAAAAGAATGAGTCTTAAGATTTTGAATATTTAATTGTTTAATGGTTAACAATTTGTTTTATGTCATTCTATTTATTTTCAATTTTTTTACCTCGCTTTATCCATTCTGTTAGAAAATGGGATTCCCTCGTCACTCTTTGGTGTACTTGTTAGATCAGCACGTATTCTTTTTCTGTAATTATTCATGTAATTCCTTCTGTTCTCCTTCTTGTTATCTTTTTGCAGGTTTTGCTGTTTTCTTCTTTCATTATAAAGTCTTTGTTTAATTGCGCTCTTTGTTTCACTTAGTGCTTTAGTCTTTGATAATTTTCTTTTTTTGTAACGGTTTTTTATGTAGCATCTCGCTTTTTGTTCTCTTCTTCTTTTTTCTTTTCTTTCTTTATTTAATCTTATTCTTTCAGTGGTGGTTAAATTTGTTTTGGCCTACAAGAACGTAGTTTATGCATAAAAAATTAAAATGACAAAATAAACGTTACGTTGAAAATCACGGAAAAACGTTACAAGATTGCATGGTAACAAATCAGACTAGACATTTCGATTTTCTTATTATTTTTTTGTCTTTCATTATTTATTCAAAATTCCTTTTATATGAGAAAGACTTTTATTAACACATTACGAAAACAATACATAAATTAAAGAATAAGATACACAATTGATTTATATTTACATTCGAATGTACAACATCTTTACGAAAACGTACATAATTTGTGCATTTAGCACACGGTAACAAAATGGACTAGACAAGCAAAAAGTTAAAATTCGATTAGAAAATTCCACTTCCAAACCATATGTTTGTACTATTTGTAAACGATATTAAAAGCACATTAAGAATATATGGTTTTTTTTCGTTTATATATTATTGCATTCTATAAAATTTCTTACCGTAGAATCCATTGTAATTTTTTCCCCCTATTTCATATGTCTTGTTACATCATCTTTTGAACATTTCAATACATCTTCTAACTCGCATATTTGAAAAAAATGCCCAAAACGTCGGATGACGTCATAGCGAATTGTGCTAAAATTTCGCATAGCATTTCCCGCTAATTTGCGTGCAAAAATAAGATTTTCTGATTCAAATTACTAAAAAAACTCGATTTCCATGTTACAAGTTACGCTCATATTTTTTGACGTTTTTTTTCCTTTAGGGTTATTTGATTTAATTTTATGTTATAATTTTATTATTTCAAAGATATTACTATAAAACTATAGTCTTTTAGACATTACATATCATACCAGTTTTCATTTATTCTAAAAGACATGCTCAAATTAGGAAGAAAAAACGCGGAACTAGTAGGGTTCACCAATACTGTGCGTAACGTCAACTCATTCCTTCTATTTCTCATGATACGTAGAGTTTCTCGAAAACAAAACAGTCATGCTACCAAAATCTACGTAAGGGTACGAGTAGAGGTAGAGGCAGAGTGAGATCTGGTAGTAACGAATCATGATCCAGAAGATATATATAAAAAAAGATGTGGTATGATTGCCAATATGTCGGACTGACCACTCCAACCTGAATCACACCTTTTTTTTCTGATCCATTGATAAGATCAAGTGACGATGATTTAGTGAACGGTAGTAGGGATGACACAGATGTGTCAAGAATGATTAAGCCTTTGGTGGAAAAGGACAAGAGGTTCAAATTACATACAGACAAACAAAAGCTGGAGAGCTTTTATAAATTTTGTATGATAATGACAATGAGCATGAGGATCGTAGTATGAACACAGTCGGGTCGTAAGAAAAGCTTGACGAGGACGGCATGGGCGTGCTAAAATCTTACTATGATCCTGAACAGCGCGATATAAGCATGTATAAACGTGGTATAGTCGTAGTGGAAGCGTGTTTGGGTCCGGTTAAGATAGTGATGGTCGTAATGAGGTCGTAGTAAAGTCTCTGTGAGATCGTAGCGAAGTCTCCCCGACAAGAATTGCGCTGTCGCTACGATGGTACAGCGACCTTTGCGATCTTACCACGACCTTACTGCGCTGTCACTACGCTTCTACTACGACCTGATTTTGCCATGACCGCACTACGATTGTTTTGAACATGTTTAAAGTAGGTCACGCTCATCACGATCACGAAGACCTCAGCACGACCGTACTACGACCTTACTGCGATCTGAACTATCGCACTACGATCGTCAAAATATTCATTTTTTTCACAGATCTTAGTGCAATCGTGGCCTAGTGGGACTGCGCTGTTTTTCGTAAAAAAAGTTTTTTTTTACATGTCGCGCCGTATCTCAGAAACTATTCAAGATTGTTGCATAAAACTTCTCACACGTATCATGTGCTCATGGCGCAGCTGTTTATTCATAACAAATATTTTGGGACTATTTCATGTAAGATTTTAATCAAAAGGTGTCAGACCACCAAATAAAAATCCCTATCTGTTCAACCAAATTTTGCAATTTTCACAGCTTTCTAAATATTTTACCTTAAGTTTAACTTCATAGAAACCAGGTATATCCTGAATTGTACATGTATCAGCTTTCTACATGCTAATTTTCACCATACCTTTAAAGCCTTCTAACAAAATAACTGACCTTCGAACAGAGGTACTCCAGAAATAACCCCTGTTTTTTTGGAAATCTTAAATTAGTATGCTGTGAAGCGCATTAATCCTCAATTTTTAATGCAAACTCATAGACAAGTAAATGTTGGCTTAAAATGGTCAAGATATATTTCTGTTTCACCAAAAGTTTCATTCACTTGCCGATGTATTTGTGTGTTGAGAAATCCAGAACTAATAAAAATAAGTGTCTAGTTTAAACATATTTAATTATAGTGGATTGGGAAACAAGTTTTGCAACTTATATTAATCGCTTTCCACTTTGCGGGTGCGAGTGCTGCCTTGTAGCGGCATTAGCCTGCTCTTTTCCGAAATCTACAAGGGTGTCTTTAACGTGCATGATATATGACTCTCTCTTAACACGGGTCAGCCATTTATCGTCCCCTTCCGACGGACTATCATCGTTTCCTCAAGACCATACTCGCAAATGGTGTCAAGGGAGCGCCGAAAATTCAGTCCCTGAAATTTTCATCCCAGACAGGAATCGATCCAGGAACTTTTGTGTTAGTAGTCCGATGCACTAACCACTACACCACGGCGGCTCTCAATGTCTATGAGCATTTAAGGGTGTGGATATAGAATAAAGGCGATAGGAACGCTCATCTTGCATTGAGCCCGAACACCAACAACTGTTGAACAATATTTAAGTCATATTGATTGATAAAATGTACGTCACATCAAAGTTCACTGTATCGCTTTCAGAGTTAATTTTCTTTCTTTAATCTCTTTTGAAGATTTCCTGTAAGGTTTTCCTGTTTGAATGGTTTTAATTTTTGGGGACCTTTGAAGCTTGCTGTTCGGTGTGAGCTACGGTTCCGTGTTGAAGGCCGTACCTTGACCTATAATGGTTTACTTTTATAAATTTTAACTTTGACAGAGAGTTGTCTCATTGGCACCCATACCACATCTTCCTATATCGATCAAATCAGGTTTTATTGTGACATTTTGGTAGAAACCCATTTAACGCATCGTTATCCGATACTGATCGATAAAAATATAAATTAAAGCATAGAATATTTTCTTTTTTATTTAGAATTTATCATACTGGCTACATTTTTCCGTTCTGAAAAGTCATAACACATTATTTTTCGTTGTTTTCTATAACGAACACCGAAATTAATAACGTTAAACGTTGGTTAAAAGATTTGCAAAAGGAGACCTTTGGGAATTTATAAACTTAGTTTTTTTTTTGTTTAATTATATAATCAAGATTGTTGCCTGAATGAATACCTTTCAAATGTTATAGATTAGGATCAGAGTTATGTCATTCACTGGAAAATTTCGTCAATTATACATAGATATAAGAAGATGTGGTATGAGTGCCATTTTTTTTAGAAATGAGGTCCAAATTGGCCATCATCATCATAATACAAAGATTAAAATTAATGGAACAAAGTCATATACAGATATTGTACTTTTTTCATGTATCAAACTGATAAAAAAAATACTACCGAGAAGAAAAGTCCATGTTTTGTATTGTACTAACGGGATAAAAATAACGAATAACATGTTTTTAACAATAAAAAGATGGTGTGGACTTAAACGGTGCTTTTTTGTGGATTTTAGCGGAACTTGCTATTGTGGACTCTAACGGCGTTTTCTTTTGGACTTTAGCGGAGGTCATTTTGTGGACTTTAGCGGAAAGTTTGTGGACTTTAGCGACGTTGTGGACTTTAGCGGAAAATTGTTGTGGACTTAAGCGGTGTTGTGGACTTAAGAGGAATTGTGGACTTTAACGGTGCCACATTTAACTGCTGAGAGCCAAACAAACGGTATATCAGACTCAATAAATCTTTGGAAGTTGCTTTTGTTATGTGTGGGGTACAGATAATTTTAGAATTGAAAGGTGTTTTTGGTTACTTTTTGTCAGTAAATATTCAATCGTCATTCTAGTGTTATATTTCAGCGGTATTTGTTTCTAAGAATTGTTATAGGCGGGTACAGATAACATTATTAAAATTGAAAGGTGCTTATTTTGTCAAGAAATATTCAATCATTGTGGTGTTACAATTTACAGGTACTTTTCTAAAAAATACTCTTTAACTTATATAAATATAGGAAATGGGGCGAAGCAGCCCCCTCCCCTTTTCATTTTGCTGTTTAGAACGTTCTCGAAACACCTTTGGTGAGGGAGATGTGTTTTAGTGTCATATTATGGTATAGGGGTAATTTATTTTTCATAGACAAGTGCCTTGTGAATACGGCATTAATGGAGTTTTTAAAAATCAATTTGGAAATTTGAAACGAAGCAGATTGAAACAAAATATTAAGTTATTTCATAAATGATACTGATATTTTATACATTAATTGAGGCAGTTGCTTGATGTATTTTTTTAATTTTTTTATTATTATTATTTCGAGTATTTTACTTTTAGTTGTCTCAGATTTTTAGGACTTTTTTATTTTATTTTTCAACTTTCATAATATATAAATTAAAAATCATTCCAAACCTATATCACCCATTTAGGATTCGAACAGAATTTTATTCCAGGTATCAACTTAGGGAACTGTTCAAGTATAAACAACATAAAATTAAATTGAAGTAAAATGACAGTTTCCACTAGTCTTTTAATTTCTTACTATGAAAAATCAAGACTTTTAGAGCAAGTTAAAATGCAAAAAGACAATACACATAAAACACCTCAATAATTGATTTTTCTTCTGTCTGTGCATATTATAATAGCGTAAAATTGATTTTAAAATATGATAAGCTGGATGCGGTGTCGTGTTGTGATTGGTGACAGTCTGTCAAGACGTCATTTCTCTCACATTGTACTAAAGTATTTGTAATTACGGATATATTACCTAACATCATGCATGAGCGATATAAATTATAGATTATTGGCAATAAGAACTATTTGATGAACCTTATTTTTGAACAAAGAGACCGAATATTTATTTTAAAAAAAAGGAAAAATAATGAAAAACTGGAAGCACAACAGTATAATCCCTCAGATTGGCCACCATTACCGATTAATGGGCAAATGAACCTTGAAGTAATTACAGAAGGTGATGTAGACAGTGTAGCTAGTTTTCATGATATTCAAGGTGTTTAGATTAAATCAATGTTGCCGAGTTCACTTGAAGCTCTCGAATTAACATTACTTACTCGGGTTTGCTAGAACCTCTCGAGTTAACGCCTCATGTCGGGGTCCAACTCTCAATGGGCCAGGGTTAAACTCGAGCAACCGGTGAATGACGTCAAACCAATCATATTTTTTTGCTTGGTCATGGCCTTACTCTTCTGTTACCAGAGTTGTTCCGAGAAGCAACCCCAGTGCGTTCACGTGAGACCCTAACAACACCTTTAGTCGACTCTATAGAGTTTGAATTATAAATCCCATGTGGTAGACTATCACTAATTTTCTTTGTATTGCTCACTTGTTTCTCTAATGCTGGTGCTATTTTTCTGTGCAGGCTACACACCTTATTAACGTTTCAATGTGAGACATCCGCGACGTAGCGGGACGTCGGTTATACTTATTTTCTGTATTCTAATCATTAACGGGTAAATTATGTATTTATTTGAATATTATTGGAACTAGATGAACGGTTTCCGTCATGCTTTGATCAGCGACTATAAATGATGCAGCATGCGATGTTGCGAATGACACGTTTTGTTGGCTTTTGATGCTGTATGATTTTAGCTTGTCTGAATCATGAATAAAGAAATCATGCACCCACTTTTAATATTGAGAACTTCAATAAAATGTATTTGAGAGATAATTGATTCAAGGGGAAAAGGAATCCTCATTTCGATATCTGCATTTTTTAGGTTAGAAATAGACAACAAAAACCAAGAAATTCATATTGTCCGCAAATTTTCCTGTCTACATAAGCATTTCAATAAACATGTAACTTTCAAAATTGCTATAAATAAAGTTTTTATTAATATTACAGAAAATTTGCAAGTGAACCGATGTGTATAAACTCCAATTCACTTTTCTGTGCATAGTAAATGAAAATAACACTTAATACTTTTATGGAAAAGTAAGATGTTTTTTCTAAACAGTGACTTTTGGTAAACATTTAAACAAAACTGTCCCCTCCCCACTTCCAGATTACAGCATAATTATTTACTTTCAGAGTTTTGCTATTTAAAATGGCATTATTTCTGGTATTATTTTTTTTGAATAAAAGACAATTTTTGAATTAGTGATTTCAAATATAATAAATGATATGATATATATAATAACCAACTGAACTTTATTTTCTTCGGTATATCCATGTTTAAAATTTCAGACGGTTAGCATACATTGTAACTACATAAACGGTCACCCTTTTGAATATCTTTTGAGTTTGGTTTTCTTTATTTCCTTGTGTATGTATAAAAAAGTATGACAATGTCATAAAAACAGAAACGCTTTTAACAAATCAATAAAAAAAATATGAACTTATACAATCAAAAAGGAAAACTCTGTTTAAAATCTTAGAACTAGTTCTTCTTATATAAAAAATCGTTGCTAGAAGCATCTTAAAAATAGTGAATGTTTATATTAAGATTACTTACGAATGAATAAACTGTGTTAGAGCAAAGGTCGACGACTCTCACAAAATCTGATAATTCATTGTACCATCGCATGCACACATTCTTAAATTGAATAGCTGGTTTAAGTAAACAGAAAAGCAAAAATCATAAAGGATCAACAAAGAAATACATTAAAACAGTAACAAGTATAAAGTTGATCGTTTTATCAATTATTTTCTATATTCTTTAAGCACAACCATTTGGAAGGGTATGAGCATGTTTTAAATAAACAAAACCAGTTTTATCTAAATACAACGTGGTACAGAGCTTTGCGTATCTTGAAGCCTTAATTGATTATCCAGTAACCTTTTTGTTATTTTAATACCTGAGAGTAAACATTAATGGAAATGTACAAATAAAATGTGTTTTTTTCAGTGACGGAAAACACAATCATTCAATATTCACGATACAAAGCACTCAAATCGATGCACATTGTTGTGTTGAATTGTTTCCATGTTTTATCTGATAGGCTTCCTCCATTAAAAAAAATGAAGTGTTAAGTTAAAGCATGTGAACTTGTTTGTTTATGTCAATTTCCTTTAGTGCATGCGTTTGATTTTTATGTAACATGTTATATCAAAAATCGCAAAACTGTTAACAAATAAAATAAGATGTACATTTTGAAAGCTATAATATCATACATTGTTTTATTTATTTTTGTTAAAAGACATATCTAGTTCCAAATGAAAAAAAAAACACTTTATAAATTGTGTGCATCCGAGGTGTTTCTGGATTTATCCTCATCAAAAATGCTTAAAGCCAACTATATGACAGCCAATGATATATAAACGCTAAAACCGACAAAGAGCTTTGTATGTGGACATCTTAACCTATATCTTCATATCAAAGAAATTATTCAGTAAGAAGTCAAACGACAGAGGGGATGGGGCCAAACTATTCTATTCAAGTCGTTTGGATGCAACTTTTATGATTCGAAATTTCTTTTACCTCTTAAATGACACACGACGGAGAATTGGTTTATGCAATAGGTGGTGCCCTTTGTATGCATTTTATTCAGTTAGGAATACATTAGACAAACAGAAGATTATCTTTTGAATATATGGATATTTTTTTTTATATATATATTATATTCAGTTTATTTAGAACTTGACAAATGGTAACGACGTTTGTAACTGTTGAGGATTATATTCTCCTTTGCATGTCATCTTGTTATATTGTATATCATGGTTTCCATCGAATAGACATTTACCCCAACATGTTATATGGTATGTTATGGTTGCCATCGAAAAGACGTATGTAATAGTTGCCATCGAAAAGACATTCACCCCTACATGTTATATTGTATATCATGGTTTCCATCGAATAGACATTTACCCCAACATGTTATATGGTATGTTATGGTTGCCATCGAATAGACGTTTGTAATGGTTGCCATCGAATAGACATTCACCCCTACATGTTATATTGTATATGTTATATTGTAAATCATGGTTTCCATCGAATAGACATTTACCCCAACATGTAATATGGTATGTTATGGTTGCCATCGAATAGACGTATGTAATGGTTGCCATCGAATAGACATTTACTCCTACATGTTATATTGTATATCATGGTTTCCATCGAATAGACATTTACCCCAACATGTTATATGGTATGTTATGGTTGCCATCGAATAGACGTATGTAATGGTTTCCATCGAATAGACATTCACCCCTACATGTTATATTGTATATCATGGTTGCCATCGAATAGACATTCACCCCAACATGTTATATGGTATGTTATGGTTGCCATCGAATAGACGTATGTAATGGTTTCCATCGAATAGACATTCACCCCTACATGTTATATTGTATATCATGGTTTCCATCGAATAGACATTTACCCCAACATGTTATATGGTATGTTATGGTTGCCATCGAATAGACGTATGTAATGGTTGCCATCGAATAGACATTCACCCCTACATGTTATATTGTATATCATGGTTTCCATCGAATAGACATTTACCCCAACATGTTATATGGTATGTTATGGTTGCCATCGAATAGACGTATGTAATGGTTGCCATCGAATAGACATTTACCCCTACATGTTATATTGTATATCATGGTTTCCATCGAATAGACATTCACCCCAACATGTTATATGGTATGTTATGGTTGCCATCGAATAGACGTATGTAATGGTTGCCATCGAATAGACATTTACCCCTACATGTTATATTGTATATCATGGTTTCCATCGAATAGACATTTACCCCAACATGTTATATGGTATTTTATGGTTGCCATCGAATAGACGTATGTAATGGTTGCCATCGAATAGACATTCACCCCTACATGTTATATTGTATATCATGGTTTCCATCGAACAGACATTCACCCCAACATGTTATATGGTATGTTATGGTTGCCATCGAATAGACGTATGTTATGGTTGCCATCGAATAGACATTTACCCCTACATGTTATATTGTATATCATGGTTTCCACCGAATAGACATTTACCCCAACATGATATATGGTACATGTATGTTATGGTTGCCAACGAATAGACGTATGTAATGGTTGCCATCGAATAGACATTTACCCCTACATGTTATATTGTATATCATGGTTTCCATCGAATAGACATTCACCCCAACATGTTATATGGTATGTTATGGTTGCCATCGAATAGATGTATGTAATGGTTGCCATCGAATAGACATTTACCCCTACATGTTATATTGTATAGTATGGTTGCCATCACATAGACATTTTCCCCAACATGTTTTATGGTATGTCATGGTTGCCATCGAATAGACGTATGTCATGGTTGCCATCGAATAGACATTTACCCCTACATGTTATATTGTATATCATGGTTTCCATCGAATAGACATTCACCCCAACATGTTATATGGTATGTTATGGTTGCCATCGAATAGACGTATGTAATGGTTGCCATCACATAGACATTTACCCCAACATGTTATATGGTATGTTATGGTTGCCATCGAATAAACGTTTGTAATGGTTGCCATCGAATAGACATTTACCCCTACATGTTATATTGTATAGTATGGTTGCCATCGAATAGACATTCACCCCAACATGTTATATGGTATGTTATGGTTGCCATCGAATATAGATTTACCCCTAAATATTAACCGCTTTATGGTATCACGGTAGGGTTCTTGAATCGGATGTGGGATGTAATTCCCGCGGTAGTTGTGGCTTCTCGTCAGCTAAACAATGCGGGACGAGAGAGCAATAATAGCAATGAATGACGGCCCTGTTTGGGACACAAATGTGATATAGCTTGGTGGCTGTTATCTACACTTTGGTCGGGTTGTTGTCTCATTGAAATATTCCCCATTTACATTCTGAATTTTTATTACATGTCTTTTTGCAAACAGTGAGACTTTACGATAAAAAAAAAAAATCGATCCGATAGGTCGGTCAAGCACATAGTGAGTTTATTTTCATATCTCCGGTTAATACATGACGTCGTACTTTATGATTTACGTAATACTTGCCACTGGATGTAATGCAAGCATAACTCATTCAGTCAGTTGTTCTGTTCATTTGTGGATGGATCGGATTTTTTTGTTTGAGTCCAATATCGGTTTGTTAAGCATGTTATTTTACTAAAAATCCAAATCTAAAAAAAAAATACAATGTCGCAATGAGGATAATTATGTTTTCACGGAAATCAACGGGTTATTATTTTTTTAATAAAAGTTGTCATACTTTATGTTAGTAGCTTGCTGCTTATTTCGTTTCATGTTATATTAACTTTTTTGTATTTTAGTTGATTGTGCTCCTCCGGCAGAACTTACACTTGATGTCAATCTTGTTACTGGATTTGATGAGGTTGAAGTATACATTGGTGGTATGACTAAAATGGAAGTCAAAGTAGCATTTCCGTCAGGACCGACAAACGCTGTTAGTATAGAGCTCTTGCCATCTACAAATGTGACAATTATGGCGTTAGGCGATATCAAAGTTACTGATGCCTCTCCAACATATGTCACGAAGACTGGTTCCAGTTCAATAGTCCGGCACATTACTGATGAAACATTAGGAGTAAGTTTCAATAATATTTTCCAAATTCTCTTCCGTAAAAATCGAACATTTGTCGTTATGGTCTTAACTACCCTTCTTTGATTGAACAAGATTTTCATTTGAAACTGAAACACTGTTTGCATTCAAATGGAGTGGATTAAATTACTGAAATACTTAAACAGAATATTAAGATAACTTCTAAGTTTGATTTATAGCTTCTTTTTAAAATATCATTGGTCACATACATTACAGCTTGAAACTTTATGTTAAGGGCATACTATAAGTTATATGGTTCGCTACTGACCCCATACGGATCCATAAAGGGTCAGTAAAATCCCTAGGGGTGAGGCCGGAGGTCAGTAGTTAACCGTATAACGAATTTATCGGACGCTGGACTTTTTCTGCGGCGTTTTGTTGAAAAATAAACAATGAAACACAACAACATTAATAGATGACGTCGCCATTAACGCGTCATGAACCCCATATGAAACTTACTAACCCCATACGGTCTCATAGGGGGTCACCACGTGACGGCATTTAACCAATCACAACGTGATAATTCATCTGTGGTCCGATAAGATGCAGTTACAGGGGAGGTTATGACGTTGCTAACGTATATTGTTATTTTCGCGACGCCAAACTATGACTTGTCGGGAAAATATTCAGTTTTCGACTGATTTTTATCATTCAAACTTACCTAACTTGAAAACGAGTTCATGGGCCCCTCTGTTTTAAAATGATTACGTAAGAAGATTATTTGTGCCAATTTTTATGAAAACGTAAATAGTGCATTTTTTAAAATAATGATCAATATGCAGCAAAACGTTACGTTTTTTTACTACATTCGTGAACATTTGATAAATATGAGTATGTTGAAAAACACAAATTTAAAGGACATTTATATAAAACAGAATTTACAAATAATTTAACAAAAAAACAGCTTGTGTTTGTCTTTTAAAACAAAAAAGTTATGTATTTATGTCGAAAGAAAAATTAGTCCACAAATCCGAATTTTGAGCAAATATATAAAATGTGGACCTCATTTTACTCAAAAAGTAGCACATGAAGGTATATTTTTTATTACATATTTGATTTAATCAGGCAAAAAATAGCCGATATGCAAATTATCAGCAAAATTTCAATATGGGATCAAAACTGTATCGTATGCCCTAAGGACGTTCGCTCCTCTTGTTTTTGAGTATAGTTTGAGATATTCGGAATCCTCTGATTTAATCCATGTAGTGCCATTAAAAATTTTGCCGACTTACACCTACTTATCTTTCCATAATTTTAGTACATATAGTTTGAAATGTCGTCTTTGAAAATCTTATAAAATCCTTGTTAATTTTTCATCGTTTTCGAAAGGAAAAAGGTGCCAATGTTATATGTATAAAAAATCTAGATAGAATTATTTCCAGCCAAATTTTCAATTTGCTAATACTAGTATCTCGAAAACAAGCACACGGACCCTTAATTCTTTTCTGCTTTTTTAATTTCTTTATTTACATAATATATATTTATAACAGTCTTTTTGAGCCCTTTATAGCTTGTTGTTCGGTGTGAGCCAAGGCTCCGTGTTGAAGGCCGTACATTGACCTTTTATGGTTTACCTTAATAAATTGTTATTTGGATGGAGAGTTGTCTCATAGGCACTCATACCACATCTTCCTATGTCTATTTCAAAAAAGCTTGTTATTTTGAAACAGAGTATCGAAGATCCTTAATACTTCAACTTATTTTCCCTTATTTAATGTATCCGTATTTTATCCATACACACATTATATAACATAACTTTTACGTGCTGTTCCTCTATTTTTATTTTCCACATACGAATAGAGTGTCAGAACGTTTAAGATATAAGTGGTATGGGTGCCAATTAGACACCTGTCCATCCAACACAATTTGTAAAAGTAAACCATTTTAGTTCAATTATAATTATATGTTTTGGAGTTTAGTATGACGTCAATTTTCACTGAACTAGTACACCTTTTTGTTTAGGGGACAGCAGAAGTACGCCTCGGCCGGATGCGAGAGTTCCTCGATGTGTTCAAGACCCATTCGAAACCTTCTGCTGATTTCGGTTCTTTGGTCGGGTTACTCTCTCTTTGATACATTCCTCATTTACATTCGCGTTTTTTTTAAATATAGATTAGACTGTTAGATTTCCCGTTTGAATGGTTTTACACTAGTCATTTGTGGGGCCCTTTATAGCTTGCTGTTCGGTGTGAGCCAAGGCTCCGTGTTGAAGACCGTACTTTCTGCTCTATGGTCGGGTTGTTGTTGCTTTGACACATTCCCCATTTCCTTTCTCAATTTCATTATAGGTCAAAGTACGGTCTTCAACACGGAGCCTTGGCTCACACAGGCCCCTCAACAAAAAGGTGTACTAGTTCAGTGAAAATTGACGTCATACTAAACTCCAAAACATATAATTATAATTGAACTAAAATAAAAAATCATACAAAAGAACACATCCTTCAAAAGAAAAAAAATAAACTTATAAGCCAGAAAATTTACAAAAATCTTATTCAACAAAAAATAAAACAAATAAAGAGGGTCCATGTCCCAAAACCGATGACGTATATCTCCTATAAAAGTATTGAACATTTGTTCCTTAAATAGTATCGATATCATATAAAATAAAATAAATCCCATGCAACATAAATGATTCATTTTTAAAAGAAAGATGAATACTTTGATTAAGTATAATTTGAATTAAAATCTCTGAGAATTTATTTTCCTTTGGATTGAATTTGATATTCCCATTGTAGAACATTTCATTTAGACACTAAAATTAATCATGCCTTTTTTTTTTTTTTTAGAAAAATGTACAACTGTCGACTCGTGCTGTGATTGATTTAGGAAACGTTATGGTCAGTAACACTGGTGGAAGTGAGGCCGAATATGCTTATCTTATCGAGTTTGAATCGTTTGTTGTGTCCACAACCGGACTGACAGACAACGAGACACACTGGGTCAGTGCAGGTGTTGAGTATGACGACAGTAATAGTATCTGGGTAGGACAGATTGCCCACTACATCAGAACCGCAACACAGGTTTGTTGAAATACGTCGTTGTCAACTGACTAATATTTATAATTAATATCTGCGTTTCTGTATTGAATTTCATAGAACGAATTTTGTGTTTCATGTATTTTGACTATAATTGGTTGAAAAATTATGATTTTTGTGTCATTGAGAATTAGTGCTGCAGTGAATGACTATTTAATCGAAATAATTTATTTGCTCAAAGTTGGAGAATAAATGCTATCTTCACTGTCTTGATAAATGATAAAATACACTTTATTTTATACTGTTAAATTTGATTTTAATTAACCATGTATTGAATATGAACTCATCATAGATACCAGGATTAAATTTTGTATTTACGCCAGACGCGCATTTCGTCTACAAAAGACTCATCAGTAACGCTCGAATCCCAAAAAAGTTATAAAGGCAAAATTAAGTACGAAGTTTAACAGCATTGAGGATAAAACTTCCTAAACGTTTTGCCAAATAAAGCTAAGGTAATCTATTCCTGAGGTAGAAAAGCCTTAGTATTTAAAAATTCAAAAGTTTAGAAACCTTTCCTTTTCAGGCCAATGGGAAGACACCAGCTTTTTCCATGGAAAATGTGACAGAAATAAAGATGATGTCTTTAACCCCAGTTGCATTTGAAGCCTGGGTACCATACCCAAACTCATTTATAGCAGTCGAAGCTATTTCACTGTCAACTACGAATGATCATCTCCGTGTTGTGTCTTTGAAATGTATTGCAAGCGGAGTAACAACCAATTACGAATTCTACGACACTACTAGCGCCACGACATTCTTGAACTATCCACTACTTCAGGCGTATGGAGCAGACTGCGCAACAGATCCAGGTGGAGCACGAAGACTTAGAGTAGAACTTGGAAATATACCGAACAGGGGTAAACCTATAATACGTAGTTTTGTAAAATAATTATTAAGAAATTGATCTTGGGTTGAATTAGAGATAACCGTAGTTTTTATCCCTTCGTTACATAGGTCAAATGAGTATACTTATCTGTATATATATTTACAATATTAAGTGCTTGTGCACAATGGAACGGACTTATCCTGCTCGAAAATCATAAATAAAAAAGTATAATCTCCATGTGTTTTAGTACCTAAGTTTAAATGTAAATGAATGCTCCCAAAAATAATCAAAAGATGCGCGCAAACGTAATAATTTTTGCGCGCCAATGTAATGGCTATATATATATATATGTCCTTCGAAAACGTAATGCATTGACGTAAAGTAACGCAGAATTGCGATTGACAGTATTTACATACCGGACGTATGTGTAAAAAAAATAAGGAGATGTATGCCTTTAAGAATGTTGAGACATCTGTATGAAATATGAATCAAAGACTAAATGACAATGATATAAACAACTACAAAATAGTTTTGATTCCGGAGGTATCTATATTGAATAGATAAGTGAAGGAACAAAACGTAGCCATAGATGTTGTTGCCTGTTTAAGCCATACAGATATTTGATCAAACATAAAAACTTACCACTTATTTTTATAAACTTCAATGATTTAACTGTTGTTACCGCAGATTCGTAAATCATTAATATTGAGTTTCTTGGTAGTAATTTTGTTTTTCACAACTAAAATGACATAATATTAACTTTACGAATACTTTATACATTTTGAAAATTGAAAGTCACATTTATGATGAGTTTATTAAAACATTTGATCTATAAAACAGATTCAACGGTATAAGTTTTTATTTACTTCTGCATTTGCAGTGCGTAACTACATTTTAATTATGATCGATATGTCATCCAACATTATGTATACGCCCACATATGAATGGTGCATCAGTTCGTCCGTCCCTCCTTTTTTAAATGTTCAAACCATTTCAAGCAGGTAGGTTTTTAAATCCGGCAAATATGATCATAGTCCAATTCGGCATAACATTATGGAATTATTGATTTACGATGCTACTCAACTTCGTAATTTCTTTGGCAATCCAACGGAATTTGAATCGAATTTCTAAGAAACAAGGTGCGCGTCTTTTGTTTTAAACTGTAAGCATCATACCAATAACTAGTACGCTGCTAGACAAATGTTAAAACAAGGGCGGGACATTTAGGCGAAATAGTGGTACCGTTATTATTGTAATTGGATCGAATCTGATTGATTACTCAGAGGAAAAGTTTAGTGTGTGTGTGTGTGTGTGTGTGTGTGTGTGTTACATTTTAATGTTGTGTCGTTGTTCTCCTCTTATATTTAATGCGTTTCCCTCAGTTTTAGTTTGTTACCCCGATTTTGTTTTTGTCCATGGATTTATGAGTTTTGAACAGCGATATACTACTGTTGCCTTTATTTAAACATTTTTTATTTTAAAGATACGATTCGATATTGACAATTTTCATATTTTTGCTGTTAGATATTAAATAATCATGAATATATAGAGACAATAAAGAAAGAAAAAAAACCTGCAGTTTGCATAATTTTGATATTCAAGAGTTGAAAGCAGTCATTTGTTTAATCACACCATGTAATTTCGATTTATATCAAACTTATCATTTGTTTTGTCAAGAGAACCCCTAGAAGTCATGAATATTGCATTCTATAGGGAAATGAAATTAAATTTTACCAAAAGCTCGGGTTCGTTGTCGCCAATTATGGAAACTAATGGACAAACATGTATGTAATTTATGTTCTTCTTCGCTATACTCATACGAACATAAAGATTGTCTTAATAATACGTAAATAAAACAAAAATCAATGTGAGAAGAAAGTGTACTGATCAGTTTAATATAAATAAATTGTGACAACTCTGGTCATGTAAATCATGGTCTCTGGACCTCCGAATGGAGGAAAATTAATCTATAAATATAAAAATGTTCGATCAGAAAAAAATATAACTCTATTTAATAACATATCATGAATGCAAAAGTATACGTGTCGATCTAATCAGGAAATTTTCTTGACAAGAGAAAAGGCGCGAAATCTAGATTTGTCATGATATGTGAAAACTGAATTACTGCGTCTGAGCGCATGCGAATATTTATACGCTAAATTAAGAAATGAATTTATCATTTATCAATATGTTATGTCAATAATGAGAAGGATTTTTTCTACAAGATATATATTCGAGATTTAAAATACTAAAGTAGCTAATATAATTTCAGAGAGAATTGATTCAGATATTAGAATGAAAGTTTCTTTTCACATAGTTATTTCAATTTGTAAATATTCATATAACAAAACAAAGAAATCCTTTTGCAAGAATCGTTCGTATGTTTTATTCGTTATAGAATGAAATTCAAAACAGTGTGGCTGTGGCCATTGATTGACACATTAATTTCATCCATTGACTGGGACAATTTAGGTGAACGTTTGTATGTAACGACCACTGCTCACTATGTACTTTTTAAAGACACTTAAACTATGGGGTCACCAAAGGTTCTCAACACCCTAATAAAGTAATTCGAAAAATTAATCAGAAATAACACGATGTTTTGATTTATATCAATTATATAAATCAAAACATAAAGGTTATTCCTGATTAATTTTTCAAATTATTTTATAATTAAAGGCGTCAAGAAACCTTTGGTGACCCCACAGTTTAAATGTCTATCGTAGGTACGTCGTGAACAGTGGTTGTTACAGACAAACGTTCACGTAAATTGTCCCAGTCAATGGATGAATTTAATGTGTCAATCAATGGCCACAGCCACACTGTTTTGAATTTCATTCTATATGTTGTGTACAAGATGCAAGTTTGTTCAAATTATGATTTGCATAGGGTTTTTGTATAAGTTATAAGTCTTTTGACAAATAACTATTTGCACCAGATGATAAAAAAAAAAATTAACAGTTCAGATATTTCAACGTTGAAGCAGAACAAAACACATCTTTTATTTTTAACGTTTTTATTTTATGTATCGTTTAGGATCACGATTACCTGCGGTAGCTGGTGAAGTAGATAAAATAAAATTTGAAGCCATGGTACACATGAAATCAACTGCTATCCTGTCAGATGAATATCCATTTGGCGTTGGAGTAGAGATAGACGGATCGGAGGTCTGGGTAGCAACAATGAACGTCACTGCCATTGCAGCAGACCCGGTTTGTATTACAGATACAGTGCATGTTATAACTGTTAAGTTAAGCTAAGGAGTCAATAACCAATGAATCATACATTAATGTATGCACATAATTAGAGTTCACTTAAATGTGGTATGATTGCCAATGAGACAACTCTCCACAAGAGAACAAATGAACCGTTGGTTTTCCGTTTGAATGGTTTTACACTAGTAATTTTAGGGCCCTTTATAGCTTGTTGTTTGGTGTGAGCCAAGGCTCCATGTTGAAGGCCGTACATTGACCTATAATGGTTTTCTTTTTTAAATTGTTATTTGGATGGAGATTAACAGCTATAGGTCATCGTTCGGTTAACAATGAGCAAAGCACATACCAATAAGTTAGCTATAAAAGGCCCCGAAATCACAAAGGTTAAACAATTCAATTGAGAAAACTAACGGACTAATTTAACATGTACAAAAAACGAGCTAAAAATAAACATGTAACACAACTAAATTTACAGTTTAAGAAGATCTTATATAAAGATAAGGAGATGTGGTTTAATTGCCAATCAGACAACGATCCAAGAAATGATGTGACAGTACGCAATTGTAGGTCGCCGTATGACCTTCAACAATAGCAAACATTTAGGAGTATTCTCAGCTTAAACCAACGCCCTGATTGCTGACATAACAATAAAATAGGTAAAAAAAATATGGCAGACAGCAACTTTTGAAAACTTTTGAATTACTGGATCCTGACTACGAACATACATTGGTCGGAGTTTAACATTTTTGTTAGTGCACAACCCTTGCGATAACTTAGGAATATGCTGTATATACGTAACAGCACAACCTTGTGTTTTCTCTCTTTAAAACTAATGTAATATTGTATACCTCTATACTTTTCTCTCTTTAAAACTAATGTTATATTGTATACCTCTATACTTTTCTCTCTTTGAAACTAATGTTATATTGTATACCTCTATACTTTTCTCTCTTTAAAACTAATGTTATATTGTATACCTCTATACGTTTCTCTCTTTAAAACTATTATTATAGTGTATACCTCTCTACAGATTCAATTCCCTCTAGACAGCTTTACGTCTGTAGGCGGCCTAACAAAGAAAGTCGGAGAGGGATTTCTCGCTACTGCTGTCATAACCTTTGAAAAAAGAGGACTTGTTTCAGTTATCTATAAAGTTAATTCATCTAAAACTGGAGGTGGAACATCTGGTATTATGATATCACAGGCTTATGTTGAAAGTTCTGGGGCAAACATTGAATGTGCGTCTGTCACAACGACATACGAAGCATCTGAAGTAGACGGAATTGTGGACATTGCATATATAAACATTACCGCAGCTAATCATGGTACTAATAATTCAGCAGTAAACACGAACGCCGACAAGATAAATATCAATGTCGCTATGGTAGGAGGTGTTGGCTATGCAGTAAACGGCGAGCAATACGACGTCGTTTTGACTATACACGAACCACCCGAGGGAGGGCATACAAAAACACTTACTTACACTATGAGCGGAACTGTTACGTATGACGTAAGTACTATCAAACCTCTCTTTAGTAATCAAATAAAATAATTCATTTGTTAATGTAGAAAACCTTTTTTTAAACCCGAAATGAATGATATTCGAGAAATTTTAAATCTTAGTCCTCTTGGTATCTGTTGTCTTTCTATTACGAACCATCTATCTTTTTGCGAGCTGGAAAGTGTGCGAGCTTTTATATTGTTTGAAAATACTTTTCTAGACTGCAGCTTGTGTTATTTATTGGCTGTTCTAATATTATAAGGAAATAATTTATTAAAGTAATGCAGATTATTTTATTCTGTAAGATTTCAATGAAATGCTCTTGATACATCTTAAATTAATGAAATGGTTGGTGTCTAACTTGTCTTATTTTAAATGAATACAAAGCAAAAATAGTAATCCTGCACTTTATATTTAACAAATGGTAGTATTTTTATTTTTGTGTTATTTTCAGACCAACTGTAACCACACTTTTGAGTTGACGAGCGATTGTGGCGACAACCAGGTCATCACGGAAGGTTCAACCTTTGACCTACTTTTGACAATCACCACAGAAAGAGGCTCGAATCCGGAAAGTCTACAAATTGAGTTTCCTATTCCTTCCAATGTTACTGACGGAACGTTTGTTGTCTGTGGAATCGAAGTAGTAAAAATGGGGAAGAACTTAGTATGCTTCAATCCTGTCCAGCTTGTTGATAATGCCAATAAAACACTGTATGTAACTTTAGTTTGAATATTGAACAATGCCCCAATGCTCTAAGCTTTAACATATCATATCATAGAATCTGCATGTTCAATTTAGATAAAAATCCGTTTATTCTAATAACTGATTTCACAGTTTCTTGTTGATTACAGTGATTGCAAAATTGAAATTAAAGGTAAATTATCATACCATATACAATGTTAATAAATTGTTGGAACTAAGAGGTCAATACTAAATTTAAATAAACTAGTATTAGTCACATGAAATAGGATAGATTAACTTTTGATAAGCTGACAATATAACTTTAGACTAGAGATCGACTATTTAACTTCAAAAGGGGGGGGGGGGGGTTATTACCAAAAATAAACAAATTCTGATACCTAATTTGATGAAAAAATATATTGTCGTCAAGCAGATGACAACAGAAAAAAATCTGTATCCAGGTATCCAGATATTGTCTCATACCTTAAAAAGTGTTAAATTTTGATATTGATATCATCGAAAAACTTAATGAACTTGAAGTTAAATAGTTGCTCCTTTCAGCATATTCCTGACTGAGATTCTTCTTATCGTAACTCTGTTCTCTTTGGAAACTTGCGACATTGTACATGTATAAAGCAGACACCAGCAGACACCGCGCTCATGCACAATTCACTCTAAAACCTAATTTTAAAACTTTATAAGTAAATACGAGAACATAAATTAAATATAAACATATCATGTGTGAGTGAACTTATAATATCAGTGTTTAGTTCGAACTTTACTTTCAGCCTTAGCGATGGTACTTATGAATACGTTGCTGTGGACATGAAGCCTGCATGTAATATGCCCCTTTTTGATGATGAGGAAGAAGATAAATTGGTACTTCGAATCAAGTCAAAATTTAATGAGGGAATAAATGTAACAAGATCAGAGGACTATTGGTTCGGAATTGGTTCTAAATACACATCCACGCAAATATGGGTAGCTCAGTATCCACTCTCTGGACAGCCTATAGTATGTTAATTTCTCAATAACATGTAATATGCTGCTATATTTTGAATTCGTTTCTAAGTTGAAAATAATTCTTAATCATTTATATAGATTATATTTCTTGTTTAACTTTGTTCTAACTTTGACAAATGAGTTTCTCGCAATGTTTAGGTTTATTTTAGATTGCACTACACACAAACTCTTAAAATCACAAAACTTAACTTATAGCTCTTCATTTTTTATATAAGCTTTGGATTTCAAATATTTTGGCCACGAACATCACTGAAGAGACATGTATTGTCGAAATGCTCATCTGGTGTAAGAAAATTGGTACCGTTAATTTTATTATCATATAAAATTATTTGAGAATGAATGCAGATAAGACCCATATAATGTAATTTTATTCTTTTATTCACAACATATATGTGGTTTTTGGCTCTGATTCTGACCAATGCTAATATTGTAAATATATATTTTACATTTGACTATTATTTTTGTTGTTACCAATTATGTAAATCAATTGTATCTGATTGTATGCCCTTCATGGGGTCTGTAATTTGGGAAATAAAAATATTCTATTCTATTCTATTCTATTTTCATACAGTACGACTTTGAAGGTCCAGCTATCATCACGCATGTGAACATTCTTAACAATATCAACGACAACTCCACATTTCCAGGAAACTACTCAATGTCAAGAAGTTTTGATGGTACTAGCTTCGATACACTTCCAGTTGACGTAAGTAGAATAGCTAATTTTTCTCGAAGAAATATTAACTGTTTTTATTGCTGATATTATCTACACCTTCTTAGTGGGGGATTAGAAATCCGTGGTACTCGGAAAAAACAACAACGTTAGACAACAAAAGGACAAACTCTGAACTCAGAAAGTGCACTACATACTATGAAATATTCGTGTATCGTGTCTTTGTTTTGAGGAACAAAAAGATTAAAGTCATTGCATATTAGTGACACAATTACTTGCATCCACTTCCTTTGAACTTTGGTAGATAGTTGCCTCACCGGCAATCCTATCTCATTTTCTTATTTATAAAAGTAAACTCACGTTAAAGCATGTGAAGACGAAATTATTAATTTCACCCCAAATTTAATCATTTAGATTCCGCTTTTGAATTTTTCTAATAGGAAGAGCTTTCTAATAAGAGTGTAACCAGAGAGCATGATTCTTTCATCAAAATTACATTCAATGTAAAATATTTTGGTTTGCCCAAACCCTACCCAAACATTGAGACAGTGGGTAGGTAGGTAGGCATTTTTTTTATTATTCTTTTTTTGCAAAGAAAATTCAAGTACAATGTATAAGATGTTTATGAGTCTTCATGCCTTTTGTATCTGAATAAAAAATAAATATTTTCACATCATGACAATACAAGATTTTGAGTAGGCAGCTATTATTTGCGTTGGTAGAGTTAGGGCAAACAAATTTTTTTTATGGCCTTGTATCTGCCTGGACTCGAACCCGGGTTCTTAGTGATCCTACTCAACGCTCTCACATGCTGAGCAAAAGAGATACTTCCCTATCGCAATAGATTACTACTTTTAAAGTATATAAGACTTTAGTACTTACTATTGGGGATTGGTTGTTAGCCTCGTGTGCATTGGCAATTACTGAATGCAAAGTCAAATCCAAAACAATGATAAAATACATCACATATATTGGTAATAATACAGAATAGGTAAAACAAGACTTAATAACCGCATCTAAATAATAATGGTGCATAGCACATAGAAATATAAACGCACAATGACATTTTTAAGATATTTAGTAATATATCGTTTCGCCCCATTTGTAGGTTGGTGCACCAGCGGATAACGGAACTCATTCCATTTATCAATTGACAAGTCCACTGATTGCCAAAAAGGCAGGTCTAATGACAGAAAGCTGTAATTCCATGTGTGGTGTTGATTACGACTTTACCTATGTCTCACGTGAGTTAACTGTTACAGGAACGACCATGTAACTGATAAGTTGGGGTCTGTTTATTTTTTTTTAATTTTCTGATCCCCAATTTCAAACGGATGAAAAACCATATTCTGAATTCTGAATCCAGATTTTCCCAATATCTTTTAGGATTAAATACTAAATAATTTGATTGATAGCGTTGAAAAAATTAAAAAATGTTCGCGCTTTGCTGACTAAGAAAAAACCATATTCCCCTTTTTAGTTAAATGGTTGCTAATGGTTGCTCCTTTAGGCTACAAATAATAGGAAAGAAAATATTTTATCAGTTTTCTTTTACAATAAAACATGTCAACTATATTTTGGTTTTCTTCTACGGACACTCCGTTTTGAACAGAATTTGATTTTATTAATGATTATTATTAGTTCTAATATGACGTGCTTCTTTGAACAGAATTTGATTTTATTAATGATTATTATTAGTTCTAATATGACGTGCTTCTTTCGCTTTGTAAACAACACTGTGATAAAATTCTCGATATATCTATACTTAGCGCAGACTACGTGGTGTTCATAATAATGGCTGTTACAATATACTTCCCATGTACAAATCTACATGTATTGAAACCTATTTGCAAACATTTTGCCGATTTTATTGCTTTAACAATCGCAATTATAAAAGAAAAAATCATTTTTATTCTTATTCGGATGCATAATAAAAAGAATTAATGCACAAGACCTCCAAGAAACCAACAAAATAAAAATAATAAAATAAAATTCCGCGAAAGTCTATTAATGTTTTTGGCGCATTTAAGTCATTTCAAAACATGACGTCATACAAATGAAAACGCTAGAGTTGAAAGTTTTCTGTTACGTGAACCATTGAAATGTTGTTTACTATGGTGTTAAAATTGATTATCAAGGTAGGTTTTGTTTGATTTTCTATTATATTGCATTATTCGTATATTTACTGATTTCAGCAAGGCAACATGGCTGCTCCTTAGTTACGAAATGTCAACTTTGGATTTGTCGGTAGCTTACGAGAAAAAACATGTAAATCAAAATGACAATTGTTGATTTTGAGAATGAAACAGATTTTTATTTTAGCGGTTGTTCACGAAATAATCCATGCAAGCTACGGATTTATTAGAATGTTTGTGCTTTATCTAACAGGGAGTAAAACAGAACAGCCACACACACACAGCTTTCCCCACCCTCGCTTCAGTTTTTTAATGATCGTATTTGTCCTATTAGAATCGAAATAATTCATGGAAGCAAACGCTCAGGATAAAATTCGAATATCACGGCCCATGCCATGTGTAAATTTCCAATAATCTATGGCTTCCATGAATTATTTCTTAATTTACGTATGATCCTGCTGCATAATTATGACATCTACCTGACAACATAACTGTAACAGATTAAGATATACATTATATGTCATTACAACGTCATCTGTATCGATGGTTTTGATAGTAATAAGAACGTCTGCTTGATAGTTGTTTGGGAACTCTGAAAAAAATAATGTCACAACAACGTTGATGTCGAATACATAGAAAGAAGGAACGGGAACATCTCATTTGCAATCCGGAATAATATATCGCAGTCAATGCAATGAAATTTGGAAATTGTTTTAAAAGAGGCAGTAAAACATGCGGGGGTTTAACCATAATATGCTGGAAGTAGTTCGTGCTTCATCCTGCTTAATATTTTTTTTTTTTGCTGAGATATTGGTCTTCACTAGTAAATTAATTTTGTTCTGAAACTGACATTTTTATCTGAACAGGTTGTAAAAGTCGGAACAATTCATAATTAAGAGACATTTTCATTTCTTTGAGTTTAACTAGATATTTGGAGGACTATATATATTTGATTAGATATTTAGAGGACACTTTATATTTGATAACTATTGATATTTTATTATATATTGAGAAAAGTTACAGCTAGTGTTGAAGCTTGGACATCAGATTCCTCAATATCACAATTTTTGATTAAAGGTTGATCATTTCAAAATAAGGTAGAATATATGATATCAGGCAGCATTTCAAAATTGGAAGTAAAGTTTACTTCACCTTAAGTAAAATTCAGAATTGCATCTGAACTGCCTACAATGGTTTGGTTTTTGGACTTCATCAAGTAACCTTTTCATTGTGTTTTGGGGCTAAAGTTACTGTACTAGTTTGTGACATCCATAGACTTTCCGCTTAAGTGTTCACAGAAATAAATATTCCTGATTTGATAAGCATTACTAGCCGACAATAGGTGATTTTTATCCAGAATTGCTATGGAAATTATTTCAATTCAACGTCGACAATGGCAAGATTTCAGCAGTGTGGCCAACAGGTTGCTAGATGATACGTCAAAGGATCAAAGGATTTGCATCCAGATATTTGTAGTACAAGGAAGGCATTTAAAATTCCTAGGAAAACACGACTTCATGTATGCAATAGATGATCAAAGTCTTGAACAATTCTCTCTTGATCATTATTGCGTTCAATCTACATTATGCATTGTTATACTGAAATAACATGTCACAGGACGTTTTTTTTACATTATCAACACAAATGC
The DNA here is from genome assembly GCA_019925275.1 of Mytilus edulis. Lineage (NCBI taxonomy): Eukaryota > Metazoa > Mollusca > Bivalvia > Mytilida > Mytilidae > Mytilus > Mytilus edulis. The sequence goes on along the minus strand of CM034349.1, from coordinate 42,819,504 downwards.
AGAAAGCTTTATGCAATACTAAATAAAAATCATGGGATTTCGGTTACTGTTGGTTTGAGAGTTCACTGATACTATCGATTTTCCATGGTGCCAGGACAGGCCAAGATGAAAACTATCGAATAATACAATATTTCGTCTACGCTTGTTTATTTTCTATATTCTATATTAATTACTTTCTGTTTGTCGGTCCGCAATTGAAGGCCACTGTCTACATGCCCAAAATAATTAATGGCCCTGTAAAAATATTATTTTACTGTTGTCAAATCTTGCATATGAAAAAAACTTTGAAAATTATTTTATCTTATCTTTTTATGATACCAGTAAAAGACTATATTGACATATTTGGAGACGACAGCGAGCTATTAATAAACGGCATGATTAATGTTTTTGACAACTCCTCTAGTACATGCATGACTCTACCTGTTCAGGGGAACACTCCTCCAGTCTTCTGGGCCAGAATCAATACCACCATCCTAAACATCAACCTACAGAGTTTTACAATTACTGTGGAGGGCGAGGGAATATCATGTGTTCGTCATGGAGCAGACAAGGTCCTGCAGGTATCCGTAAGTTTCTTTAATGCACTTCTATACTTCTTTTTTATAAACTATTTATACATGTAGCTCTTCAGTTAAGTACTCTTATACAAATAGTTTTGTTTCACGACTGATTAAATGGCATATATAGATATTCAATGTACTAGTTATACTTAGATATAAACAAAACATCTTATCAAACAGTGTACTTTAAACCTTTTAAGTATGGAAAGTCTTGTATAAGTTTTATATTTTCACTTTGCATTTGTCGTTCGAAGATCATGCGTAGGAAAGTGTTTTGCCTCTTTAATCTGTATTTCCAAATTAGCTACAGTAACTAAGAAATATTGCCAGTTATAGCACTGCATTTTATAATTGATGTGCTTGTTAAAATAGATTTAGATGTTACAAAATAAATATGACTAAAAATACTTGTGAGTGGTCTTATTAATCGGGTAGAAATTTAACAATTCAAAAATAGCGTTGCCAAAAAAAATTTACTTGTATATTTCATCAATGGTAGCATGATATAAGATTTAATTTCCCTTTGAAAGTTCCCCAATAACCAGATGTTTCTAAGTCAGAACATGGTTGCTATAAGTGAGTTAGTTCAAAAGAACATTAAAATACAATCAAGACAAATTGGAGTTTTAAAAGGATTTATAGTTCAGTTTGATCAAACGTTTTGTATTAGTTGCTGCAAATTAGTAATTACTCATCTTTAGTGTAGATATTTTGTTTTCTTGTGTTTTCATCCAATTCTGATGTACACCATATTCCTTCTCATATATAACCATATTCCTTCTCAATGTTCACATTTTAATACAAATTTATATTTGACTAACATGTTCATTGGTTCACACATTAAATAAACCATAATCCAACCTCCTTTTTCTAAAAGAAATAACACTACTGTACACCCTTTGCTCGTCGAGAACACTTTTTTCGAAAATCTATGAGAATGCACATTTTCTGCCTGTGGCATTCATGTATAATATGTTATTCCACCATTTTCTACATTTGAAAATACCTGTACCAAGTCAGGAATATGACAGTTCTTGTCCATTCGTTTTTTATGTGTTTTGTCATTTGATTTTTCCATGTGATTATGGACTTTCCGATTTGATTTTCCTCGGAGTTCAGTATTATTGTGATTTTGCTTTTTATTCAAAAGCAACACAATATTTATCATAATAGTCCAGTCAATCTAGCATAAATTTGACCCTAACCCGAAAGTAATTGCAACAGAAGATTTTTTAGTTTTAATCTTTAGCATTATACCCTAAATATACACAGAAAAAAGTCCCATAAAATCTAACTTGAGGAAGACAAACAAAATCACCATTTAAAATTTCTATGGAGATTTGCATTGAAAAGGGAGATAACTCTTGCAAAAAAGGCAGAAATATCAATAAAAATTGATACAAAATTATAACTTTACCGCTTCTATTCATCAGAATGTATTGATTCTTGATTTTTTAGCTGTCTTTAGAGTATAACAAACAACTCTAAAGGTGTTTTTATATATTTCATCAAGCTATTATCTAGACTCGTAATTCATTAGTTGACCATTTATTGAATTTTTCAGCATGTCAAGGGAAAGAATCTCAAATTTGATAAAAATAATTAAGCATGTATTCATCTTTTTGTGGTTTAAAGTTTCTTTAGATAAGTAAGTTGCTGAAAAAAATAATATTCGGATATAAACAATACCAAATTTTCACATATTTTTTCAAAATGGTTACAAAGCTTAAAATTTGCAATTTCTTTCATGAAAAATGCAAAAAAAAAAAATCTACCCATAAAACTTCGGTTTTGTACATTTCATGAGCAGAAGATTATATAATTTAGTCAAATACAAACTTATAACCACATCAAAGTATCATACTTTACATAAATTCCAAGAAAAACAACCAAAAGCTGACCAAAAAAGACTCATTTTTGCAAGAGTTATCTCCCCTTCCAATGTTAATTTCCATAGGAAATAAAAAATGCTGATTTTGGGTTTTCCTCAAGTTAAATTTTATGCGACTTTTTTCTGTGTATATAAAGGGCATAATGCTATAGATTAGAACTAAGATATTTTCTATTGCAATTAGTTTGAGGTTAAATCCTAGTTTGACTGGACTATATTTAGAGCATATGTACATATAGTTACATATAGTAAAAGAGAGGCGAAATATGTCTGAAGGATATTCATACTTAATAAGTCGAATATAAATTCACAACGCCACGGCTAAGAAAGAAATGACAAACAGACAAACAATAGTACACGAAACACAATATAGAAAGCTAAAGACTGAGTACCACGAACCTCACCAAAATCTGGGGGTGATCTCAGTTGTTCCTGAACGGTAAGCAGATTATGCTAAACATGTGGTACCCTTCAAATAGTAATACAAATACATTATTGAATCATACAATCATACAAGTATGTGTCATCCATGGCATTGTCATGAAGTCATATTCAAATTGTTCCAGTTGCTTCCTGCACTTATGAGTAATGGTAAAGACTAGTCGAATCGGAGTCAGAATAAAATGTCTGGATAGAGTGACCGTGATGTCTTCTGCAGACATGTTACTTTGTGAAATGTCACGGGTTTTTTTAAATCTAGCTCAGTGTACATGTTCTATTCCTTCCTTATATGTATGGATAGTTTTAATAATTGTGGTTTATATTATATGTTTCGGAGTTTAGTGTGACGACCATTTTTGCTGAACTACTATTGTTTCGGAGCCAGACAACCCCACTTTAACTTATTATGCCGTAAATTCAAATTTATTTATCTACACAATGGTGTGTAATACGCCTACCTATGATGGAATCATTCAAAGCAGGCCTCCCAAAGCATGTAAAATGTCACTATTTCGTATACCCACAACCTCAGGCATAGATTACCTTAGCAATAAATAATCTATGCCTGAGTTAGAAAAGCCTTAGTAATTCAAAAATTTGTAAACAGTAAATTTATAAATATAACCATATCAATGACAATTCATGTCAGCACAAAAGTGCTGACTACTGGGCTTGTGTAAAGTCACCCATATGAGCCGAATTTCGCCACTTTTGTTTTTACAAAATTACCCAAAACCATTGTTCAAAGCTCAGTTTGAAATTTGTGTTATGCATATTTTTAAAAATACACAATTAGTAATTCCTACTACTTAACCCGATTGTTTATATTCAGATTTCTTACCCAGTGACATCTTCTGTCGGTCGTTTCCATGGTGATGTTAAATTCTGCAAGAATACAATGAGCACTACAGGATCGCCAAACACGTGTACATACACGTGTATGTGTCCAGATACGGCAGAGTGCTCCGAGATCATCATATTTCTGGCAAGTACTGTCACTACCCCGTCCTGGAGTCTGTGTGGACTGACTGCAGAAAACATATAATGATCCAGAAAGACAGAGAGCAAGAAATGATGCAAGTTCGTTTTCTCAAGAATGATGAAAAAAAAATGAAAATTTAAAGAAAAGTTTTTTTAAAATTTATTTTAGATATTGTATTCTCTGCTTTAATGTTGCTTTTGTAAAAGTAAAGACATTTTAGAAAAAATAGTAGTGAAAGCAACTGTTTCTAATAGTTAATGTTATTTCATACATTGTACATTTTCAGAAAAGTTTAGAAAATATTTATAAGAATAATTTAGGTCATTTTTATGCTAGTGATAAAACAATATATAAATATTTCAAAATTATACTTCATTAACTATGTTCAATATATAGATTTTATGTTTAAGGTACATACAGTTTCGTATATGTAAAACATATATTCGATCTACTTTTACTAAATATATTCAACGTACATTTACCAAAGAGAAGAAAACACTTTATTCAATAATTGCTTTGTAATTCTATACCAAGTGAATATCTGTGATAGTTATTTTATTTATGATATTTGATATTTAATGTAAATTGATTATTGTGTTGTATGTTCATAACCCTAATTCATTCCGCCAAGCTTTGCCATTGTCTAGAATTCTTGAAGACGGTTGATATGCGGTCGTTTGACAAACTATGTTGGTACCTGAGCCCCTTTTAAATGAAAATGGTCAAGTACCAAATTAATTTTTTACCAACATTTATTTCAAAGCATGGTCATTTGCGTCCATCTTTACTTAAATTCAGATTTTCTTATTATTTGGCAACTAAGGAGGATTGTCGTCACCAAAACCAAAAATGTACCAGACGAAATGTTTATCTTTCAATCAAATAAAGTCATTTTCAATCAAAAATATTTTTTTAAAAAAAGATGATTTTTTTTAAATTGCCTTACTTTAAACATATTTTATTTCAAAAAATCATGTACATGACATACACATATAAATACAGTCATACAATAATACTTAGGGATTCGGAAACAAGGTTTCCCTTATATTAATCCGTCTCCCAGTCAAAAAGATAAAAGGAAATATAAATGCAAAAAAAAAAAGGATGTTTTTCGTCAGATCTTTCCTATATATATATGTACCGACGGCGGTGAGTGTTTCCAGGACTTTGTCAAGACTGTCTCACCCAATTACGATCCTGACCATGCACGAACGACGCTAATTGCATTCAAAGGCAACATAGAAACGCGATATAACTTGATAATATGGATATATATAAAATTGTTGAAAAGTATTCATATCAGTAATATTTAAACAACTTCTCTATTTTTTTTTTTAATTCTGTGAACGATAGAAATCCAAGGGAAATTGATCCGTTTTTGTTTTTTTTTTTTTTTTTTTTTTAAATATGGTACAGTAAAATTTGAACTAATTGCTGGTTATTTGGATATTCTACTATTAAAAACATTTTAATTGCTGTAACATGACAAATCAATATTTTCTGAATTTTGGAAACAACGTATCCTTTCCAAATACATTTTGATCAAAAAGGCGACTTTTTAAGTTATGGATGACAATGGCTTACATTTAACCACTATAGTGCTAGTGTAAAACTTAGCTTTGAATTTCATCATTATCATCACATTTCGTTTGAGATTTTGCAGTTGCAATAAAATATTGATCATTATACTATTAGTTTTAAATGTTGTTTAATGTTTCATATTAACATTATCATTTTATTGTCATGCTGCTAGAAAAAAGAAATAAACCTAACCTTTCATTCGTTTGCTAACTTTACAATGAAAGTTTAGTTGAAAGCATATTGAAAATTCAAATTCTACAAATGTAAAATTTCAAGAATTTTAATAGTTTCAACACGGATTTGATTAATTTGATTAGATCAATACACGTATGACTACCATTTGGAAATGTATTGATATTATTGAGAGAAAAAAAATGTGTTTTGACAGTCATTTTATTTATGAACTATTGATGATCATGGTAATATAGATGCAAAATATAATTATGTTTTTTATATACGAATTTAGATGAATAATATACAGTTAGAAAATGACGAATTGTCTTTCCTATTAAAATGTACAAACATAACTTATATTTCTTTTTGAAACTAATATATTAAACACTTAATTTTCGTGAGACGTTTAATATAGTACCGGTAATATATAACGGTAAACGTTAGATTTGCTCGATACCCGACACAGATGGATTGTATAAGCAAATGGAGCGATCTTTCTTTCATTTTATTTTTAAAATCGCATTTTGGAATAATGTGAGGGAGATTGCTTGTCTTTAATTTCAATAACTGCAGCAGCAGACAACAAACCTTTGCCTATATATTTGCATAGTTTAATATTTTAACTTTTAACTGATCGTTTACCAAACAAAACAAATTTTGCAGGAGATTAATATTATGAACAAACAATTAAGTTATTATTTCTCGAAGTGTGCAATATCAAGAAAAATAATATTATTTTTTTACAATGATATTTTTTGTATCTGTGATTATATCTGTGATTATATTTTTCTATGTATTTGTTATATACTGCTGTATCTGTTTTCATATTTTCTAGTTCTGTTTTCAATAAATATATTCTTAAAATTACGCACTATTTTATTTAAGTGATTTTGGTTTTGATACCTGATGAAACTACGTGATATGTTGTTGTCTGTTCGTACCATTGAGGAATTGGTTTATTGATTACTACATGGACAAATAAAACAGAAAGCAGATGTGGAAAAATAAAACCACAAAAAAAACATGAAAAAATGAGACCACAAAACAGACATTGGTCGCATGTTGCCCTATAGTTGTTTAAATCCTCGTTCGTTTGTCTCTTGTGAATGATGTCTCATTGGCAATCACATTTTTAACAAAAAGAGCGAATGATACCAGAGGGACAGCCAAACCCGTAGATCGAAAATCAACTGACAACGCCATGCCTAAAAATGAAAAAGACAAACCAGCAAATAATAGTACATAAGTCATAAGAAATAAAACTAAAGACTTAGCAACACGAACCCCACCAACAACTAGGGATGATCTCAGGTGCTCCGGAATAGTAAGCAGATCCTGCTCCACATGTGGCACCCATCGTGTTGCTCATATTATTGCAAACCCGGTTTATAGTCTAATTTGGTAGGTCACAGTCATGAAAAGGGAAGGGGTTAAAGTTACGACATAATACCGGCGTCGCGCTTCAGCGTGCATGTAGCACCGACGTACACCGGGCTTTTAAAAAAAACCATGTACTAGTATGCTGTCAATACGCTAGTAATTTTGGGGTATTCAACTTGTCAATCATATCTGTATCGTGTGCACAACGAGCTTAAAGCGTGTCTTATGCGTACGAGAAGCGTACACAAGCGTTTATCTTGCGTTCAAGAAACGTATGTTGGCGCATGTCTGGCGTTTGTCTAACGTAAATAAAATTCACGCTACGAGTTGGTTGGCTGTTATTGCATATCTGTTTGTACTACGGATATGTTCCAATTGTCCTTACTACAATCTGAATGTGACCTACAAAATGTGACTTGTTAATATCACCAGGTTGGGACTAACAAGATCAAAATGAAAGGTGCCACATGTTGAGCAAGATATGCTTACCCCTCAAGGGCACATAAGATCATACTCAGTTTTTGATGGAGTTTGTGTACTGTTGTTTGTCTGTTCGTCCTTGTATTTTTTAGCTACGGCGTAATCAGTTTATTTTCAACTTTTTAGTTTGGTGGATGTCCCTTTGGTATCTTTTGCTTCTCTTTTTTCAATATAAACGTATAGTAAAACACTAAAATAAAAAAAAAATATAACAGGAATTACAACAAAAATACACATCAACTACCAACAACTACCACAAATCGACTCTGGTGTTAAAGCCAGATTTATATATACGAACAAAGGCAAATATAACATTACAGGAAGTTCAAATGGCCTAACTTGAATGAAGCGTACAATATGGTGCGTTCAAACGTGTTGTCCTTGATTAAGCATCCACTTTATCTATCTTAGTTAGTACTATAAATTGGATCTTTGGAGATGTAAAAACCGTTTGAAATAATCTATTACAATTCAAATATTCTGTACTCTTTGACTCCACATCGTCAATGTTTCCATCGAGGTCGTTTAAAGAGGTCGTCTTCAACCTGGGCAGCGTGCCTGCATATTGACATTGCTTTCAACGTATACCATAAATTTATTCTTTTTTCAATCCTTCATTACTGATAAGTATGACCATTCTCTTGTATGGCTGATGGTAATACAGAAGTTTTGTTTCTGTAAGCCTGCTCGAAGAATGTTAAGTCGCATCGAACGCAGATATTTTATTTGACTAATTTGCTATACTTTTGATTCTTTTATGGTCATGTCAGCTCTTCTGCATTTGTACTAAGTTTAAGACTTTCATATATATATATGGCCTCGAGAAACACTGAAGTGATATTAATTGACGAACTGCGCATCTGGTGCAGAGACCTTGATACCGTGAAATGATATTAGTTCTACTTGAATGATCTATATATCTACCAGTTGATTGTCAACTTCTAAAAGTATCGCTAATCCAATATTTGATTTGAATTTGCTGGTTTCTTTTTACATAATCCTTTTAAATCAAGGAAAATAAACTCATCATAAATAACAGGACTTCAATTTTGTATTTGCGCTAGACGCGCGTTTCGTCTACAAAAAGACTCATCAGTGACGCTCGAATCAAAAGATAGGCCAAATAAAGTACGAAGTTGAATAGCATTGAGGACCATAAATTTCTTAAAATGTTGATTAATACTCCCCCCTCCCCCTTTTTAAGAAAAAAATTGGTTGATTATATAGAGAATCACTGAATCGTGATGGAAACGGCCCCCTCTTAGGCAGCCAGTGGGCCCCCACTTATGAAAATTTCTAGATTCGCCAATGCTTTCATATTTTAAAGATCTGATTCATCGGCTGAGATTTTTAATATTTTGGTCCTGTGCGGTTGTTCCACCTCATAAACCTTGAAACTAATGAGATATAAAACCACTTACTAATATTTCCTAACATATGAAACTACAACATGTTATGCTTGTCACTCAACAGGATCACACAATTGCATACGCAACAGCTCTAAGTCTTGTCAGACGTATACTCGTTCTTCAGACTAACAAATTGTTAGCATATAGCATCTCATTTTCGATGTTTATTGTAAAAGGTTTTATTTCAATAATAACAAAAAGGATAAAAAAAAATGCAAAAGACGAAAAACTAACAACTAACTACAAAACACTAAACAGAAACTAAAGATTGTGTGATCCAAATTCAATCAAATGCCTTACCTCTAAAGAAAGGTAACTCACGGCGTTGCAAAAGTGGCGCTGAAAATTCGCATGTCATAAACGAAGACGTTGTTTCAACGGTGTCTTCCTCCTATTCCCACTTTTTAAAAATCAATATTCCTTCTATTCCCACATGCATATAACAATAGATGTTTTGATAAATAAATTGTTATTTTAACAATCAAGGTTAATTGAAAACTCACCTAAGATTTACTTGAATTTTTTAAACACATTTCTTAGACTGTTGAAGTATTTCAGTTTTGACGTTTAAGAAATAAAATTAGTACAGTATTTATTTGTAAATTTTTCTTTTTTTTTTCTTTTTCAAAGTCAGATAAACAGAAGTAACATCAGATTAAAATCATTGAATTTGTAAACCTAAAAAAATTTCATCGAACACATAAATTAATGAAAGATTAGATAAATATAAAAACAAACATTCACATCATGCAAGATTTCTATGTACAACAAATACAAAAAAAACGTTCATGAAGTTAACATAGAAGATATTTGGGCACATTCTACCAAAGGTGATCCTTTCTTGCCAAGATTGATGTGCGTTCATCTTCTGTACTGAAAAGAATCCAACCTATTAGTAGCAGCAGATATCATAAACTAGGATGGCAACGGTAGCTTTTACTATTGTCCAAGCCTATTTTTCAAACGTTACACATTTAACGCAATGGTCGACGGTGCAATGTATCCTCTGGTACACAGTTTACCTCCACCCAAGAGCGAACTAGTATACACAAGGTTTTCTGTCTGTTCTCAAAGATGTATGTCACCAACACTAACTACTACTTCAACCTACAATTTACCACTATCTTCCTTGACTATGAAGTCGACTTTCGAAATACAGCATAATATGTATTTTCGTATATCAAAACAAACAACTGGTTTTTTTTCCACTACACACAATGCATCTGGAGAAAAGCAATAGGAACAGGAATTTAGGTATCATACAAAAAAGACAACAACATTCCTCAACTGTTACGCCGTGCCGCTGTCCGTCCACTTGTACCTACTGCTGATGTCGAACAAGTGTGGTGTAATGCCATATCCGTCATAGACCAGAATGACACTAACACCAACTACACGCCCTTTACAGAATTTGTCACGAATTATTAATTGGACCAATACACAACACAGGGACTGGAGACTATACATCATCTAAAGGGATGGCAAATCAAGCTGAAGAAACATTCCTGTACCTACATCCAAACATCTTTAAACTCATAAGACTACTGAAACATGAAGAAGCTACGTCCTGATCATGTTACAATATGCAGACGGTGGGGAAAAGAGTGGCCCAAAAAACGAAAGTATGTCAAAATCAACAAGAAATTAGAACAGCTATGAAGAGACATTATTTGTCGAAATGCGCATCTGGTGCAGACAAATTGGTACCGTTAATGTTATTATGGATAGATACCGCAACCAGGAAGTCACAACAGTACAATTTGGTGATGCAGCCTCCCACCCTATTCATGTTGAATAGATCAATAAACTTTTATATACTATAATACAGCGAAGTTCTAATATGTGTATTACAATGGGTACTTTTTTTTAGTGCTGTTAACTTGTATTGTTTGTTTCATATGATTATGAAGCTTGCTTGCCTCTACTGTTGAATTTGTATTATTAAAAAAAAATTCCCGTAGAGAGATTCAAACTACTAGTATCATAGATAAAAAAAAAAGAATCCTATTGTAGTACGTCTTTCCGTTCAGAATGGCTTGAATGGATTTGGCTTTTCATAAAACTTAAATGTACCTGAAAATACTGGCTTAGTATATGAATCGGACTCGGGACAATTTCAGATGTCCTATAAATTTTGTGTACTTGAACATTTTAATATTCATATCATATATATTGAAGGACGTTTTAACATAAAAAGCATTTCAACAATATTCTAAATTCAAATTTGCCAAATGAATGAATCTACCTTTTCTTAGTACAGTTCAGTAGTTATTTAGATTAGCATGTACAGATGTACCCTTTGCTAGATGATTAAGGTAAAGGAAATAAATTCTATTGAGAATATGATTATATAGAAAAAGTAAAACCGACATGCATAGGCGTAAAACGGAAGACATAGCATGCAATCCGATGTCCGAGAGACAATGTTCATTCAAGATTATACCATATAAAGAGACAAACAGAGGTAAGTGTAAATATTAATGACCACTAAAAGCCCATGAAAACTTCTGCAAATATTTTGAGATTGATATAGACTTAATAATTGTAATATAAAAAAAATAACTAAAAAACATTTTACGAGTGGTTAAGAATTAGTCTGTTGGAAAGGTCCGTGGATACCACTGCTGGTGAATGTTTCCTCCCCAGTGTATCACTAGCCCAGTAGTCAGTACTTCTGTATTGACATGCATTTTCATTGATATGGTAATAATTATTAATTACCAATTTTCAAAAAAATAATTTATCGAATTACTATTGAGTGTTCCACCCCAGGAATAGACTACTGTTGCTGTATTTGGCAAAACTTTTCGGAATGAATCTTTAATACTCTTAAACTTCGTACTTCATTTCGTACAAATAATTTGATCCTGGTATTTATGATAAGTTTATTAGAACTACATACAAATTGTAGATAATTACACGAAGACGTAGAATAAGCTTTAGTTTCTGTTTAAATGGGTTTTTTTAATGTTTTTTTTAATAAAATAACTTAATTTGTTACTTTTCTAAGAGGCTTCACATTTAGGTTTTGATATTAAACTAATATCAGATGATATGTCTATATACTAGAATAAATTGCCATACATGTAAATGTAAGGATAAAATTGAGAATGGAAATGGGGAATGTGCCAAAGAGACAACAACCCGACCATAGAAAAAAACAACAGCAAAAGGTCCCCAACAGGTCTTCAATGTAGCGAGAAATTCCCGCACCCGGAGGCGTCCTTCAGCTGGCCCCTAAACAAATATATACTAGTTCAGTGATAATGAACGCCATACTAATTTCCAAATTGTACACAAGAAACTAAAATTTAAATAATACAAGACTAACAAAGGATGATTTGTTCTAGCTTTAGAACATATCTATTGAAAAATATAATTTTCATTAATCCATAGTTTACATGTATATGAACATGGGAAGTGTTTAAAGAAATATTATGGAATCATTTATTTTCAAAGGTAGCAATTTTCGCGTTTTATGAAAAACTGAAATCTTCAGAGATACTTAATTTCGGCAAAAATAAAACTCTACATTATGTGAACACAAGTAGTGAAAAATATTGAAAAAATATATGGTGTAGGAGTGTAAACATACGGGTATTTAAATTTGACAATCTTATTGAATAAATAAGACTAAATATAGATGTTTAAAATCCGAGATTTTATAATAAGGCCATGTCATAAACAAACAACTTTTGTAAGTACTTGTACTAGCTGTAAAGTCTTTTAAAATATGTAATTTATTAAAATTATTTAAAGATCTGTTCAGTATTTTAGACCTTTCGCTATTGAATAACTTCGAACAAGAGCGAAAAAGCTGATTTCATTTGATACCATCACCACTTCCGGATTAAGTGGGACGATATGAAGATGGGCCTCGTGGTGAACACATTCGCAGCTTCGTCCTGGCAGAATGGGGCCATTAAATCCGATCCCTCTCTCTCTCTGCTCATTAAAAAAACGATGGTCAGTTGCAAGACAAATTGTTGCCTCTGTCTAGCATGTATATCTATATTTCCCATTGGTAGGTCAAATATCTCCTTTCATCGTGCTGTCACAACATGCAAAGCGTTCTTAATATTTTATTGATTGTAAATTTGTTGCGTTTTGAATATGCGTGAAATAATTGTCACTGTACCACGGCCGACACTCGGCTAACCGAGAGATTGGTCGGTTAATCTATATTGAGTATGTGGCTATATCGGCAGTGGGTCTGTTAATCGGGTTGGCTATACGTCTGTTAAGAGTAAAACGCACAATTTAATGTTAAACTCGATCAAATATACAGATTTTGGGAATATTATAAGAATTAAATCAAAAAAAGAAAAGTGTCTGACAAAATGATATCTATCAAAGAACATTTTCCACCTTTAAAAACATTTCATAGTCTGCGCAGTTTTCAGTAAAAGTAAAAGGCGTCGCGCAAGTATGTAGTATTTATGATTACATGCATAGCAATTTTTTAATAAAAGGCGAAACAAACAATTTTAGATATCAATTAAAAGACACAAAATACTACTTTGGTTCTTAAATATAAATTGACATTAGTAAATATTTCATAATTGTAATATAACGTGAGTAATACCACGTTTTAGTGAATATTATGTGAATAAAGTCTGTTAATGGGTTGGACAATTGAAATTGTGTCAGTTAAGAGTTATTTAGCCACGAAAATAGTTGTGCTACCTTTATATTTTCCCATTGAAAATGTTAAAAATGAGATGTGCTTGAGTAAAAAAAAATATTGTAAGGGTTCCGCGGAACCCAGTGTCTCGCCTACTTTTGCTGTAAATCGCAGGCTCAACAAAAATGAGGGAAAAAATCAATAAAAAATATTCCTCTTGATACTATCTTATGATTGTAAGAAGCTTCTGTCCAAGTTTAGTAAAAATTTAGGATAGTGAATGAATCTAATAAATGTTTTGAAAACTTTAACTGCAGACTGTATGTAATGTTAACTGGAAGAAAATCTAAGTCCATTTAAAAGTAAAATACAGAATAAATGGAGTTATCTTTTTACAATATTTACTTCTGGATACTATCTTATGATCATAAATAAGCTTCTGTCCAAGTTTGGTACAAACCCAGGATAGTTTAAGAAAGTTAATAATTTTTTAAAAACTTTAACCACAGAGTGAATGTAATGTTTCCCCGCAGAAAAACTAATTCCATTCAAAAGTAAAATACGGAAAAAAATGGATTTACTTCTCGATACTATCTTATGATCATAAACAAACTTCTGTCCATGTTTGGTACAAACTAAGGATAGTTTAAGAAAGTTATTAAAACTTTAAAAACTTTAACCACAGAGTGAATGTAATGTTTCCCCGCAGAACAAACTAAGTCCATGATTTATAAGTAAAATACGGAAAAAATGGAATTTTATTTTTACAAAATTTACTTCTGGATACTATCTTAATATGATCATAAACAAGCTTCTGTCCAAGGTTGTTAGAAATCCAGTATAGTTCAAGAAAGTTATTAAAATTTCAAAAACTTTAACCACAGAGTGAATATTTGTGGACGCCGCCCGACGACGACGACACCGACGACGACGGAATGTAGGATCGCTTAGTCTCGCTTTTTCGACTTAAGTCGAAGGCTCGACAAAAAATAATAATACGATGCAACACTATCCTTCCAGTAAAAGCATTTTTATTTTGACTTTCTTTGCATTTTACTCAAGAGTGTGTCACTTCAATATAGCGTGATCTGGGTTGGTCGCTGGAATATGCATGAATTTATTATTAACGATTTCAATCAGCCTTAATTTTTGTGTCTGCTCAAAGTAGCATGTTCTCAAATCCGATTGAACGTGTCTTTCTAATACAACACAGGGTACATATATAACGTGTTGTCGTTTTCATATGCACATGACATTTGTCACTGGACGTTTAGGTGGTACCCAACATTACAGGGAGATAACTCTGTAAAGTCAGTGATACGTTTTAATTACGTTGTGTTGTAAAGGGAATAATAAGCTTCTCGAAGATCAAAATTGGTGTTTGTCAAACTGCTATATAACCAGTTTTAAATTTTTCTGACAAAACGGTTGGTTCAAATTTTTTGAAATTTTTATATTTCTGTTAAAGGTTCAAATTAAATACTTTGTCAAAATTTTATCCAAATTAAACGAACCACATTGATTTTAGTAAAAGTGTTCGGTACCACCTTAATCCTAATTCCTCAGCATCATCCAATTGTTTTTTTTTTTCTTGTATTACTTAATCATCTGTTGTTTACAAATCATTCTAAAGAAATAAATGGAAAGGAGCGAATGCAGCTACATTTGGTTGTATTAAAATTTAATTCATTTTATTCCGTTTAGTTCCTTTTCTACATATGTGCAGAGGAGAACTGCAGGTGTCCACATGTAAACGTCAAGCATTTGTCACCAATATGAGTACATCGCAATCCGTTACTGTTTCAACACCCAGGGGGGTTTCATGTCTTTATTCTTAAACAATTTGTTTTCTTCTCTTTTTTAGCAATGCATCACTCTTTACTGTCCTTATCTTTTATTTTGTATTCTGTATCTCCATCCAGATTCTCGTGTATACCATGAGGGTACGGATTGGGGGTGTTGTTTATTTCTGTATTCTTTAAATGGTTATGTTACTTTTCTCTACATTTTATTTATCTTACCCATTATTCTTTCTCTATTCTTTATATTTATGCATCCCATTATACTGATGTTTAGTTACATTACGACGTTAATCTCTGATTTATATACTGGTTACCAATGTAGATGACACATTGGTGTCATTCATGACAATTAAACAGAATCCACATGATATATGCGACCATTCTCGGATAAAATCAATTTTACTTTAATTTAACACTTTTTGAAACCATTTTTATCAATTTTCAATATCCATTGCCTACATTGTTATTGTTCATGTGTTTTGTTCCGTATATTTTATATTCCATTGCTCATGTTTTGTTTCCGTATATATTTTATGTTCCATTGCTCAAGTGTTGTTTCCGTATATTTTAGCCGCTCGTCTTGAGCCTACCAAATGAACACACCATAAAGTAATAAAATTATACTTTTATTGTCATTCATAACTCTTAACAGACTAATTAACAGACCGGGTTTTATACATCCGACCCATTAACAGACCAGGTTTTTAATAAAGATTGATTTATGTCACCAAAATACAGATTTTCGTGTAGATTTTTCACAAAATGATATCAATTTGGTTAACACTCATAATGCCTGTCTTTTTTCGATGTTCAAAATAGTGCATGCAAGTAAATTCAACCCAAGTGTCATTTTGTGTACATTTTGTGTGTGTAAAATGTGTATAAATTTACTGATGAGTAATTTGCCTTTTCATTTTATAGATCGTACATAGAAGCTAGAAAAATAATAATTACACCACTGGATTCAGTACATTGAATAGTTTTGTCAGACATAAATATTTTTTATGATAAACATATATTTAAAAGGTTATACAATGAAACATTCTGAGTTTTCAATGATTTTCTCGATAACACCTGATTAACAGACTTTAGCCAACCCGATTAACAGACCCACTGCCGATATAGCCGCATACTCAATATAGATTAACCGACCAATCTCTCGGTTAGCCGAGTGTCGGCCGTGTGTACGTTAAAAAACAAATAAAACAGACAAGTACAACGTCATCTTATTTTTTATTTTATGCATACTCAATTGAGATCTTCAGTTATGCAGAAAAAGTACACGACTTTGATAAGGACATTTTAGAATTTAAACTATGTAATACTAGTATATGAGAAATAACTCTTATCCCTTCTATTCAGAAGGCTGTCAAATTATTCGTGAACTAATGTTTCCTGTAGTATTAGTATACATTAGGCTATGGTATCGTTTAAAGAAGGGGTTTTTTTTAACCATAAAGAATAGTAAAAGTATTATCATTTTTGTCATTTTAATTATTTAAAGAATTTCAAAGCTATAGAAAACTGAAGGTTTCTCTTTTTATATCTGATATAAGATCAAATATAAGACTAAAATTGCCATTGCCAGCAATAGCGGATGTCACCCTCGTCCGCCAATTGCCACTAAACGGCAGCTGTTTTGAAAACTCCAGTCTAAAGTCAAGTTTATATATGCTATGCAACATTTGTTTTAAATTTCATTAATTTTTTTGCATTTTTTAGCATTTTTTTGGCTATTTCCATGGTAACAGCCGCCATTTTGAAAATTCCAAAGTCATTACGCTGCTGCATATTTGTGCTCAGCATAATAGTATACCATCATATAACATTTAATGGCTGTAGAATTAATTTAACACCAATGTTCTGGAATGTTCCATGAAATTTCGCCCCCCCCCTCAAATTATGCCAAGGAGACCCCCCCCCCCCCCCAGTTGGAATAAAAATATAGCAGGTTAAAGTGGACATAAGTCTCTCAATATCATAAAAGTTTTATTCAATATGGAAGACTTTCCAATTTTTCACATGTTTGCTGTTTCCATGGCAACGGCAGCCATTTTTTAATTCCAAAGTCAGGTGCACAACCACACATGGTGATCAACATTATGTAATAGTTCCATCAACATTGGTCCCTTCAGTTCCGAGAACTAAGCTGGACAAAAAGTGTGGAATAAGAATAAGAAAAAAAGAATCGTACAATAACAATATGTCACCCGACCTCCGTCAGGGTGACATAAATAGTTTTTTTTTTTTATTTTGTAGACTTTTAAACTATCATGGAAAAGGGAAGAATGAACATAGAAGACGAAGGAAGACTTCAATCGAATATACTTTATCTGAAAGCTAACATAAATCCTGACGATATAATAGATCATCTATTACAAGATCATGTGATCACATTTGATCAACATGGTGATTTGAAAAGTGAAAAGACAGGCTCGGACAAAATGGATAAGTTGATTAAGATTTTGAGATTTGCGGGAACAAATTCGTACAGGAAATTTGTGGACTGTTTAAACAAAAGTGGATATTCACATGTAGCAAAACATCTCTTGCCAGGTATGCAAGTAATTTTGATAGTCACGTTTGTTAAAAAAAAGCACCAAACGAAAGGTAGAAAACATATTAACTAAAAGACATGACTTTTTGAAATGACAAACAAAACGATGTCAATACTAAAAGGGGAAAACTATGCACATGGTAATCGGGAAGCCACTGCCAACTAATTTACAAATAAGAGTGTACTAAAGGACAAAATCACAAATGGGTCGTTGGCTTCAGTGAATTTCAGTCAATAAAACCACATAGACCTCTATTTACATGGGCAACAGACAGCAATTGCGTATTATTTTTATTTTCTCCTATCTGACTTAGTCATATACAATTGAAGTAAACGGGAAAATGAAAGAGGTGTATAGGTGTAGGGAATACCAATAAAAGAGGGGAAAGATACCAGTGGGACAGTCAAACTCATAAACCGAAAATAAACTGTCAACGCCATGGCTAAAAAAGAAAAAGACAAACAGACAAACAATAGTACACAAAACACAACATAGAAAAAAAAAACCCACAGCAACACGAACCTATAATGATGTTGGTTTTTTTTATCACACTATGCATTGACTTAGCTAGTTTTCCATTTTGTTTTGAAAGATTCTACAGCAAATGATTTGAAGTCAGGATTAATAACAAATACAGAAGATACCGGAAGATATGCTACTGAAAACGAGGAAAATTTAGTCAAAGTAGGGTCAGAATACAGCAACACCAACAACTCACAAAAACCACAGGGAATCGCTGCTGATTCGAATGTTGCAGACGGTCCCATAAAACCAGAACAAAATGTCGGACGCACATCTCCTGAATCAGCGGCAGCAGGTACTTCGGAAGAAACAGGTTATGATAAAATTCAATTAGAGGATGATACAGAAGCAGAATACGATACCCCACAATTTACAGACACAACAGACCTATGTCTGCGAATTCCGTTTAAAGACGACAAGTTAGAAGAATCGTCCCAGTTTAATTACTACAAAACATACACGGAGCTGTTGTCTCTCCCGGGATGGTGCCCAAGAATAAATGACACAAATGTAAGTTCCAATAGATAGTGTCTAGATGGGGGTGGGGTCTTTCAAATCTGTACTCTTTAATTTTTAAGCTGTTTTTCTCTATTTTTTATAAATTTAATCCACGTTTCTCCATTCTTTATATTTTAGCCCCCATTGTTCTCTACTCATTATTTTTGGCCTGTTTGTCGCTATTCAGTTACTTTTTGACCTGCTTTTCTCCGTTCATTATGATTTTTGCCCTTTACTGGACTTTTGCCAATTATTCTCTATTCTGTAAAGCGCATCCAGACCCTCATATGGACGTTACTTATGGCGACTTAATATAGATTTAACTTATTTATGGATCTGACAAACACATAATCAATTTCAAAGGGTGATTTGACATTTAACAAGAAAATGAATAATATATTCATTACAGATGCTTGTCTTGTTACCGTTTAAATTATTGTGTTGTCTATCAAACACACCAGATTGAACAAAATATCGTCTTTTTTCTTGATCAAATTATTTGTAACGTGAACGGGAAATTAAGCTGGTCAATGAGAATTTGGTGTTGATGACAAGATCAATCTTGTGGCAGAAATCCTTCATAGAAAAATGTACTCGTGTCCATATCTACATGCATATCTTTTTGAATCTTCGAAAAACAAGTTTTAAAAAAAGTCCACAAAAGTAATATATTCTGATCTTTATATGTTTTACCTTAGATTTAAGTGTAGCCTTCTCTCAGAAATTTCAGATGTGCAGTAAACGGGTTTTTTTTTCAGATGAGAAAAAATTTAGAAAATGGCAACAATGAGTATAATTTTAACATTAAAATCATTTGTGATACATATAAATGAAATAATATAAAGCTAAAAGAATGAATGTCACATTAATTTATTTATATATAGCACAACAAAGTAGTGAAATCTCTGAAGAATGAGGAATTTTTTATATGGTATAGCAAACAGAAAGAAGCTTTTATCATAACTCTAAGGTATAATGCCAGTAAATGAATTTGTGTGCATTTTTTATCCATAGTGTCGAGGCCGTTAACAAAGCTATTTTAGGTTAGTTCTTTTCTTTGGATGAAGCTGTCGTATGTGCTAACATTTCTATTTTTACATATTGTGTATCACAATATAGAATTCACAGGGTGACACGTGCTTGTCAGTCCTCAGAAAATGCAGGAAATATTTGCGGCCGGTCACTGAACAAACAACTATCAACAACTATTTGGTTGATGTGAAGGGTTAAAATTGTAGTGAGTTTTTCGAAGGACTGATCAAATCGTCTTTTCCCATATTGCAGTAAAACCAATGATTAATAGAGACGTAATTTTGAGTTTGCTAAATGTATAAACATACATACAAAAGATTATATCTGTCCCGTTCAACGAACATTTTCTTATTGGCAGTACACAACTTCATGATGCAGAACCTACTAATTGTATGATTTATAAATTCGTTCTCGTATTGAATATGAATGAAATATTTGCCACTGTACTTGGACAAACTTCTATCGGTATCAATTAATCGATAAGAAATGAGAAAATGGAAAATAGTTCTATCTTTTCAGTTCTAATGTAACTATTATATCATCTTTATCTGAAATTTATAATGTAGAAGTTTAATTTATATATTACTACAGCTGATTTATTATAAGTAGTGTATGGTTTTGTTTTATTTAAAAGATTGCGGGTACTCTGAAACTTTGAACTTAGTAATTTTTCTTTCTTTTTCATTTACAGTACCACCTTGCACCGAGCTGGTTGTATTTATGTCAAAGTGAAAACAAGAACGGATGGAACTGATAATTTATACAGAGTATCAAAGGAAAACGAATTTAAATCACTCTTAGAATTGTTTAAACATTACATTAACAAAGGTTTACCGACAAAATTCATTAAGAAATAAACCATTAACGAAACTTGTGTTTTGATGTGTTGTTATTCGTCTAGATTAACCGACATTTCCGCCATTTATCTTGGTCTGCCCACGCTGTAGAAATTCAATTTATAAATTCGTTAATATGCAGGACATATTTACCACTGGTTATTGCACAAGCTACAATCAGTTAATCAATAAAAACATGAACTACGAAACTACTAGTACTTAAAGTTTCTTAGTAAATAGCCATGAAAAATTAACTTTGATAACTAAAACATGAAAGGTGAAGGTATTGTATTGTATTGTTTATTTGTGTAATTCTCTGTCCTCAATGTTCTTGTCTTTGTTTGTACTGTACTCCTGCTATGTAATGTTGTCATTTAGTGTTATATTTAACAATAACATAGAAGCGCAAGGTTTAGAAAGCCACAAAACCAAGGTCAACCCACCATTTTTTTTTGTCTTTAAATGTCCTGTACAAAGTCAGGAAAATGGCAATTGTTATCTAATAGCTCGTTTATGTATGTGTTGCATTGTGGTTTGCTTTTGTTGCACTTCAGTGTTTCTGTTATTTCGTTGTTTTCCTCTTATGGTTGTTGTGTTTCTCTCTGTTTTAGTTTTTAACCCGGATTTGTTTTTTTTCTAAATTGATATATGACTTTCGATCAGCGGTGTACTACTGTTGCCTTTATTTATGTGAACTGTTCCATTTGTAGTTTTCATTTTCAAACAAGAAATAAGAGGCTGGAGACCTGTTACCTGTCTTGTGTTCATCCGATTCTATTAGATGCTTTAAATACAGAAGCACATGAGCAATCAAGCATGTGTGTAGTCTTGGATACTTAGATATTTTACAAGAGTGCACACGCTGAAATGTCTCGCCTGTCTAAAACTTATCATTGCATTTATGTTAAAAGTCTGTAATATGAAAGTTTACCTACAAGTATCACATACACTTAAACCTAAACTTTATCATTGTTCTATGATTATGAAGTCACGGTCAAATGAACAAGACCAGACAGGCATGTACACCTTACAATCGTTCCATACACCAAATATAGTCGACCCGTTGCTGTTGGTATCTGATTAAGCAACAAAATTACGAAAACTTATCTTTGACCTATGCACCATGAAAATGAGGTCAAGGTTAGACGAAACCTGCCAGACTGACATTTACCCCTTACAACCATTCCTAACACCATATATAGTTGTTCTGCTGCTCATAATTTCTGAGAAACAGACCTAAACATGCGACTTACCTTGATCACTGGTCAATCAAATTAGGTCAAGTTCAGGTGAACCCAGTCTGACAGACATGTAGCAGTAGCAAGGAACTGGCATACCAAATATAGTCATCCTACTACTTGAGCTATGAACTGAGGTCAATGACAATGGACATATGACAGATGAAAACTTCGTAGCATAAGGTGTCTGCATAAAAGTCTTCTACCTTTGAAATATAAAGCTTTACACAAATAGTGTACGCCGGCAGATACTTATATACCTATGTCTCCCAAACTGTGACTTTTGATTCAGGAGAGACAAAAAAATCACTTCCTTAGTGATATTCCACTAATGCAATACCAGTTTATTTTGACTTTTATTGCAGTTGAGACAAAAATCCCTTCCCAATGGATATTCCACTAATGCAATACCAGGATATTTTGACTTTTATTGCAGTTGAGACAAAAATCCCTTCCCAATGAATATTCCACTAATGCAATACCAGGATATTTTGACTTTTATTGCAGTTGAGACAAAAATCCCTTCCCAATGGATATTCCACTAATGCAATACCAGGATATTTTGACTTTTATTGCAGTTGAGACAAAAATCCCTTCCCAATGAATATTCCACTAATGCAATACCAGGATATTTTGACTTTTATTGCAGTTGAGACAAAAATCCCTTCCCAATGGATATTCCACTAATGCAATACCAGGATATTTTGACTTTTATTGCAGTTGAGACAAAAATCCCTTCCCAATGAATATTCCACTAATGCAATACCAGGATATTTTGACTTTTATTGCAGTTGAGACAAAAATCCCTTCCCAATGGATATTCCACTAATGCAATACCAGGATATTTTGACTTTTATTGCAGTTGAGACAAAAATCCCTTCCCAATGAATATTCCACTAATGCAATACCAGGATATTTTGACTTTTATTGCAGTTGAGACAAAAATCCCTTCCCAATGGATATTCCACTAATGCAATACCAGGATATTTTGACTTTTATTGCAGTTGAGACAAAAATCCCTTCCCAATGAATATTCCACTAATGCAATACCAGGATATTTTGACTTTTATTGCAGTTGAGACAAAAATCCCTTCCCAATGGATATTCCACTAATGCAATACCAGGATATTTTGACTTTTATTGCAGTTGAGACAAAAATCCCTTCCCAATGAATATTCCACTAATGCAATACCAGGATATTTTGACTTTTATTGCAGTTGAGACAAAAATCCCTTCCCAATGGATATTCCACTAATGCAATACCAGGATATTTTGACTTTTATTGCAGTTGAGACAAAAATCCATTCCAAATTGATATTCCACTAATGCAAAACCAGGATATTTTGACTTTTATTGCAGTTGAGACAAAAATCCCTTCCCCATGGATATTCCACTAATGCAATACCAGGATATTTTGACTTTTATTGCAGTTAAGACAAAAATCCCTTCCCAATGGATATTCCACTAATGCAATACCAGGATATTTTGACTTTTATTGCAGTTGAGACAAAAATCCCTTCCCAATGAATATTCCACTAATGCAATACCAGGATATTTTGACTTTTATTGCAGTGGAGACAAAAATCCCTTCCCAATGGATATTCCACTAATGCAATACCAGGATATTTTAATGAAACTGTTGTTTTACAATGAATATTACATTACTTACAATAAGAGAGAATATTGGGTGTATGTAAAATAATCTTATTCAAGAATGGAAATAAAATTATATCAAATAATGGACAGTGCCTTCTTCCTTGTTTGTCACCTTTAAACTGTTCTGTAGATGTACAAAAATAGCTTAAACCAAGATAAAGATAGGTTTTATGTTTTAAAATATATAATTCTAACAATCCTTTTGAAATATTTAAATGTTTGAAATTTCAGCCACAAAATAGATATAAAGAAGGCTAAATACTTTAAATTTTGAATTGTGATCAAATTTTTGACATAGTATAGGTTTCTGACACAAAATAAATGTCAAGATCTTACAAATCTATTACACAATACTGTGCAATTAAAGATTCTTCTTGAAAATAAAAAAAAAATGAAATTTGAAAAATTTTGAAAAAAAAATTTGAACTCCCCCTAACTTTTTTAACCCCCTCCCCTTGGAGCAATTACCCCGAAACTCAAACCCAGCTTTTCCTTTAGACGTGAAAGTTTAGAGTATGGAACCTTGTAGTACGATTTCAGAGAGATCAATAATCTTAAACACGAGTTCTTGTCTGGAAACTAGAAAAATGCTTGTTTTTGGCCCCTAGTTCTTGAATGAATTGGACAATTACCCCCAAACTTAATCCCAGCCTTGCTTTTGTGATATGGAACCTTGTGGTAAAAAAGATCCATACACTTACACACAAGTAATTGTCAAGAAACTACATAAATGCTAGTTTTTTGCCCTTAATACCTTAACTGTTGGCACCATAACCCCAAAAAGGGGATCTTAACCTTCTACTTGTGGTATTAAACATTGTGGTACAATTTGAGAGTAATTGAAATACTTATACACAAGTTAATATCCTGAAAGTAGAAAAATGCTTGTTTTGGTCCCCCAATTCCAAAACAGTTGTGAACATCATCCCCAAAATCAATCCCAACCTTCTTGTTGTGGTATTGAACCTTCTAATTAAATTTTATAGAGATCCATTCACTTAAAGTTATTGTCCGGACACCAAATGTGTCTTCACAGGACGACAACATACCATTATACGATCCCAAAAAATTTAATATACATATAATATAAAAACAAAAAATTATACTAGGCGTATCATTTATAAATTACGCCTTAAGTTTTCTAAATTGAATTCTAATGCAATTATTTTGTAACAATTGTTCTGATTGGATGACAGCAAGCGTAAAATTCTCTATCTCCTTGTCTGTAACTAAGGAAGCCGACATTTTGAATTGCGGAATGTATTGTCATGTTATTTCTACAATAATAACAAAAATCTTCTTTTTATCAAATTGTATTACATTCTGAAGCGGCACAGAAGCCAGAAAACGCCTGGTGTTTATGTCTGACGCCGGAAGCATACCTATGACGTCACCTAGTGTAGGGACCAAAGAAGATAACATCTTTTCGCGGAATTTTCTTTAATGAAGATTTTACACTGAAATAATGACTGAAATTTAATTATGAACTTGTTTTGCATTAGAATATAGATAACTGTATTGTATTTGAAGCTTTGTGGACGTCCATTGGTAGTTTTACTGTCACAAATACCTGTTTACCTGTCTCCGCTCCGCATCGCCAGGTAAACTAAATTTGCGACAGTAAAACTACCAATGGACGTCCTTAAAGCTTCAAATACAATACAGTTATCTCTTAATTATTTCATATTTTTCATGTTAGGGCCTTCTATAGTGGACTATGGTACGGTTTTTACTCACTGTTGAAAGCTGTACCAAAAATTGTTTACATCAACTTCATTTTAACTTTGTTTGACAGTTGTCTCATTGACAATCATAACACATCTCCTTGTTTTAAATGCTTATATTTTACATCTAAAATGCTTCCTTAGCCTATGTGATCATGTTATAGAGCTTGTTATACAAAGTTGTATTAAATAATGTAGGGTCTTTGGTCTTCAGATTTATATTATCTTATTTTACTTTGTATGATTTTTTTTTTTTAAGTTCAAGTTTAAGTGTGTTAATGCTAAATTCAAAAGGTTCCTTACTGCAAATATGTATTCACTTTATGCCAAATATGTGATCACAGGTGTGTTATTTGTATTTTTATTTAATAAAAGAAAAACAGACAACTGAAATACAATAATCTATTCACAAATTGTTTTCAAACATGTATTCTCCAACAGTCATACAATCAAACATTCAAGAATTACATATTTGCTGTTTTATACAAAAGATCTGATAATAAAAACTTCTGACACTGTATAAACCTAATTGTAGCAGTATATTCTAAGACATTTTGATATCAAGCATTCATCTTGATGGCATTTATTCAGTTTGTGTCTTTTTAAACATTTTTCAAACATTTTTCTTTTTTGCATAGGCTTCAGACTTGTGATGGTCACATAGTGAGAAAATTTGTCAAGAAATTTCCATTTCAGTTAAAAAGTTATTCCCATCAAACTTACAGATTTAGAAATTTTTTTTTTAGTTTACTACAGAACTTTTTAGAACCAATTGTTTAAGGTTGATAATCAAATATTTTCTTGAATTCCTGATATCAAAGTTTTTCCTTTTTTAAATAGACAATCATGTTATTAAATGTGAAAACTAAAACAACCTTTTGTAGCACATATAATATTGACTGTAAAAATAAAGGGATTTCTAGAACAAATAAACATGGTCATAAATAGTAAATAAGTATAAACAATTAAAAATGTCTTGTTCAACAGAACATCAGCACTATTTGTGACTTGATAGCAGTTACTTTTTAATTTTCATACATTTTCTGAAATCATTTATAGATTAAAGAATACAAGTCTTCAAATTCATTGAAACGTTTGTGGCAAAGGTTTTCAAAATAAATGTCTAAGCTTCTAAGATACACATTATTTTACTTCTGTTTCACAACAGTGCTTAAAAATATTTGAAGAAATTGCCTATTACAAACACATTACTGATTTAAAGACTTGTCTCCTTTAACACATGTACAAATCCACACTTTTATTCTTATCAATCTCCTTTTGATTATAAAGTCTGTCCAATTTTAGTCATCTTTTTTTAAAGAAAAACATTTTCAGAATCAGGGTTTGGATTAGTTCTGTTTCATTATACACAAGCAATGAAAATCATTCTATTTCACACTATAACTAGGTATTTCTATAATTGTGTATACTTTCTAAAAAGGAATGTTTGAATAGCACTGTGTAGAAAACAATTCATTTATCATTTTCTGTCATGTAAAAAGAATTCTATACATAGAGTTATTTACTATATGCTAGTATTAATTGCTGTTGGAATATGAAGTGAAACAGTTTTACCAAATTAATTTCCTATATATGCATCAGCTTCTTGCAGACATCTTTTTTGATAGTTATGATTTTATTAAGTTACTTTTTCACCGCAGAAAAAAATCCACAATAGCAAAACTATAACCGGTCTTTACATTATATCTATGTGCTAAAAGGCTACTCAAAAGTTTAATGACTTTATGATCTATTTAAATATGTATATGCGATCAGCTCTATAATTTTTTACAACCGACGGTCGTACTACAGCAGAATACTTGAAAGAAAAGAGCACTTTAAATACTTCTACTATCCAATCTGGTCCAACTGTTAGTTAGACCTATTTGCTGATATGTATTTCAAGTTGAAAACTTCTGAATTTTTTGTAAAGCAAAGAAAAAATATATATCTAACATAAGACCTTTCAACTGAAACTCAAATATTCAATCTGCATTAAAAATTTCACACATTCAAGCATACCACGAGCATATTTAATTACATGAAATTATATATAAGTATTTCTGTTGTCATAAAAAGGACAACTGCTAATGGCTGAATGGATGATTAATCTGCTGGTGTTATATTTCTTCAAACGTTATACAAGTTTTACAGTCATGACGGTTTGTTTACAGAATGTTCCATTTCATGTTAAATACACTGTAAATTCAGAAATCCTTGCAATTTTTTTTATCATTGCAAAAAAATTGACAGGGTTATAATCGAAATAATTTAAACTTGCATTTTGATATTCTTATATGAATTAAACAGGACTTTTATCGAAATCGCAATAATAAAATCACATTTTAGTCTTAAATGACAAAATCGCAATAATAAATGCACGCAATAATTTCTGAATTTACAATAATCAAGAGGGTTATATAAACAAATCCCAGTGTACAAATGATATATATCCAAGCAATTTAGAGTTTGCTTTTAAAGTGATGATGGACTATAACAAACATCTTTTCTTGGTTACAGAAAGTATTAACATTGCAAGTACTGTCATTTTTAAAATCAACAGAATGTTTTTAATGAAAAGAAAAACTGAACCATATAGCTGTAATCTAAGATTTACAATAGTAAATACATCCATCTAAAGAAACATAGTTTACCCTATTAACAATTTCAAACACTAAAATCAAACTGTTTGTGCAAAACACACCAATACCTAACCCTAACCTAGTTCAATATAGTCTGTTGGTACTGAATTCATACACATAGTGTATATAACTGATAACTGTGTGAATAAAAATTAGAGTCTCTTGTATATATTAACCTTAAGTCATGACAAATGAAACCAACTAATAAATACATAAACAGTCAGTTAAACTGTGATAACTTGAGAAGAAATCCAAGCAGCATACATGTATTTTTCACTATAGTTTTTGTAGGAAGTGATGTACACAATGTCCAATCTCGTTAATGTGTATGTAGTCAGCTTAGCATGAATTGTGTCACTGAAGTTCAAACTTCATTTAACCAAGGATGTTGAAGACATTCCTCTGCAGTTGCACGTTTCTCTGGATCGAATTCTAACATGGGGACTATAAAATCTCCAAATGCTCCCGCTTCCTCTGGCGTCCATTCATACTTTTCTTGTAACACCTCAGTTAGAGCCCATGGTTTTAGTTTTAAAATGTGTTTCAGCTCACCTGAAAAGTATTATATGATAATTAGAAATTAATAGTAAAATAATGAAGATTATAATGTTTGCTTCCTTACATATATCCATGAAATGCTTAAGTGTTTGTTGCAATTATACCTAAAATGATTTTCATAGATATCTAATTTACGAGACTTTTGAACTTGAGTGCTTGTGTTATTAAAATCGTGTTGAATATGTTGCAAGTTCCTGACATTCTGATGGAGTTTATCATATTTTAAGCTGAGTTTGACTTTGTCACAACTCTGCTAAAAAGAATACAATGTGAATAAAATGATATAACAATTCTTGATCCGATTCATTCAAACTGTAAATAAGCCACATTAATATTTTATACGGTGTTCCAAATACCCATCTAGTTAGATTCCATAAAGAAATAAAACAATTCTTAAGTAAGCATGTATCTGTTTTAAAAACAGTTGCACACATGAAATAATCCTTACCCCGTCTATTAAAGAATTCCCTGGAATATTTGCCGGCCAGTGCTATATGGCGAGGTATTGGCCCTAGAAGTTCTATAATATGGGCAATGTGGTCTTCATCTCTAGAGTAGTCTTCTCCTGAATGTGGCTCAAATAAATAATCACCAACTATCAACTCAAATGCCTACAAATATATAGAAATTATATTTAATATATTACTTCATATGAACAAAAAGTGTTGTCAACAAAGTCGAAGACAAGACGGTCAATAATAAAAAATATTTGTAATCTTTAATCATAACATCTGTGCAACTACAATTATATTGTTCACTTAGCAGATTTAGTAATAGGTAAGAAGACATCAGATATGTTCCAATTGTCATCACTATAATTGTGTCCTCTTTTCTCGAATATGACCTACTGAATAATCACCAGATCTGTACATGCATAAGTTTGAAAGGTGTCACATTTAAAGCAACTTCAGCTAACCATCCCAAAGCATGTGGGATAAACACTGTTTTTTGGTGAGTTCATGTAGCTAAGTCTTTTGTTTTCTATGTTGTTTTTTTTATACTGATGTGACTTTCATTGTGTTTTCATTTTTTGTCATAGGACTTGGTAGTTTGAATATCACTTTGGTATCCAGCCTCTCTTTCAAGTTATATAAAACATAAAAAGTATAATACAAAAGAACCTACCATACATGCAGTACTCCAGATATCTGCAGGCGGACCGTACCCTGCCCCTATCAATACCTCCAGACATCTATATTGTCTTGTCTGGATATCTTCTGTAAACCTGTGATACTGAAACATAAATATATAGACATAGATATATTTCCTTTTTTATGGCCCTGCAACGAAGTTGTCGGAGCCATATAGTTTTACCCTAGTCCGAAATTCCGTAATTCTGAAATTCAATAATTCCGAAATTCCGTAATTCTGTCATTCCGCAAAAAACCATTATACGGCGTTTTTTTCTAAATGCCTTTAGATATTGGACTGATTTTTGGTATACGAGTTATCCAAGAATTACAGATCAAGTTTAAGTTTTGTTCCGCTCCACTAATTTTTGCCAAAATTACAGCTTTGAACTTCGAGAAATTGTTGAAAATCACAGTTATAAGGTCTTTTTTTCTAAACACCTTCAGATATTGGGCTGATTTATGGTATGTGAGTTAACCATGATGAATTACAGGTCAAGTTTAAGTATCGTTCAACTCTGCTAATTTTTGCTGAAATTACGGGCTTTGGACTTTGTTTAGTTATTGAAAATCACAGTTATACGGATTATTTTTCTATACGCCTTCAGATGTTAGACCACCATCATGTTTGTGTCCACATGTGTTTATATTGAAATTGCAGATTTTTCAACTTTTTGGGACGGGGCCATTCGTGTCGCTTTGACACATCGAGTTTAATTATGAACTGATCATGAAAGAAATCATTTTTTTAATTTTTAAAATTAATTCTGTTATTCCAAGTTTCAATACCCTATCTGTTTATCTTCAATTCTAACATGATCATGACCTCCTTCAAACGCTTTTGAGTACACACCCGTGGTAAAATATGAATATATTTCCTGGGCTGTTTCAAACATACTCCTACGCCATATGCTCTTTTATGAATGAGCTTTCTGACATCATAGAACATGGACATATGAATATAAGCATTTTACGTGAAAATATATGCTGGTGAAAACGAAAATCAACACAAGGAAATGTAGACAAATGATGCTTAAATGTGTAATAAGCCATATTTTTTTTTTTATATATTTAAGACATATAAGTAAATTATCATTTAAATTCATCCAAAACAATATAAATATGTCATTATAAATAGTTTAAGCATGTCACTAATTCAGTTTGCTCCATTATTTAATGCCAATTTAATAGTGCGTTTATTCATGCGAACGGCAAATATTTGCCTCCAACTAGGGCACTTCAATCCAAAAGAATTGCCCTATTTGTCCTACTTGAATTGAAATAATTCATGGGGGATATCGCTCAGAGTAAAATATTTTGCATTAAGGGCTAACCCGTGGTAAAATCACAATATATTCAAGCCCCCTGAATTATTTCTTAAGTATTAATAGTCTCTATCAGGTCTAGATACTTCCTTACTTGTAGTAAAGGAGGTTGTAGCTTTGAACCTCTGCTTTAAAATTGGTATTTTGATGCTTCT
This sequence comes from Mytilus edulis, assembly GCA_019925275.1. Classification (NCBI taxonomy): domain Eukaryota; kingdom Metazoa; phylum Mollusca; class Bivalvia; order Mytilida; family Mytilidae; genus Mytilus; species Mytilus edulis. The sequence goes on along the minus strand of CM034349.1, from coordinate 42,788,306 downwards.
CCACCAAGCTTGTGGCATTAGAGTGCACTTTCATTTATTCCTTTTTTCCCCCCTAATGAGCATTTTTAGAGGAAAAACTTATTTCCTTGACAAAATATTAGTACACATGATTAACATGATTAAGCTATACATTGTGTTCAATCTATTATCAATGTAATATATGAACTGCCAACTTATGGCAAATAATATGGAATTTTAAAAGTATTATTTGCCTTGGTAAAAACAATAATCGAACAATATAAACTTACTGTCCAACAGGCATTTCCTAAATCAGCAATTTTAACAGGAATGTCACATTCTTCTCGCACAGGATCTGGTCTGGCAGCATTTGCTTTCCCACCTAAAAATACATAAACATATATTCAATCTGAAATATTTGAAGCCTTCGTGCTAATATATTATGTTAAAAGAATGCACAGGCTGAAATGTTTTCCTTCTTTTCTTATCATTGATTTGATGCTGATAGTGCGAAATATAAAGCTTTACTAACTTTAATATCACATAAACTTAACAAGATCCAAGAGATTGAGGTCAAGGTCAGATGAACTATGCCAGACAGACATGTACACCTTACAATCAACCTATGCATTTCATATAGATGACATATTGCTTGTAGCATCTAAGAAACAAACTTAACTATGAAAACTTAAAATTGACCAATGAATCATGGATATGAGGTCAAGTAGTTATCAAAGGTACCAGGATTATAATTTAGAACGCCAGACGTGCGTTTCATCTACATAAGACTCAATAGTGACGCTCATATCAAAATATTTATAAGCCAAAGTGTTGACTACTGGGCTGGTGATACTCTTGGGGACGAAATGTCCACCAGCAGTGCCATCGACCCAGTGGTGTAAATAGTTATCAAAGGTACCAGGATTATAATTGAGAACGCCAGATGCGTGTTTCGTCTACATAAGACTCATCAGTGACGCTCATATCAAAATATTTATAAAGCCAAACAAGTACAAAGTTGAAGAGCATTGAGGATCCAAAATTCCAAAAAGTTGTGCCAAATACGGCTAAGGTAATCTATGCCTGGGATAACAAAATCCTTAGTTTTTCGATAAATTCAAAGTTTTGTAAAGAGGAAATTTATAAAAATGACCACATTATTGATATCCATGTCAAGGTCAGATGATACCTGCCAGTGAGACATATTAAATTATTGATTCAGATACATATAGACTAGATGATCACCATTTCCTAAATTTTCTGTAGGAAAATTTGTTCATACTCTTTTATCTTACACTTGACAAATACTTACTTGAAGAATCTGTTTTATCACTGGGAGTTTGACTACTTGGACTGTGTGAGCGTCTATTTCCCCTATGGTCTTGGGCTTCCTCTTGTGGCACTTCTTGATCCATTGCTGTCTCACATTTACTAGAAAAGTTTGTATTCACATCACCGTTCTGAGATTCAAATCCATTACACATGGGAACATCCCCTGCATCGTGTACAACCTCTGAATTTTGTTGTCCTTCCTCAACCGATTTCTTCTCATTTTCCACATTTAATTGTGATTCAACCTCTTTGATATTTAAGTCTATAATGTCCGGTTGACATGTTTCTGTGGATTTTTTTTCAACATTATTTTCGTTTGCATTTTCAGTTTTTGTTTCATTCACAATATTTTTCTCTTTAACTGAAAAACAAATAGCAGTTTATTTTATTTTTCATTTATCATAATTATGCACTTGATAAGTTTCAAATAAAGTAATAATAAGCATGCAAAATATTCACATATTTTTCCACAAATAAATATTAATGAAGAGACATAATTTTATTCCTTGCATTTTTCTTAAGAGGCGTGAAAGTGATAAAAAAAATAATTTAATACACATTTGATCTAACAAACACCCAGCTAATTCTAAATTTTAAACAAATGTATTATGCAAGTTGCAAATTTTGGAACAGGATTTCCAGTAGACAAAATTTGTAATATTAGAAGTCAAAATTGCTGTCCATGAACCAAAACCATGAAAATGCATAGCACCTTACAACTAATAAAGATAACATTAAACGCCAAATTTCAAATCAATATGATGCAGAGCTGCTGAAGAATGATGACCGAAATATGAAGAGCACATGCTGCTATCTGTTACCCATGTTAGACTAACAGCGATGACCTCTAGTCCTTTCACACAACAAATTGAACAATATCTAGTTTCAGCCAATTATCAAAATTTCCCACAAAATCCTATTAAATTGTAAAGACAAACAAGCATGGGTATTATGTGGTAACTAACTCTTATAGACCAGATATAACCAGGAAACTGTGCAAATCACTTCTTTCAGTGTCAAGTTTTATATAAATCCAAATGCTGAAAAGAAGAACATGTTTAATATAATTAATCAATACAGAAGCGTTAAAGGTGATGAATAATTGAGTTATCAAACGAAGTTTACATCTATCAAGGAAGTTATCTTAAAACAAGAATGTGTCCATAGTACACGGATGCCCCACTCGCACAATCATTTTCTATGTTAAGTGGACCGTGAAATTGGGGTATAAACTTAAATTTGGAATTAAAATTAGAAAGATCATATCATAGGGAACATGTGTACTAAGTTTCAAGTTGATGTAACTTTAACTTCATCAAAAACTACCTTGACCAAAAACTTTAACCTGAACTTCGCACTATCATTTTCTTTGTTCAGTGGACCATGAAATTGGGGTCAAAACTATATTTTGGCATTAAAACTAGAAAGATCATATCATGGGGAACATGTGTACTAAGTTTCAAATTGATTGAGCTTCAACTTCTTCAAAAACTACCTTGACCAAAAACTTTAACCTGAGGCGAACGGACGCACAGACGGACGAACGAACGAACGAACGAACGGAGGCACAGACCAGAAAACATAATGCCCCTCTACTATCGTAGGTGGGGCATAAAAATATTGCAAGTCTAAATTTCTTGATGAGAATTGGTCTAAATGTGTTTAAAAAAAAGGTATAAATGCCTCAATCATGTATACCGCCAACTTGACTTGCAATGATACGTCATTTCATAATTACCTTTATTATTATTATCTGATTCTGTAATAGTTATTTCACTATCATTTTTGGTTATATTTGCTTGTTCAATCACAGGTGATGCGTCAGAGCTAGGGACAGTACTTTCACTATTGGGCAATGGATTAGAACTTTCAGAAGTTGGTGAAATAAGATTAGAGCTGTCCGAAATGGGTGAAATCAGGTTAGAACTTTCAGAGCTAGGCATATTTAGACTGGAAGTTTCAGAATTTGGCAGATCGCTGGTTTCTGTGTTGTCTTGATCAGTTTGGTCCATGCCTTCCCCTGTTGGGTTCCCCTCTGGAAAAGAATTGATACTGGCACTCTGTGTCATCTGTAAAGTTAAAATATATCAATAATTTGTCATGTATAAATTAATCACTCAGTTCCTCTGTTTCTGCTTTCAAAACAATATCTAGAATGATGACTAAACTACACTTTATTCATTTTCTGATTACCTATGATGTTGTCTGCCCGTTCGGCCTTGTTTTTTCCCAACTTTTCCTGTGTGTCTATCTCCCAGTTGAAAGTAACTGATATTTTTTTCCCTGTGTGTCTATCTCCCAGTTGAAAGTAACTGGTATTTTTTGGTATATGTAATTGCTTATTTTTATACATAGCAAACAAATTTAAGAGATCACAAGTTCACAACACTGACACAATAATTAATGCTATATATCAAATTCAGGAAATGCAAACAGTTTAACCCTTTCCTCCATAATGAGGCTTTTTGACGCCACCCCCTTTACTCCATAATGACGCCTTTTGACGCCTGTGTAGTGCTTCAGTTGAAACGTCTTACCTAGGAAAAATCTTTATCAGACCTAATAAAATTTGTATCTAATATAAAAATGATATTAATGAAAATATTTGACTGGAATTTGATTGATGAAATATTCCTTTTTGCAATGCATTGATACTTTAAACCTGATGATTTTTTTTAATTATGCGAATCAGGTATGTGTAAAAAAAAATGTCAATGGAGGAAAGGGTTATAGAATTTGTGAAGATGTGAATCTATGTTATAACATTCTATTTACTATCAAATATAAAATCACTATTATCATTTAAGATTTAAATTTTGAAATGAAAGGTTTTTCAGATTTTATTTATGTTAATCTAAATCTTTATCAAATAACAGTTCAGAGTTAGATTCACTATTTCCTGCCAAAAAATCAATCTAAATACATCATATTTCTGTGACAGAGGTGCAGATTCATAAACACAAATACAATGAATACATACATACATACTACATACAATCTTAAGTCAGAAGTGATACAATAACAACAACATAAATCATGTAAGTTCTATACAATTGTAAGTTCAATGGTCATGATTGTAGTACAGTATATTTTCGTTAAAAGACCTGTCAGAAATTAGAAATTATCCCCCCCAAAAAAAGATGAATAATATCAGTTTTTTAAATAATTTTAATACAAATCAAAATAGATACAAAATAAATTTATTGTAATTTTATTTTTCCCAGAATTAAAATTATACCCATAAAATCATCTTACACTAAAGGAGTAGGTCCGGTAAGGGCCGATTTTGGCCTCAAATTTCAGGTTCATCTGAAAGATTTTGGCCCCTTTTTAAACACTTAAGTGTCTATTTTATTTGAATCAATTAGTTTATGTGAAAGATTTTAATTGATTTATTCATAAAAAAACGCACCGATTCAAGCTGAAATATGAAAAATCTACCAAATATGCCGAAAAATGTCACTTTTCAGATAGTTTTTGTCAAAAATGAAAGTGGCCGCATCCGTGTTCATCCTCAACCTTTATATATGTTATGTATTATCATAAAATACAACTTACATTTCAATATTAAGGATGAACACGAATGCGTCCACTTTCGTTTTTCACGAAAACCGTCTAAAATTTAACTAAAATGCTAGAATTGTGAAGATTTCAGTAATTTAGCATGCCTAAATGGTGCTAGTACACGATGTATGAGCATTGTTTTGTCAAAAACAGCCCATTTTTATGTAGCAGAAGCATTTTACTGTCCAATAAATAACTAAAAGTTTACATTTTAACAATTTTGTAAAACTGCTATATTTTGGGGCCAAAAAGGGGTCTTACTGGACCTACTCCTTTTCACATTTGCTATCCGAGGTAGTAGTATCCAAAATGTTGAAAAACGACAAATATCCGAGATATCCACTTTATGGAATTTACTGACAGAAAATATATCAGTCGTTGGTTCACTTGTGTTCAATTTTACATATTTGAAAACTTAATAATTCATATCATAATGCAAGATATTTTGAACAAGAGGCTGTCACAACGACAGCAAACCAGATTTATTAATATTTATTTGTGTCCTGGCAATATCACAAGAACCATTACTGATGAATGGTGAAAGTGAAAATCGTCAATATCAAATTTGACCTTCATTTTGTCATCAGTATCAACATATTAAAATTTGAAAAGCTTAGATTGAATGGTTCATGAGTAAATGCAACAACGTGAATGGAAACGCCATTTTACAATCTTTCAAGAACCATAACGTCTGAACGATAAAAGTCAAAATCGTCATTATTGAACTTGACCTCTATTTTGTCATCAGTAACAACATATAAAAATTTCAAAAGCTTTGGTTGAATGGTTCATGAGAAAATGCACGGACACGACTGGAAACACCATTTTTCAATCTTTCAAGAACCATAACTCCTGAACGGTAAAAGTCAAAATCGTCATTATTTAACTTGACCTCTATTTTGTCATCAGTTACAACATATTAAAATTTGGGAAGCTTTGGTAAACAATTCATGCATAAATGCACGGACACGACTGAAAACTCCATTTTTCAATCTTTCAAGAACCATAACTCCTGAACGGTAAAAGTCAAAATCGCCATTATTGAACTTGACCTTCATTTAGTTGTCAGTAACAACATATTAAAATTTTAAAAGCTTTGGCTGAACGGTTCATTAGTTAATGCACGGACAACATTTGATTGCCGCCCGCCTGACCGCCCAACCGCCCGCCGTACATCCCCAAATCAATAACCGACATTTTTGTCACAAAAATCCGGTTAAAAATTGAAACAAACAAATTTTACATTGATATACAATTACAGCAGTACATTGTACCATTAAACTTTGGGATACAATATTTGATTTTAAAGGGCTATAATAACAAAACATATGTTGAAAGGTAAGAAAAGACTTTTAAAATCATCCCACAACTAGTTTACTTTCTTTAAGTCATTTGCAGTCCATCAAATGGAAAGATGTGTGTCAAAATATAAAATTCAACTTCCTACCTTCATTTTAATAGAATAGTTCCCAAAAAAAAATTTGAAATGTGTACACTTAACTAATTTTCGACCTTAAATTTAATAACATACTGACCAACTGCTGTAGATTATTTATGGTAGATTTGCAATAGGGATGTGTTGTTTTCAGAAAACCAAATAAATAAGCATCTTTTATAAAGAGCTGGGCAAGAGGATATAAGCAAAGGGAAGACTGATAATTTGGTATGGTTAACAAAATCAAGAATGCATGATTTACTAAAAGATATTCAAAATGATAAAAAAAAAAAAAAAAAAATTGTCATCTTTCCGTAACTATTCATTATTTTAGTGCTTTTATGGGAATAAAAATCCTTCTATTTATTTAATTAACAGATCAATTAACTATTGGTTTAATTCCTTGAAAAAGGAGCAATATGATAATGAGCCAACCCAAAGGGTTCTAGATTATTTATCTAATGGTAGAATGTAGTGATCTTATGAAGTATGGGATATGAAACTTTCAATATGTACTTTAAAAGAACCTCTAGATCTGATGTCTGTTTTATAAATAAACCAAGTAAAATGTTTACAATAATAAATATAGATATAACCTAGAGAAAAACTAAAAAAATATATCAAATGATAGTGAAAACTGTTCCATGTCAACAAACATGATACTCAATAAAGGCACTTTTAAAATGAGTAATACATATAGAAACACACTTATAAATGTGTTAAGATTTTTGCTTAACTTGACAAAAACCAAAGTGAAAGTGCCTTCACTGTGTCCCATGTATGCTTTTATGGAACAGCCCTGTAGTAAAACATTCTAAATATACATATAAATAACATGAGGAAACAGAAAGTCAAATGAATGTGTTTCTCTTGAAATCTTAATGCCAGGAGTGTTAAAAATAGCTAGCACTATATTATGCCATTAATTTTAGAGTATTGCACACCAAGTTAGAATGTGAAATAGAAATTAATTTTGAAAATAGCTATCTAATTAAGTTGCAGTTAAAAAAAAATTTGCTACACATGAATTGTGTTAATTTTCATTAGGACACACCATGTTAAAATCCAATGTGAAAGTGCAAATTTTTAACAAAAATGGCATTTTAAGTCACCTCAAAGTACCTCTTTCATTCTATTTTTGAAATTTAAATTTCAGAAAACATCAAATAACCAGAACCAATTTTGCTCTTTAAAGCTCAAATTAAGATGTTTCTCTTTCTTTCAAACTAAAGTAGCAGCAAGCATGGATCTAAAATTTAGCTTTTAAGAAATTCTACCAAAAATGTTTTTCCAAAGCAATGAGAAATGAAAGCTACTGAAGTGACATGACATTGGTCAGATGACAAAGAGATATATTACACCACCACATCAACTAGGTTTGATTACAATTGCAACAAAGGATGCAATGACTACAAACCGTTGAATCAATTTGACTTTCCTCTATTTGTTGCATTTGCACCTCTAATAACTGCTGCTGTTTCTTTAATTTCTTCTTCATCTTTTTCTTCTTATTTTTTGACATTTTGGACGTGTCTGGTTTCTCTTTTGGTGCTGTACTCACTGCAAAGTAAAATGATAATATTTTTAACTTCACATTTTATGTTCCTACATTTGATTGAGATTACATTCTTCTTTTCATCACATGAATGTGGTAACTAAGGGCCTAAAAAGTGCATCAAAGGTACCTAGGTACATAATTCTTGAGCAGCTCTATCTAATGTATGGATTATTTTATTTGACAGTTGTGTGCTAAAGTATCCCCCCCCCCCCCCATGATATATAGATATATTCTCTTTGTCAATATTAAACAATGATTGCAATGGAGCATTGAGATAGATTTGCTAAAACATGTATATGCTATATATCTATTTTATATAGGATATTAGGACAACCGGTGGAGAAAACCTGTAATCAAGTGATAAATGCAAATTGACACAAAACTCACATATCAGATAGTAAATCTTTAAAGTAAACTGTTTATAGATCCATGTGACTCTATTAATTCCATAGACACACATAAAAATTTCCCTACCTGCTGACCCTGGCATAGGACAACCAATCTTTTGCCATTCAAAAGCATCGGCAGCTAATTTACGAACGTGAGTGTCGTCTACACACATCAGGACGTTTTCTGGTTTTATATCTGTATGAATTATTTTACATTTCACATGCAAATAATGTAACCCTTGTAAAACCTATAAAAGATAATAAAATGTATGAAATGGAATGAATTTATTAAAAGTTATTAATATTAAAGCAGGGCTGCAAAGTCACACATTGGGCATGAGACTCATGCATTTTTATGCTTATTTGGCAGCATTTCCTTTGATATATTGTTTTTTCTCTTTGATCTTAACAATTTTGGACAAATCTCACCTATTTGCTTCATGAAAAGTTGAACTGTTAAAGTCAATTGTGTTGAAAATGAAAGGAGTAGGTTCAGTAAGACCCTTTTGGCCCCAAAATATAGCTGTTTTACAAAATTGTGAAAATGAAAATCTTTCAGCTATTAATTGGAAAGTAGAATGCTTCTGCTACATACATATTAGGCAATATAAATTCTGATTAAAACCTCAAAAGGCTCTCTAATACATGTAACTGTAAACTGAACTTCAAAATTCTTGATCTTTATATCATACCTTCTCTTTCGGTTTCAAACTTATTTTATTCTTACCTGTTTAATAATAGATTTGACGTTTCGTACAGGAATTCCTTGGTAATTTGATCGAATTATCAACTTCAATAAATTATTTCCTAAAACTTCAAATACCATACAGACATCTGTGTTAAGTTAAGGATCAATGCAATCATAGAAACAAATCATACATATACAAGTATACAGGAAAATCTCAATTCATACAAGCATTTATATTTGTATTTAATTTCTAAATTTTGTATGTACCCTCATTTCTGTTGTATAGGTATGTATTTTTTTTTTTTATCCATTTTCAGTAATCTTTTAACATTCAAACATTTTCTAAACAGCCAAAACATAGATTTTTTTCTCTTCTTTCAAAGAGCTTCTTAATTCAGAGATTATCTATTGGTTTTCGGTGTACTATTTTTGAAAGGTATTGATTTTGTTTTTCTTTTGGTCATCATATTTCCATCTGGGTATCTCATTTCTTTTTGAGTAATAATATAAAGAAAAGTTTTTCTATACTGTTTTATTTTTGACTCTAACAATTAAATGTAAATTTATAGAGCTAGTCCAAGGACAGGTTGCAATGTTCATATGCATATAAGCATTGTGTTTTTATTATTCCCAAGCCTCATCTTACAGGAAACCCTGCTGCTCGATAGGACATTCTATTACCCTAACTCTTAGTTCAATGTCAAACTGATTCCGCAGGAAAACAAACAAATTATGCTAATCAAAATATCATTAACCATCCCATACCACAATAATGATATCAAACATTAGACACAAAATCTGTTACACATCGAGCTAAATGTGATAATATTTATCACCTTGGGAATCTGAATATCAATACAAACTGACAGTCTAATGAATGCAATTTCACAGGCCATTTGTAACTCTTAGTGTAATATCAAATTATATTGATTGTAGATATTTATTATAAATAAGTATAAAAAGATACAAAGTGTTATTTGTGTTAATTTTAACATGCCTATAGTAAAGATTTTACACAAGAGTGCACACGCTGAAATGTCTCGCCTTCTATACTAATCATTGATATTATGTTGATAGTCCTAAGTATAAAGCTAAGCTTTATTACAACTGTCACATAAACTTAACATTAACCAAGATAACTAAACAAAGACCAATGAACCTTGAAAATGAGGTCAAGGTCAGATGAACCATGCCAGGCAGACAAGTACAGCTAACAATGCTTCTATACAACATATATAGTTGACCCATTACTGATAGTTTAAGAAAAATAGACCAAAACACAAAAACTTAACACTGTGCAATGAACCGTGAAAATGAGGTCATGGTAAAAAAAACCTTGCGCAACTGACATAAAGATCATAAAATATTTCCATACACTAAATATAGTTGACCTATGGCATATAGTATTAGATAAAAAGACCAAAACTCAAAAACTTAACTTTGACCACTGAACCATGAAAATGAGGTCAAGGTCACATGACATCTGCCCGCTAGACATGTATAGCTTACAATCATTCCATACAACAAATATAGTAGACCTATTGCATAAAGTATGAGAAAAACAGACAAAAACACAAAAATTTAACTATAACCACTGAACCATGAAAATGAGGTCAAGGTCAGATGACACCTGCCAGTTGGACATGTACACCTTACAGTCCTTCCATAGACTGAATATGCTAGCCCTATTGCTTATAGTATCTGAGATATGGAGTTGACCACCAAAACTTAACCTTGTTCACTGATCCATGAAATGAGGTCGAGGTCAAGTGAAAACTGTCTGACAGACATGAGGACCTTGCAAGGTACGCACATATCAAATATAGTTATCCTATTACTTATAATAAGAGAGAATTCAACATTACAAAAAATTTGAACTTTTTTTTCAAGTAGTCACTGAACCATGAAAATGAGGTCAAGGTTATTGGACATGTGACTGACGGAAACTTCGTAACATGAAGCATCTATATACAAAGTATGAAGCATCCAGGTCTTCCACCTTCTAAAATATAAAGCTTTTAAGAAGTGAGCTAACACCGCCGCCGCCGCCGGATCACTATCCCTATGTCGAGCTTTCTGCAACAAAAGTTGCAGGCTCGACAAAAATGAATTTCAATGTAAAAAAAAATCAATGTCATTTGCTTACCTGGTCCAGTACTCATTTGGCGTTGAAGATAAACCTTATTTTAACTTTATTAGCTTTATTATTCATGTTATTCTAATTATAAAATTTGTATGGTTTTTTTTAAATTCTATAAAGCATGAATAATTATTCATGTTAGGTGGAGGGTTGATGGGCTGTTAACATGTTCAACTCGGTCACATTCTGTATGTGCCTGTCCCAGGTTGGAGCCTGAAATTCAGTGGTTATTGTTTGTTGCAGTATATCATTTTTTTCTATTTGTGTCTTGTTTATGGTTTTGTACATACTTTAATTAGATCATTAGTTTTCCGGTTTGAATTGTTTTATATTTGTCATTTCAGGACCTTTTATAGCTTGCTATGCAGTAAGAGTTTGGCCCACTATCAAAAGTCGTAGTGGCCTATATTTGCTAACTTCTACAACATTTGGAGAGTTGTCTCAATGTCGATCATACCATATCTTCTTAATTTGATACATAAAAGTTAAAACTAAAAGAATCAATAATAAATGAAAATTAACACATTGAGTGTTGACAAAACAGAAGGATACGTGTCCCATTGATACCAGAAATTTTAAAGTCATCTAACAACTGGACTGTTCTCTCTCTGTAATCATCACTTTCATCGCTTTCTCTGACCTGAAAAAAAAAAGAGAATACAAATACCATTAAATATTAAGGAAATGTAAATAAGAATGTGTGTATAGTATAGTACATGGAAGCCCCACTTGCACTATCATTTACTATGTTTAGTGAACCGTGATATTGGTATTAGAATTAGAAAGATCATATCAAAGCGGCATTTTGCATTTGCGCCGATCTGCATTTCATTTGCGCTGATTTTTTCTTTATTTACGCCGATTTTTTTTCCATTTGTGCTGATTTTTTTACAGGTAAATTACAGGTGAATAGATATAAGAAGATGTGGTATGAGAGAACTCTCCATCCAAGTCATGATATTTTTCATTTATCATTTTAGACCTCTTCCATTAGCCACTTGTACAAATGTAATGAATTGTCAATCATAACATGTATATAACTGTTGTCCCCTGCTCACTACGGGGAGATGGAAGAAGGCCTACAAGATACACCTCCAGACTTTTTCCTTGACAGTACCCATAGTTCTTTAACCTCTGTCTTTGGACATCTGCCACATGTTTATGCTCGATCAGTAATTTGACAATAGAATCCGTGGTGACTCTGGCTTTACACGATTTATGGTACATTTGTAAGATATATTGTTATGTTTCAGGACACTAACCTTCCGATATGTATGGCCCTTGATGATTAAAGGATTTACACCTCGATTCGTTGCAGTGTGTAATATGTCCATCATGTTACAACAAAGTTCCAAAACAATATGAATCAAAATTAACTTAAACTAAAGTGAAAAACATTTATTACCATATTTTACCAATGGTATAGTACAGTACATGTACAAGTATTAACTTACATGTAAATCTAATTAGGAGCAAATATAAAATCCGCGCAAATGAAATAATGAAAATTTTCAAAATCAGCGCAAATGTCATATTCCCTATCAAAGGGGACATACATGTGTACGAAGTTTCAAATTGATTGCACTTCCAAATTTATTGAAAACTACCTCGACCAAAAACTTTAACCTGAAGTGGGACAGACTGATGAACGGAGGCACAGACCGAAAAAAAACATAATGCCCCTAGGTGGGACATAAAAATACTACTACTATATGTTTAAATGCAAATCTAAAAGTATTTATAACTTTTTAAGTGCTATTTTTCAATTTAATTGAATTAAATTTAGAACTTCCTTCAGAATGGTAAAACTTTATTGAAGACATGATCAATTCCTGTACCATATCTATTTCTTAACACAAGTGTCATTGAAACAAGTATTTATTGATTTGTACATGAATTCTGTTCATAGAACATACTTAGATCTTGACAGATACATAATACTAAAATGGTATTGCTTAGTTTCATACAAATATCACTTTTATCCTAATCAATACAATTTAGTGAGTAACAATAGAAATAATATTGATAATGTTTACCAACAATTTTACTATCAATCACCCAAAAAAGGTCAATAAAAGTCAATTTTAAGTCCTGGCCATTTTAAGTTTAAACAAATTTTAGTGTCAATATTTGACTTGAAGTTCCCTCTTCTATAAAAAAATATATATATATAAAAAAATATCAATAATTTGGTGAAAAAGATATAGTTTAAATTTACATTAACTCTTCCCTTGAGCTTAACAAAGTATGTTATAAACTTTAACATTTTTCTGACAACTCAGTCTGGTGCAATTGTATAACATGCAAAATTTAAATATGTCAATTTCAATACAGTTGGCACTTGTGGGATGAAAGCCATTACTCGATTTTTAAAACACTTGACATTTTGTAATTCTCTGAAGAGAAATAGATGAGTTCTGTAGAAGTATTACCTGATAGGTCCCAAATGACGTTTACCGCATTTTCCAGGAGTACAGACCAGTTATAAGTGAAGCGTGGGAATCAATGAGTAAGTTTTATTACTTAAATCATTCTTTAACATTTTCAAATGAGATTTTTTTTCAGTTCTTCAGAAATAAAAGTTCAGTAATTGAAATCCTATTATTTTTTTAGCCTGTTACCAACTCAATGAAGAAAATAATTTAAAACTTCATGAACTTGTAGGCGTTTGTTTAACACATCATTCTGGCTGCTTTTAGAACCATTTAGGAAGCGTTTAAAAAAAATGATGTAATTACAATGACTATCTTTAACCATAGATAATATCTTATCAAAAAAGTCTTCGCAAACTCAATTCTTATAAAAGAAGTCCAGTAATTTGAGATCAAGATATCATTTTCAGATTAAGGCTTCTTATTCAGTGTGTACTTTGTTCATATAATTTTACAGAAACACTTCTGCAACAAATCTACACTATCATATCTATAGTTATTAAAGCCAATAGACTTTAAAATCGAAATGACCAAACTGAATTTTAAGAAAATTTAGGCCTGTGGTTGAGCCTTAAATCACTGTGTGGTTGATAAGCATAGACTCCCTTTAACAGCAAAATGATCAATTGATGTTTCTTTAAAGTTCATATTTCACGCAGTCAGGGATAAACTTTTGGCAGGTCAGGAAATCAGTAAACTACTAGAGATAATATTTAAGGCACAATACAAATAGAAAACAGTTCAATCATTTCATTTTGAATACATACAACAGACAAATTTCTGCCAACAAAGACATCACCAACAATGGACAAGTACAACATTCAACAGTATGTTCCGATGCCAATCTCAACATACTGTGTCCACAAAAAGTTAAAATTATCACAATAATCTAAATTAAAGAACCTTAGTGGTGCTCACATACCTCACGTCCCCACATTGTCATTGAAAAAAAAATTGTATAATAAAAAAATACTGAATAATAATTTCCTGTCAATATACACATCTACATAGTATGTCCTTATTATCTACAAAATTTCATGAAATTCTGTTGTGTGTTTTCAGAGGAGTTGAGATGACAAACTGTTGCAGAAGTACATTGAAGCAAATAAGTTCAAAGGGGCATAACTCCTAGAAAAAAAATTGAATCGTAATTTCCTGTTGATATGCACATCTACGTAGTATGACCTTATTATCTACAAAGTTTCATGAAATTCTGTTGTGTGGTTTCAGAGGAGTTGAGATGACAAACTGTTAAAGTAGTACCTTAAAGCAAATAAGTTCAAAGAGGTGCAACTCCAAGAAAAAAAATTGAATAGCAATTTCTCGTCGATATGCACAACTACATAGTATGTCCTTATTATCTGAAAAGGTTTCGTGAAATTCTGTTGTGTGGTTTGAGAGGAGTTGCGATGACAAACTGTTGCAGTAGTACATTAAAGTAATTAAGTTCAAAGGGGCGTAACTCCTAGAAAAAAAAATTGAATCGCAATTTCCCGTCGATATGCACAACTAAATAGTATGTCCTTATTATCTGAAAAGGTTTCGTGAAATTCTGTTGTGTGGTTTGAGAGGAGTTGCGATGACAAACTGTTGCAGTAGTACATTAAAGTAATTAAGTTCAAAGGGGCGTAACTCCTAGAAAAAAAAATTGAATCGCAATTTCCCGTCGATATGCACAACTAAATAGTATGTCCTTATTATCTGAAAAGGTTTCGTGAAATTCTGTTGTGTTGTTTGAGAGGAGTTGCGATGACAAACTGTTGCAGTAGTACATTAAAGTAAATAAGTTCAAAGGGGCGTAACTCCTAGAAAAAAAATTGAATCGCAATTTCCCGTCGATTTGCACAACTATATAGTATGTCCTTATTATCTGAAAAGGTTTCGTGAAATTCTGTTATGTGGTTTGAGAGGAGTTGCGATGACAAACTGTTGCAGTAGTACATTAAAGTAAATAAGTTCAAAGGGGTGTAACTCCTAGAAAAAAAATTGAATCGCAATTTCCCGTCGATATGCACAACTACATAGTATGTCCTTATTATCTGAAAAGGTTTCGTGAAATTCTGTTGTGTGGTTTGAGAGGAGTTGCGATGACAAGAAACAGGACTGACGGACTGACAAACGGACTGACGGACGGACGGACGGACTGACGGGTCAAAAACATTATACCCTCCGCAACTTCATTGCGTGGGGTATAATAAATCTTGTCAATTTATGATTGATCAATTAATTCCTTGATGAATGTCCATCAACTTAAATTACTAATAAAACTTTAATATTGTATCTGGCATTGTGTTTTGATTTGTTAAACTGAGCACACTAGAAATAATGATTATAAACAAACAATAGACTGTGGTTTCATATTCATGAGTAAACTGACAGTTTCACTGACAAGTAATGAATCATCTTAATTAAGCAGGCAGCTTTCAACCATCAAGGAAGTGAAATGAACAAGTCTACATACATTTGTCCCTGCACTAGAATTAAAAACAAGAATGTGTCCCCAGTACATAGCTAACCCACTCACACTGTCATTTTCTATGTTGAGTGGACTGTGAAATTGGGGTTAGAACTATAATTTGGTACAAAAACTTTAACCTGAAGCTGGACAAACGAATGGACGCACAGACCAGAAAACATAATGCCCCTCTACTATCGTAGGTGGGGCATAAAAAGTCGGTTTACAAGAGAATCCTTCATAGAAAGACACCTTCCCCCTGTTAAGGATATTACAAATGGTCCCTCTAATTCTTGAGGAACATGTCAACAGAACCCAACACTAACTTTCTGTGTCATATTGGTCTCTTGTGGACGGTTGTCTCATTGGCAATCATACCACATCTTCTTTTTTTATATTGTTCCGTTTTAAAATGCTCTATGATTTTCTTCTAACATTTCAATTTTGTTTGTACAATTTTATTTGTATCATCTTTTTTCAATTAGTAACACCTGTCATTCTGTGATGTCATCAAAATATTTATATGAAAAACATTAAAAAAAAATTCACACAACATGTGCTAAACTTCCTATATCCAATTAACCAATACTTATTTGTTTTTGTTAAAATCTATCAATAATTTCTAATCAATCATTTTACTTCCTCCTTTTATATAATATTTACATATCTCTTTGTCAACTAGTTCTACAAGATCACTTGCAATAAATACATTTCGTGAGCGTAGGAGGAGGAAATTTACAATGTCTAATTTCATTTTGACGTTACAATGAAATAAGACAAAATTCATTGTCTCAATACCATGGAATGGAAACTCATCAATGAAGCAATAATAGAATGGGTCTGTGTTTAGATAAATCAAACACCTGACTAGCAAATTGTTTTGTTTCAGATGAAACACACTAGTAAAAACATTGGCTAACACCACTAAAGATGAAACTATTATGTTTTTCCAATGTTAGCATGACTTGTTTCATTAGTACACTGGGAATTATCGCGACAGAGTAATACATTATTTCATGAATGAAATGACGCATGTAGGAAAAGTTGACTTTGTAAACTGAACTTAATTCAAATTACATTCACAAAATAGAAACACGTAGGCAGAAAATTTACTATTTTTGATGTCTAATTTATTGGTTGAATCCAAAGAATCGACCAATATGCACTTGCAGCTCATAAACTATCTATTTTTTTCTAAACTTACACATTTCAATAATTTAATTTCATCCAAAGCTGTTTCTGTGTAATGCTGGGCACTCTTCACAACCTTCAAAGCTACAAATCTTTTACACCTGTAAATATAAACATAATAAAACTTTAAATACTATATCAATATACAAATATGAAAAAAATGAATAATGTTTAAATGGGACACAGATAATGCCCCCCTCCCCTTTTCCCCTTCCTTTTTTGCATCTATTAAAAGTTCTAAACATGCTAAAGGGAAACAACAAGAACAAAGTGATGCAACCCAAATTTTATCTTTTTCTAGATCTGTGTTTTGTTGTTTTGTGGTAATAAGCATTATGTATAAGTTTCATAACATTTTAAAATTTAAGAACAGAACCTAATTTTGGGACATACAATGAAATGAAGGTACTTCATGTACTTAACAAACTAATGGGCTGAAGAAGCTAATGACACAGAGACCAGAAAAAAACTAATGTTGCCTACTGTTGTAAGCAGGGCATACATAACCAGTTCTAAAATTATTTGTACAAATTTTTTTTCCAGATTTTTAGGAATATTTCAGTTCAAAACTGGTCATTTCACAATCTTTTGTATGGGAGTATTGTTTGTACTTAAAAACCTCCTCTAACCAAAAAATAAATTTTCACAATTCAGTGTACATCTGAAAAATGCACCAAGAAGCCCAGGATGCAAAGTTTGGTATAAAAGAGACATCAAGACTAATCTTCAATTCTTTTAGGCAAACGTAAAAAAAATGCTTTCATGCATTAAGCTTATTGAAGCATTCTTTCAACATAAAAACATAATCTGTCATAGTTCATGTTACAATGTATCTTGTAGTTGCACTCAAGCCCATTAAAACGATTAAGCTACATGTATTTTTAGACTTTCCCAAAAACAATTCTTTTTGTAACATCTAACGGATGACAAACAAATGGGTAAATATGTAAATCTCTTTTGGAATACAGGGAATAATAAAGTTTGAAAAAGAATAATGGCTGTGATCCCAGTTCTACATTGTTCTAAGTGAAAATTCTGTGGTAATTTGCATGGCATTGAAAGACAGTTAAAGTGCAGCTCACAAATGCATCAAAACTGTTTACACAACAAAATAGATTAAATTATGAACAGATATATCATGTTATGGAGGGGTATTTGCGAAAAATACCAGTCAAGGGACTGTGAAATTTCCCGAGCCGTCAGGCGAGGGAAATTCTGTCCCAAGACTGGTATTTTTCGCAAATACCCCTCCATAACATGATATATCTGTTTAATTACACCGAATAGATTTGGGTTGAAACTCTCTGCACATGTGCAGATAAATACTATCAAGCTGCAATTCATAAACATGTTTATGCATAATTTAGGGTATAAGTGGATATTATCATAGAACCGCGGGAATCATACATGTTCTAATACGCGTTAGCTCGCTTTCATTATGTAACGTCATATCCGAAATCTTTTGGCGGGAAGCTGCTCGCGAGGGTAAAAAAGGAATATCCAAAATGGCAAATACCATGGTATTTGAGGCAAATTCACCGGCAGTGGTGAAAAAGAGGCAAATTCGTTTGAAATGAGGAAAACATATTAGAATATGCGAAAAATACACTGGCTATCAACCAATCAAAATCTTGCTTTCTTGTATAAGGTGTAATTATGTACACAAATCAATAGAGCTGCATGCATTGCATGTTATGTATCAATCAAGAAAATATGCAAATAAAAGTCAGAGGCATGTTGAAATTCAGTTGCATATAATTGTCCATTGGGAATAAGTTCTATAGATTTATAATTAATCATGTGGGCTAAAACTGAAGTTTATATAACTGTTTATTCTATTAATGAATGGTAATAATAACATATATACATGTATATATATATAACTTTATGTTAATTAATGTCATATGACTGACTGCATCATTAACACTTTATTATAATTATACATCATGTCACTTCTCTTATTCTTGTACTATTTCCAAGGATAACTTTCCATTTATCATAATAACATCAGTGTACCTAATCCAACGTCGGGTGTAAGATGTTATATCTATATTGGCGAAAGCAGTTTTTATCAGATAGTTGGTAGATAGTCAAGAAAAACATGTATTATTTAAGTCCATCTTTCGTATTAAAGGAATAGCAATTTTTTCATATGTTCATTCTCTTGGCAAAGAAATGCTGGGGACAAAATAATTTGTCAAAATTGAAGACAAAACACAATTCTCTTCATGTTACTTTGTTCCTTGATGCCCTGGCCATGGATATTACAGACTACATTTACTTCCAAAATCTACTTACGACATATCCCAACATAACCAGACAGTAGAGAAATGGCCCCATCCTAGTTTCCTTATCACATGGTATTTATTGTTGAACAAGTCTCCAATCTTTACAGGATGATATCCCCCTGAAATAAACAAAATATAATTGTTGCAAAAAATATAAAGATTAAAACAAATACAACAATGTTAAATAAGGAACAATATATAACAAGTTTTGAAGAAGAGTTACAGTACCTTCCAAAAATTTTGCTGCTATAGTATTCAAGCATGGCGAATTTACATGCAAGTCCATTAATATATTTTATATTTAGATTCTATATCGTGTTGGGCAGTTTTGATTGAAACAGGAGGCCATAAGTCGTAATGCTTGTAACCACCAACATTTGGCCTGAAAACTGGCAATACCCAATAAGATAAGTCCAAATGTTCTTGTATGGTCACTCACATGTGGGATTTGAACTCACAACATAAGTGTTGACAGACAGTGAAGTATGACAGTTTCACTGTCTGTCAACACTTATGTTGTAAGAAGTACTTAGGCCAATTGGCAACAGAAGCACCAAATTAGAAAGGAACTTGTTATTATTGATTTTTGAATTATTTTCATTTTGACTGTGGCCTATATTTCACCACAAATTTATGACTGTGACTAATTCCTGGATGTTTTCAAACTCATTCAATTTAAAAACAATGTAAATAGCTCATTTCATTTTTAATTTATTTTTCCATCAACTGAATATTGATTGGAAAATAATTCACTGTGAAATAAGATATCGAAAAACAATGGTACAGAAAGTAGCTATACACCCAAAATGCAAATGTCCACTACATGAACCTAGTATTAGATATTCCCTCAGTGCATTAATTCAACACCATGATGTTATGGTTAATTCAAAGTTATAGCTTTCATGCAATAATTCAATTTAGAAAGGGGTATAATTAAGGATAAAACATTGATAGTTCAGGATATCTAATTACAATTAATAGCATCATATCGTAAATTGAATTATGGTTGATAACTGATTCTGTAATTTTACAATATCATATGCCTTTTTGAGTGCTATTCATTTTTGCGCCTACAAGAGTCCACAACTGTAAAAAGAGGACTTATCGTAGGTGTGCTTAAAACAAGAATGTGTCCATAGTACACAACTGCCCCACTTGCACTGTTATTGTCTATGTTCAGTTGAATATAAAATTGGGGTCAAAAGACTAAAAAGTCTAATTTGACATTAAAATTAGAAAGATCATATCATAAGGAACATGTGTACTAAGTATCAAGTCGACTAGACTCCAACTTCATTGAAAACTACCATGACCAAAAACTTTAACCTGAAGAAGAACAGACAGACCAACAGACACACACAGACTCCTTTACAAATAATTTTGTAATGGACCTTTCAAATATCTAATCAGCTTTGTCTTCTGAAAAAGATGCAAAGCAAAGCACATGTAATACTGCACTGTATGGAAAGATTTACAGCATTCATGCATGTGCTACTCTATTATCAGCATTAACATTTATACATGCACACGACATGTATGTCAAGTTCATTCACAGATAACACCATTCAAGAATGCCAAAACAATTCTGATGTATTTTTGCATTATAATTAAGTTGGAGGATGTTCTAGAACATAACACCGATATAAAATTCCTTTCAATATGATTTGTATCTTCCTAATTACTTCTGTAAATTTCAAGACTGACACCAAAAAGCCAAGTAAAACCAATTAAAACAATTCATCTCCTGCTGATTTTACAAAGACATGTTTCCTCAACGTTTAAGGTGACACGATTGTGCAATTGTAGGAGATTACGTAAGATTTAACTGATACAGTGAGCCATCAAGGCCTTTAACAGTCGTTAGATTGATTGGAATTTCTTCCAGTGAGATATTTTATTCAAAGAAATCGTGAATAATCTTAGAGATTCTCCAAGTGAAGAATAGTTATAGCAGCGAAAAACACTTGAATTAAGCCCTGATGATTTATTGCTACTATAAAACCATATCCTCTTGAAGGGACACTTGAGCTTGTAAGATCAATTTTAAACATCACTATCACTACAGACAGTATATATATACCTTTGCCATATTCAGACTGTGATTTATGTTTAGTTTTCATGTCAGACTGAGAATCCGACTCGATATCTGAGGAGGAATAAAGATTGTCCCAGTTTGATGCAATGTGGTGATGAAACGATTTCTCAACATCCTTTTTCTCCTGACTACATTGTTTAACCTGACGTTTAGAACTGCGCCATCTATACAATGTCTGTCTGAATTCTGAACTCATTGCTGATTGATTGTTTTGATTTGACAAATGTATTGGTATAGCATCTGCACGATTCTGAGGCAGTGATTTTAGAATTCTGTGAGGTTTCCCACTAAAATGACTAGGATGCTGACTGTTCAATCTCTTCAAATAATCATCGTTTATTCTATTATTATTTTCTATATTAAAGAGACTAGATTGGCGTAACATTTGTTTGGCGTGGTGAACCTGGTGTATGAAGTTATCAACCTGATTACACAGTTCCAAGGATCCTGTACTTCTACGATGATGACGACGGTTCTGATTATCATAATACTGATAGTCATAACCTCCTGTCCACCCCTCACGGCGGCCAACTTCTGATGGTGGCACAATTTTATACATTTCCATGTAGTGGTTGTAACGTTCCCTATATTCACTCATCTTGGCAGTGAAATGCAGAACTAATTCACTTTGAACTTTTACATATATAAACTTCAACAATATTATCAATTCATAACTGAATGTCAAGTCACTTCATTCTTGGACACTTTCGAACAGAATGACCAGTCTAATCCTAATTCCTGTTATTATAAAGCTTACATAACCATTGATAATAAAACAATTGTCCAAATATTTTAATCCTATTTCAGTTTTGCAACCTGTCGCAATATTACTGTAATCTGATTTTCTCCAAAGAAAGAAAAACTTTTTTCAATAGGTCATTATGTCTTTAAATATCGATCCCTTGTTTGTTAGATTTATTTATTTTCCCACTGACTCCGACTATAATTAGTCCTGTTCCATGTTAACACTGATTCACATATTAAATACAAATAAATCCTTTTTGACATTAGTTACCGAAATAAAAAACAGGTACTATTTAAAGCCAGAGTCAACAAACAGTTGTCAAACCTAAATTCTTCCGGCTGTATTCGTCAATAATTTATTTTCATGGTGTCCTCATTCCATTTAAATGAAAATACAGGTGTGATCTCCATATCTACATTGTAAAAACTTTGTCATAAATCGTCGCCCATCTATCTACTTTATGACAAGTCTGTACATCTTTTGTCTTTCCCTGGTATTTAATGTCATGTAAATAAACTGTGCTTGCGACCTAGACAATAAAACCCGCATTCAGCAGTTTTTTAAAAGCCCCACACATTTAAACGAACAATTAACGTTTTTAACTTGGGACTTTAACCATGTAACATTTAGAATTAAAACTTTCATAAGAACAAAATAAATATTAAAGGAAAATATCGTTCAATATCGAAAGCATGCTATGAATGGTCAATGAAATTTTTTAATTGTTTTGGAATAGGATATTTGTTATGAAATTAGACCTTGTTTATAATTGTAACCTTAGACAAGTATGGACAAAGCCAAACCATCCGTGCATATAAAATGTTTAATCAATGCTGAAATAGGATCATATATATCTGATCAATTTAAAAATAACTAATCTATCAACTTATATAGAGCTATCAATGGGCCCTAATAATGAATAATTAATGAAATGTCCATTACCGGAGACTATAAACATGTCATTATCCTTATAATAATACACATATATTTTAAGTATATTGTTACTAAATATATACTTCTGAAACAAAACAAGAGTGCACACGCTGAAATGTCTCGCCTTCTATACTAATCATTGATATTATGTTGATAGTCCTAAGTATAAAGCTAAGCTTTATTACAACTGTCACATAAACTTAACATTAACCAAGATAACTAAACAAAGACCAATGAACCTTGAAAATGAGGTCAAGGTCAGATGAACCATGCCAGACAGACATGTACAGCTAGCAATGCTTCTATACAACATATATAGTTGACCCATTACTTATAGTTTAAGAAAAATAGACCAAAACACAAAAACAACACTGTGCAATGAACCATGAAAATGAGGTCACGGTCAAATAAAACCTGTGCGACTGACATAAAGATCATAAAATATTTCCATACACCAAATATAGTTGACCTATGGCATATAGTATTAGATAACCAGATGCTCCGCAGGGCGTAGCTTTATACGACCGCAGAGGTTGAATCCTGAACGGTTGGGGCAAGTATGGACACAACATTCAAGCTGGATTCAGCTCTAAATTTGGATTGTGATTAAATAGTTGACACAGCATAGGTTTCTGACACAGAATGAATGTGTTCTAATGAACTTAAAATTTTTGTTTTCTCTTAGAGCAATTCACTATGCTGTTGAATATTAATCCTTTCAAAAAAATGTTTGAAGAAATTTTCTTTTTTATTTATGAAATTTCAAATGAGAACCAGATGCTCCGCAGGGCGTAGCTTTATACGACCGCAGAGGTTGAACCCTGAACGGTTGGGTGCAAGTATGGACACAACATTCAAGCTGGATTCAGCTCTAAATTTGGATTGTGATTAAATAGTTGACACAGCATAGGTTTCTGACACAGAATGAATGTGTTCTAATGAACTTAAAATTTTTGTTTTCTCTTAGAGCAATTCACTATGCTGTTGAATATTAATCCTCTCAAAAAAATGTTTGAAGAAATTTTCTTTTTTATTTATGAAATTTCAAATGAGAACCAGATGCTCCGCAGGGCGTAGCTTTATACGACCGCAGAGGTTGAACCCTGAACGGTTAGGGCAAGTATGGACACAACATTCAAGCTGGATTCAGCTCTAAATTTGGATTGTGATTAAATAGTTGACACAGCATAGGTTTCTGACACAGAATGAATGTGTTCTAATGAACTTAAAATTTTTGTTTCTCTTAGAGCAATTCACTATGCTGTTGAATATTAATCCTCTCAAAAAAATGTTTGAAGAAATTTTCTTTTTTATTTATGAAATTTCAAATGAGAAAAATTGAACCCAATTTTTTTAATCACATCCCCCTTTCCCTTATTCCAAAACTAATCTCAATTAAAATTTCTAATGGAGTTTGCAACAATAACTACTCATTTAAATACATCATAAAATATTAAGATGTAAAAAAACTGCTTGTTATCACTGAATGGTAAAGATTATTTTAATTTATCAGTTGGTAGTAAAAAGTGAATATACATTGTATATTGTATATAACAAAGATTTAAGTTGATTCTGGACAAAGAAAGATAACTCCAATTAAAAAAAATTCTTGCTATTGCACAATATTTTGCAATTAGATATTTCTTGCTTACTATTCTGGACAAAAAAAGATAACTCTAATTAAAAAAAAAATTGATATTTCACAATATTGTGCAATTAGATATTTCTTGCCATTGCGCAATACTGTGCAATTGAAAAGACTTGCTATTGCACAATACTTAATATAATAATTTTAGATCCTGATTTGGACCAACTTGAAAACTGGGCCCATAATAAAAAATCTAAGTACATTTTTGGATTCAGCATATCAAAGAACTTCAAGATTTCAATTTTTGTTAAAATCAGACTAAGTTTAATTTTGGACCCTTTGGACTTTAGTGTAGACCAATTTGAAAACAGGACCAAAAATGAAGAATCTACATACACAGTTAGATTTGGTATATCAAAGAACCCCATTTATTCAATTTTTGATGAAATCAAACCAAGTTTAATTTTGGACCCCGATTTGGACCAACTTGAAAACTGGGCCAATAATCAAGAATCTAAGTACATTTTTAGATTCAGCATATCAAAGAACCTAACTGATTCATTTTTTGTCAAAATCAAACTAAGTTTAATTTTGGACCCTTTGGACCTTAATGTAGACCAATTTGAAAACGGGACCAAAAGTTAAGAATCTACATACATGACAGTTAGATTCAGCATATCAAAGAACCCGAATTATTCAATTTTTGATGAAATCAAACAAAAGTTTAATTTTGGACCCTTTGGGCCCCTTATTATGTTGGGACCAAAACTCCCAAAATCAAACCCAACCTTTCTTTTATGGTCATAAACCTTGTGTTTAAATTTCATAGATTTCTATTTACTTATACTAACGTTATGGTGCGAAAACCAAGAAAAATGCTTATTTGGGTCCCTTTTTGGCCCCTAATTCCTAAACTGTTGGGACCTAAACTCCCAAAATCAATACCAACCTTCCTTTTGTAGTCATTAACATTGTGTTTAAATTTCATTGATTTCTATTAACTTAAACTAATGTTATTGTGCGAAAACCAAGAATAATGCTTATTTGGGCCCTTTTTTGGCCCCTAATTCCTAAACTGTTGAGACCAAAACTCCCAAAATCAATCCCAACCGTTCTTTTGTGATCATAAACCTTGTGTCAAAATTTCATAGATTTCTATTAACTTAAACTAAAGTTATAGTGCGAAAACCAAGAAAATGCTTATTTGGGCCCTTTTTGGCCCCTAATTCCTAAAATGTTGGGACCAAAACTCCCAAAATCAATACCAACCTTCCTTTTGTGGTCATAAACCTTGTGTTAAAATTTCATAGATTTCCATTCACTTTTACTAAAGTTAGAGTGCGAAAACTAAAAGTATTCGGACGCCGGACGACGACGACGACGACGCCGACGCCGACGACGACGACGACGACGACGACGACGCCGCCGACACCAACGTGATAGCAATATACGACGAAAATTTTTTCAAAATTTGCGGTCGTATAAAAATTGAACCCAATTTTTTTAATCACATCCCCCTTTCCCTTATTCCAAAACTAATCTCAATTAAAATTTCTAATGGAGTTTGCAACAATAACTACTCATTTAAATACATCATAAAATATTAAGATGTAAAAAAACTGCTTGTTATCACTGAATGGTAAAGATTATTTTAATTTATCAGTTGGTAGTAAAAAGTGAATATACATTGTATATTGTATATAACAAAGATTTAAGTTGATTCTGGACAAAGAAAGATAACTCCAATTAAAAAAAAATCTTGCTATTGCACAATATTTTGCAATTAGATATTTCTTGCTTACTATTCTGGACAAAGAAAGATAACTCTAATTAAAAAAAAATTTGCTATTTCACAATATTGTGCAATTAGATATTTCTTGCCATTGCGCAATACTGTGCAATTGAAAAGACTTGCTATTGCACAATACTTATATTGCACAATACTTAATATAATTATTTTAGATCCTGATTTGGACCAACTTGAAAACTGGGCCCATAATAAAAAATCTAAGTACATTTTTGGATTCAGCATATCAAAGAACCCCAAGATTTCAATTTTTGTTAAAATAAGACTAAGTTTAATTTTGGACCCTTTGGACTTTAGTGTAGACCAATTTGAAAACAGGACCAAAAATGAAGAATCTACATACACAGTTAGATTTGGTATATCAAAGAACCCCATTTATTCAATTTTTGATGAAATCAAACAAAGTTTAATTTTGGACCCCGATTTGGACCAACTTGAAAACTGGGCCAATAATCAAGAATCTAAGTACATTTTTAGATTCAGCATATCAAAGAACCTAACTGATTCATTTTTTGTCAAAATCAAACTAAGTTTAATTTTGGACCCTTTGGACCTTAATGTAGACCAATTTGAAAACTGGACCAAAAGTTAAGAATCTACATACACAATCATGACAGTTAGATTCGGCATATCAAAGAACCCCAATTATTCAATTTTGATGAAATCAAAAAAAGTTTAATTTTGGACCCTTTGGGCCCCTTATTCTTTTGGGACCAAAACTCCCAAAATCAATACCCACCTTCCTTTTATGGTCATAAACCTTGTGTTTAAATTTCATAGATTTCTATTTACTTATACTAACGTTATGGTGCGAAAACCAAGAAAAATGCTTATTTGGGTCCCTTTTTGGCCCCTAATTCCTAAACTGTTGGGACCTTAACTCCCAAAATCAATACCAACCTTCCTTTTGTAGTCATTAACATTGTGTTTAAATTTCATTGATTTCTATTTACTTAAACTAAAGTTATTGTGCGAAAACCAAGAATAATGCTTATTTGGGCCCTTTTTTGGCCCCTAATTCCTAAACTGTTGAAACCAAAACTCCCAAAATCAATCCCAACCGTTCTTTTGTGGTCATAAACCTTGTGTCAAAATTTCATAGATTTCTATTAACTTAAACTAAAGTTATAGTGCGAAAACCAAGAAAATGCTTATTTGGGCCCTTTTTGGCCCCTAATTCCTAAAATGTTGGGACCAAAACTCCCAAAATCAATACCAACCTTCCTTTTGTGGTCATAAACCTTGTGTTTAAATTTCATAGATTTCCATTCACTTTTACTAAAGTTAGAGTGCGAAAACTAAAAGTATTCGGACGACGACGACGACGCCAACGTGATAGCAATATACGACGCAAAATTTGAAAAATTTTGCGGTCGTATAACAACAATCCAATAAAGACCTGAGGCTCGAAGATATGAACATTTAAAGTTCAATACAAGGCCTTCAAGATTGATAAAAACTCATAAAGTAAGCTATAAAAGGCCCTGGGATGAAGGTTTTGCTTTTGAACAAACCAAGCAAGCACATATTTTATGGCCAATCTTACTATTTATTGACAACATAGTGGTTTGAATTGGACAGTATGACTACATTTCTTGCATTCATACAGTACTGTACAAGTACAGTGATCACTCAATCATGTGGTTCATTAGTGGATATTATTTATGACCTATTTAAACTTTCTCTACTTGCAAAAACTAAGGACAAGTTACTCCAAATATATCTTATTTAGACTCTTTGTAAAGCCTATAATCATTGTCATTATATAGAGTAAGACCTATCTATTTTCCACTGACCATATCAGAATGACTTTCATAAATTATCATCTCAATGTTTACTATTTAAACCATAAAATTTAATTTTACTATACATATATCCTTTATTAGTTTTGTAGATAACCTACATTTCAAGTGGATATAGAACAAATATTCAGGTCAAATACAAATTTTACTAAATCTTAATTATAATCATCTATTCCTTGTTTCATTTTTTCAATTCCTGGTTCATAAAGAAATCCATAATTTTGATTGGATGACAACAGTCATATGGTGTTCTTAGTAAAGTTTTATGTCCCAATATAACACCACATTTATGACCACACACATTGTCTATGACATAATCATATGCATAATTCAAAATGCAAAAGAATACTTTGATTTCAACATAAAATTTCCTGCAAAATATTTTATTTATGTCTATAGGTTTTGTCATTTGAAGAATTTGGTGATAGATCTCTGTTAAAACAGACTGCCTCGTAACAAATTACATGGAGTGGCATATATGCCACCAGTCTATACACAGACTCATACAATATACAAAATTAAAGGCAAATGAATCCAAGGAAAAGGACTAACATTTCTATCTAAAGGTCCAATCTGGAAGTATAGGATAAATTAAAATAAGCAATATGGCCTATTATGGGCATTTTCAACTAAAATACAGGGACTAGCCCACAATTTTCTCCCACCTAAACATTCCAAAACATTGACTCAATTTGAGGACCTGTTTCCATAGAATCATTATATTTTGGTACCCTGACAAATGAAGAAATGTTGGAAGATTCAATTTCAATAAGTCACAGATATAAATCTTTATGCACTCTCATAGAAAGTCTGCAAAAAGTAATTTTTAGGTTAAATTTCTTATGATACCTTTTTCATAATCCGATGGATCTTCTTGTTCATCGTCATCTGATCCAAGGATTTCTTCTTCTTCTTCATATTCTGGTTCTTTGTTCTGTGGTGCTTCTGACCTATAAAGAAAAGAGAAATAAATAATACAGTTACATGGATAACAAATGATGTAACAAAATGTCCAATAATGAACTTCTGC
Organism: Mytilus edulis; assembly: GCA_019925275.1. NCBI lineage: Eukaryota > Metazoa > Mollusca > Bivalvia > Mytilida > Mytilidae > Mytilus > Mytilus edulis. The sequence continues at coordinate 42,758,876 of CM034349.1, read as the reverse complement.
CTAAGAAAAACCTGGTAAAAAGCAAGAAAGATTCAAGCACACTCAACTTAACAAAAAAATTATGACAATACCTCCTGGGCTCTGATCTGGCTATACAGAGGTCTAATGTTACCTGAAAAGATGTATATTGTTTTTTTGAATAGTAAATGTTTTGCTTGTATCTTAACTAATTCAGATCGATAGAAATTGTTTACACTTGACAAAAATTGAGAAAGGAAATAGGGAATGTGTCAAACTGTATTTATTTATAATGACACGAATGAAGTCAGGCCTTGAAGGCATAAAACTTTGCTCAGTGCTCAGAGCACAAAAATTATGCTCGAAACATGAAATCCAGCAATTTGATTGGTTGATTTTCGAGTCTGAGTACAAAAATCATGCTCAAAGTTTTATGACCGTGAGGCCAGGTCTATAAATACATATATATATATACATCTACTTAGACAATATATTAACAGAACATCTTTATAAAAAACAATAATTAATTCAAAGAATAATTCAAGAAAATATATTACTAAGAAACTTTCATGTGGAAAATCATGATAATATAACATGCAATGAAAAGTTCATTTCCATTACATAAACCAAACCAGAAACTTTCATTACAGCTGAAGAAACAAGTCAATATTTATTCAACTTTTCTCATTAATCAACTTTCTCCCAATATTGTGTAATTGCTGGGATAGTCCTAAGACTTTTCTTATATATATTTGTCTCATATAATGTTCAATTTATTAGAAAAGAAGACATGAAGACAATTTCAGAGACAGGCTTGTATAAATCTAGGCTCAGACAAACCATAACTTTGGAACAGTAATCACAATTCAAAACATTCCTTCTTTATAGATGTGACAAATGTCTTTAACCCTTACCATGCTGAATTGTTTTCAGAAAATGTCTAATTTTCGTTTATTTGCAAAAATATGCAAATTATATGCAAATGAGCTTAGCCCTGTTGTTGTAGCATATTGATTCCTTTAAATCTAATGTAGGTGATCACAGGCAGGGTGGTCAAGAAGAGGAGGCGTGGGTGGGTGTTCGGGAATTTGCCCCACAGTTGGTCATCAGGTGCAAAACGCATCAATTTTGACGATTTTTCGTCCTTTCTCTTTACCCCAGTGAACAAATTGACTCCAACATTGTTAGGTGGGAGTGAATCTGATCTTGGTTTAGCAGTCCACAGAAGGTTATTTAGACTAAAAATACGGAATTTCACAATTTTTTCTGATTTTTTTACTTCAAATGGACCCCAAACCAGAAGTAGTCGTTTCCTATGATTATTTCAATAATAATAACGATCATTAGTTATATGCCCGTGGGTTTGCACTATTTTTGCAAGTTTTATGCATCTGAACTTCTTGTGTAAGACATGGATGTGAAGCCCACCCCTCCAGAAAACCGACTTTCAGCCGATTTCAATTTTCCAAGTCCGTATTTGTGCTCAAAATGCAATTTATACACGAGAAACATGAATATGAATAGCCTCAGATTGACGGAACATGCATAACTTTTAAAATAAGTATCATAAAGCGGACTTCTTAAAGTATGGAACACCATTGGAGCCAAATAACGGTGGTCTGGGTACTCCTGTCAAATGACGGTCACCACATGGTAATTAAGGGTTAAGAGTTAATACGAACTTCCAGAAAACTTGCAAAAAGTATATCCCTCTTCTAAAATTTGATTATCTCCCATTTTACAAGTTGGACCAGAATTACAATATATATATATATTCCTTTATGCACAATCTTTAGAAATATTCTTCATTTGACTTCAGTTTCATCGCTATCTATTTAGCCTGTGACCACTAGCTTAGGAGCTGCTGGAAATGTTCTTCAAATGAGTAAAGCTTTATCAATATCCATATGAGCTGCTCTTACAAAGTATATGGACAGACAGATTGACAGGGTGATACCCATAGAGTAGTCCACCACAAAGTTTGTTTGTTGTATATAATGAGAGGTAAGATTAGTATAGCCATGAATTAAACACATCTAACCAAAGGAGCTCCAAACAAAGCAATGATAGAAGATACAAAATATAAAGTGACCTCCTGTAACATACATGTAAATCTAAGAGATTTATGACTATGTAAAGCATTGATTATCAAATAGTAAGTAAAAATGTATTAACCTATAGCTATCCAAGTGCAAATCCTTCATGTACCAGTATTTTACAAGTACTAAAGCCAGTGTATACAGTGTGATTTAGTCTACAATACATAGTTCCAAAATACATCTGCCATAAACAAAATATTCAGTCCTAGGTTCAGTTTAGACCCTTTTCACATCAATAATTTTGCAACTGATCAGACTAAAACTTTAAAACCCACTTATGCATGGTGACATGAATAACCTTTCGAAAACATGTTGAACTATATTAATTTGACTTTAAGTGAAATATGCTATATACTTGTGTAATGTTATCAGTCATAATTAGCTTTCTATAAGGTGATTTACCACAGCTAAATTAATTATATAACATTTATGTTTTGTTGATAGTTACAAGGTAATCAACGGATGTCGGATCACACATGATGCTTTATAAACAAGCACTAATGCACATTAATTAAAATGTGAAGTACGTGTACCAAACTGTGTACATAAGACAATTTAATTATTGTTACGATCCAATGCATTTGAAACTTTTTAATTTAGCTATGAAAATGTCAAAGTTTAAGTTATATTATAGGTTTCAGATTCTCAGAAAGCAGGTAAAACCTAATGGTCTCATTTTACACTAACAGATAATCAAATCCTGAATCGGGACAAAAGAAAAAGGGACTTATGAATTCTTGCAATGGTTTAAATCATAAGAATATCCCTAGGTGTCCCATTTTATATATAAGGTTTCAAAAATCTGTGTAGAAAATTGAAACAATTATGGAAAAGATAATCTATACTTAATTTAAAAATTTTTCTAAACTATTAAAAAAAAATCATTATGTCTTAATTGTTGCACTGATCTACGGCAATAAAGTATGACTAGAATATGTGTCAAAAGGACACCACATCCTATTCACAATAAAAAATATGAATCAAAACTACATGTACGTTCAAATCATATTTACAGTAGTAATAGTACATGTAAACTTAGTTCCATGTTGATTTGACCACAACTTCACCATAAACTGCATGTACATGTAACTTTTATAAACCCAAATGTAAACCAGGTAACCAACGGAGATATGGACAGACTATACAGTTAAGAAAACAATTTGTTCTTCTATTCTTGTAGGTCGGGCATCAAACCAGTAGGATGAAAACACTGTGAATAATAACACAGGATAAAAGGGATGATATAGGAAATTAGGACATAAAATGGAGTCTCTACTGACCTTGATCTCCCAGTGTAGAACTGCTGCCAATTTTGTTTAAGTATGCCCAGTAATTTGCTCATTCCATAATTCCAGATTAAAACCCATCAAATAATTATCCAATCACCATTAACATAAGTCCTATAATGATACTAATTACACCAGATCTCCCAAGTATAACATAATTAACTCTTACAGTTTACTAACAACACACTGTATGTCAATTTCAATAGGTACTCCTCAGAGTCTGAAGGATTACGTCTATTTCTTATGAAACCTATTTGACTCTGACATAGGTCTGAGTGGAATATCTCTGGAGAACAGATACTACTTAAACTTCTGTGATCAATAAATACTCATCTGATATAAACAACACTGTTAATTTCCTTTCCACAGATTTATTTTGGCCATTGTTCAGCCAAGATTGTAGATGGCAAGACAATTTTTTTACATAGCTCTCAACAACAAGTTATCTTGTTTCAAATTCTTTTCCCTAGACAAAATGTGTATTCTTGCTAATGCAACTTTAGTATTCATTTCCGGGGTTTCAAAAAGCTTTACTATTTTATGTAATAGAACAGAACTACACTGACAAAAAAGATTTATTTTTGTAATTGCTCAATCTATTATCTTTGAATAGAGTGGAGTGTTTTCACCGAGAAACTATTGTGAACATGTCATTTAAATATAGCAACACATTTATTCTGCATATTCTACATTTCATGTCCAATTGTCATTAGGCAGTTCTTGTTCTGAACTTAATGCTTTTCCACAAATCATCAATACACAAAATAAAACAAAATTTATGAATTCAGGCAAAATATCAGAAAGATAGATCTATCACAATCCAATCCTTTTCTTCTTTCACATATTTCATATACAATGTTTCCATTATTTTCTAAAATAATCCCAGCTCATAATGTATTTTTAACTATAAATGACATGTGTATGTTGTCAAAATACATATGGATCCATGGACTAAATATGCACTTGGAATTACTTTTTAAATTAACAATTGGTCATGTATTTGCATGTTATATCAAATAAACTTTGCCATTAAATTCTACAGCTGTCCAGACATAGAAATTTCAGAAAGTTTATATGTCTCAAGGGAAACCAATTCTGCAATACTCATAAAACAAGTTAATAAGCCATCTTTATATAAAAAAGAAGATGTGGTGTTTATTTTCATTCTAGAGCTCTGGGATAGCTCTCTCACTTCTTGAACATGCTTTTATGTGCTGCTCTAATAAGTTCATGCTAAAATATTATATTAAAAAAAATCTTTACAATCTACTTCCCTCCTCTCCACCCTTGGTGAATTACATGTAAGAGAAAATTTCAGATCCACGAGGTAATAATTTTTGTTGGTTGCAGTTGTAACTGGCTGTATCCAATCAAAAAGCACCTATAACATGATCATTTGAAAATATAGGTAAACAGATGCCATGTGCTGATTGTGCAACAAGTCTTTACCCCAAAAACATACCATATTAAGTGACAATTTTAAAAACCTTCTTTGTCAACTTATAGCAGTGCCTGTGTGTGTTTCTTGCACAAATGATGGAATACCAACATATATATTTTTGTTTGCTGCTTTACCAAGTTTGAAATTTCTTAGACCCTACCATGTTTTCACATAGAAGAGGTTTCAATTGCTACATTGGTCGAGAATAATTTCCCGAAAGATGGTGCAATGTTTTTTTTCACAAATGTTGGTTTAATCTGCTAAGAGTGGAAAGGAGGGGAGTGGATCATAGCCCTTGGCTAGTGAAGATGTCAATCTAGTTGCATTAATGTTTTGAAAACAAGAATGTGTCCATAGTACATCGATGCCCCACTAACACTATCATTTTCTATGTTCAGTGGACCGTGAAAAAAATCTATTCAGCCTGTGACCACTAGCCAGGAACTGCTGGAAATGTTCTTCAAATGAGTAAGGCTTTATCAATATCCATATGAGCTGCTCTTACAAAGTATATGGACAGACAGACTGACAGGGTGATACCCATAGAGTAGAGAAGTAGTGAGTCCCTTTATATTTATATCTCTGAAAATAAATGGGGAATGTGTACATGGAAACAGATGATGTCACCACATGAATATAACACTTAAAAGGGACATAATAAGAAATTGTAAAAGTGACCATACCTAAACTTGTACTTGATCTGTGTTTTGTGGTAATAAGCCTCGTATACAAGTTTTTACAACCACTGGTTAAGGCAAACTAAATCATTTGTAAAGGGACAGAACTCCTACTACGATGAGGACATCAAGTTCAGCAATTTTATCATTTGTAAAGGGACAGAACTCCTACTACGATGAGGACATCAAGTTCAGCAATTTTATCATTTGTAAAGGGACAGAACTGCTACGATGAGGGCATCAAAATTGCTTGATTACAGCTAAATTCTGTCTTATACAGCTTGGATCTTATCCCAGTTATTATGAAGAATGTGTGATAAATACACAAACCTCAAGCCAAATGCATTTAACTACACATCTCAAGTTTTATATTGCAAAATTTAATGAAAAAGTTGTTTGTTGGGAACATGATTAAAGAATGTTTGCCTCAATCTAAAAAGATGAGAGAAAAAACCCTCAAAATAATGACATTTACTAAATAACAGTTCATTCAAACTAAATAAGAAGTTATTTGGAAGCAGGAAGACATTATTTCTGATATATTGCTGATCCTTGCTCCTTTATGATGATTGAAAGTTATAAAACTGATCAGGGCTTTTACAAATAATCACACTGAGTTTGCTCTAAATAGATCATTACATCCAGTAAGATACTGATCATCAAACATCAGCACCTGATACTTATATATTGAGTATGATCATATAATTTTTTTTTAATTTTCACTGCAGACAAACACTAACAAGTGGATAGAGTGTTCATGGTAGTATGGTATACCAAATGATAAAACCAAATGGCATATATAAAAGCTTCGATCTTAATTTACCAAATGTCCATGATAATTTATAGACATAAAAAACAAGAATGTGTCCATAGTACACGGATGCCCCACTCACAATATCATTATCTGTGTTTAGTGGACCATGAAATTGGGGAAAAAACTCTAATTTGGCATTAAAATAAGAAAGATCATATAATAGGGAACATGTACCCTAAGTTTCAAGTTGATTGGACTTTCACTTCATCGAAAACTACCTTGACCAAAAACTTTAACCTGAAATTTGCACTATCATTTTCTATGTTCAGGGAATCGTGAAATTATGGGTCAAAACTCTAATTTGGCATTTAAATTAAAAAGATCATATCGTAGGGCACATGTGAACTCAGTTTCACGTCGATTGGACTTCAATTTTATCAAAAACTACCTTGAACAAAAACTTTAACCTGAAGCCAGACAGATGGACGAACGGACAGACGCACAGAAAAACTACCTTGACCAAAAACTTTAACCTGACGCGGGACAGATGGACGAACGGACAAACGAATGCACAGACCAGAAAACATAATGCCCCTCTACTATCGTAGTTTGGACATAAAAATGACTTGCCAAAAAAGATGTTACATTTAAGTGAACCTGCTGGGTATGATATACATTGTACAACTCAATATTGTAACCAGTGTATGCTTAAAATTATAAGTTTTTATTGCACATGCAAATTTTGCCCCCAAATAAATCTGTAATTCTCATATATATATAAATATATATATGTTTTTACACTTAGTTCAAAGATCACATCAGGTAAAACAATTTAAAAAGTCATGCTGGTTACAAAAACACATTTAGTTTTTATCATTTTAACTACAACAGTTTTGATGGTACTCAGAATAAAAAAGTGTATGATTCCTGATTGCATTATATATAGCTAGCTTCAGTAATTCCAGAAAATCAAATCTGCTCAAAACTTAGTCATTCTCTCACATTTAATGCAGAAATTGCAAATTTATTGGAAACTGACTTACAGTTAACTTCTACATTTTAGGCCAACATATACTTTTTACTGGTGCAACAAAACACTGACATTTTTAGAAACTGGAATTGCTACCTACATTTTTTCCTAGTTAGTTTATTCTTCATAAAAATAAAATTATAAACACTTCCGATACCCTATGGAAAATGCATTGCAAGTAATTGCACTTGTGTTTTGTAATTGAGGTTCATAATGCTTAACTTATCATTACTTAGGTAACATAATATTAAACTTATCATTACTTAGGTAACATAATATTACTCAGTAATAATTTATATGTGGATAGAGAAAGAGGGGGAGAGAGAGAGTTAATCAGAGAGATAATACAGTGACTGTATAATCTCTCTGATTAACTCTCTCTCTCCCCCCTCTTTCTCTATCCACATATAAATTATAACATTTAATTTGGTTTCCTAAACTACACAAAAAGGCATCTATATATATTTATACTATAACTTATGCCTTTTACTAGTGATAAAAATGCTACAAAATCAATGTCCAATATAAAACCCTATGCAAACAAATGTAATGTTTATAAGTCAATAAAACAGAATTTATTTTTTCGATCTTTAATTTTCTTACCTCATTTTAATCTACCTGTTCTTTTCATCACAGACAATCAAATTTGTTTGGAACTTCCGATTGTGATTTTCCGAGTTAAGAAGACAAGTCTTCCAGAAAAGATGTATATTTCCTCGTTCAATAACATTGTTTCGCTGACTATTGATCTTACACACAAAGCAACTTGTGCGCTAATTAACTAAATCAGATACCATCATCAATAATCAAAAACTTCAAAGACACAGATTATATACATATACATGAAATTCAAAAGGACGGAAATATACTAATATACAATAATTTCTGTGATGAGGCCGACTGTCATACTGAATATTGCCTTTTAGACTTTTATCAGTTTTGTTGGTACAGACCATCTAGATAGAACAACAGACATTATTTGATACATATTTGACTGTTAGCCACATTGATTTCCTTTAAAGTTCTGCAATATATGCTATAAATTGATTGATCTTATATAGAAGTTTGTTGAAAGATTTCCCAAAGGTGAATATGAAATTTTTATATTTTTTTAGCATCATATGGAAACTATTTAGACGGAGCACTCCAACAATGCTGCCTTTTAGCAGATATTCATACAAAAGTTGAGGAATATATAGGCAGTTATAGGCGTAACAAAAATTATCGCAAAACTTTCTATGGCAGGGCTATAACAAGAATGTGTCCCAAGTACACGGAAGCCCCATCCGCAATATCATTTTCTATGATCAGTGGACCGTGAAAATGGGATAAAATCTCTAATTTGGCATTAAAATTAGAAAGATCATATTATAGGGAACATACATGTGTACTAAGTTTCAAGTTGATTGGACTTAACTTCATCAAAAACTACCTCGACCAAAAACTTTAACCTGAAGCAGGACGAACGGACGGACAGACCAGAAAACATAATGCCCATAAATGGGGCATAAAAATCATTTTTAATTCATTTAAAAGTAAATCTACATACATCATGCATCTCGTCATAAACTTTAAAAGATTCAAATTGCAAACTTGTAGACTACAAATGTAACTGTTGTACTAAATTTCAGAAAATAAACTTTATTTAAGGTTGTTACTGGAATTCTTCCAGAACTAATCATGGAAGTAATATCGAGTAGTAATTATTCCATAAACCAATCAAGTAGATTATCACTTGTGTACATTTGTAAGAGTCCCATTTTAACCAGTAATTGGGCATAAAATCAATCTCCATCAGAACCACAACAAATCAATTGAAGAAAACATTCCAGTAAGCCATTAACCAGAAGTAAAGTCAAATGTTCTATTATCCATTAACCTTATAGAACAATACTTTCTTGGATCCGATGCCAGTGTGATGCTGACATGACATATTGTAATATTGATAGAAGAGTGGTAAAAAGAATTGTTATTAACTTAATCCTTTCCTCTATGATGACGCCTTTTGACGCCACACCCTTTACTCCATAATGACGCCTGTGAAGTACCTCAGTTGAAATGCTCTGACTACAAAATGTCTGGATCAGACTTAGAAAAAGTTGTATCCAATATGAAAAGGATATCCATGAGAATATCTGAATTGAATTTCATTGATGAAATATTTGTTTTCACAATGCATCAATACTTTAAACCTGATGATTTTTTTTTTTATTGAAAAAATCCTAAGCGAATCTAGTATGTAAGAAAAAAAATCCATGGAGGAAAGGTTTAAATGTGAAACTTAATGATAAAACAATAGAAATAGTACATGCATATATATGTCATGTATGTTATAAACAAGAGGAGAAAAACATAACACAGTAAAACACTGGAAAAATCACTCTTCAATATATATATATACAACTGCAAAAAGTCCTGTTAAAGAGTTAGACTTTCAAATTGCATTGTCCTTCAGTTTCACCTTTTTTTTAAAATTTAAACTAATAAGGATATGTGGTAGGATTACCAGAGACAACTATCAAGTTCAAATGACATGGATATATAAGCAATTTATGTCACCGTGGCACCTTCAACAATGAGAGAAATATGTACCATTTCATCAGCTGATGGCTATGACATGAAAAAGGTGAAAGAATTCAAATGTGAAAACTTAACTAACAGTCAAATTTCTAACAATACAATTCATGAATACAAATATGACAAACATGAACATAATGACCAATGACCAATGAACTACATGTACACTGGCTTCAAATTTGGAACAGGCACATACAAAATGTGACAGTGTTCAATATTTTTGGAAGCACTGTGACCATGTATGATTTTAACTATGTTTACTGATCTTATTTGTACCTATAGTTGGGCAATGGTTTGACGCTGCTGCTTATATATATTTGTTTTTCTTGCCTGTACATGTATGACTGTATGAGTATTATCAAAATTGCATTTGAGGAGTAAAATAAATTCCAATAAAGATTTGGTTACTTCATTTCCAACTCAACATAACCTCTACCAGTCTACAATTCATTGAAATTCAACTACGGAAGTGTTCTAGTGTTAGTTGATGTTACATGCATGTCTCACCTGGATCTGTGGCCAATAACAAAAGCCAAACTTTCTTAAATTTCAAGAAATATTTGTTGACATACAAATGTAGACCACAATACTTTATGTTTACTCTCAATGAAACTGAGCAATTCTAACGATTGTTGTTTGTTTTATGTTTAAAGGCAAATGTTTAATGCATGTTCAGGGTGGCCCTAATTAAACAATGAATATTTGAGTAAAGTGCTTAAATTGAGCCTGAGTCAGTCATTTATATTCTTCAAGTTTTAATACACCTCAAGATTTAGTCATGTGACTTCAGCTAAAATGATGTAGGTTAATAATATTTATCTATAGTATTGATTATTTTTAAATATGTTATGTCAAAAGTTTGGCTGACAATAACATTTATCTGTTCTTGTTATGATTATGTTATATAAATATTTATAGAACTTTACATTATACAAAGGGAGACAAACCAAGCATAATCCAAATGGTCATTTCCATTTCTTGCTTTCAAAATAGTCAATCAGAACATTTGATTGGTATAATTTCCTATTTTATATGTACATGTATCATGTCAACAAAACTTCCTTTATGCAATCTTTATATCTTTATATATATTTTCTGTGCAATCTACTTTTCGTTTTTTCCCCCTCAATCAGACTTTTAAAAATCACTGATAATTTGAAAATAAAATGATTCTAGTCTAGAGAAGCCAGTATACCAATTGATTTAAAACAAAAGAATGGATGCTTCACAATCACCCATTAACCAAGATTTCATCATAAACACATGTATAAAGGTACAATTTACAACAGCAGAATTATGATACATACACTTCACTATTCAAAATACATATCTTACAAAGATCTAGAACAGGCAAAGGGAAATAACTCAAAAAATATGTGACTAAAACCAAAAGCAGTAATGTTTCATATGACATGTGTGGGATTGCCAAAAACATCAAGTGATATAGTGAATAAATGGGAAACAATTACAGACTGATTTAGAAACAAAACTGCAGTGTCCTTATTTGAGAATTTCGTCAATTCTCAATATTTATTTCCTATCAGTTATTTCCATTTATTATAAATGCACATTTTTTTACAGAAAATAGTACCCAACAATTTTTATTCCAATTATTGTAAACAAAATTCATTAAGAATTGCAAATAGAAAGCAAATAAATTTCTTGTATGTCATTTATTGTGTTATTTTTGAGGAGTGTGAATGTTGGTAGTTGTTAATGTTGTGTTCCATTATACCGGCAACTTTATTTTCTATTCTTGTTATAAATCGTTTCTGAAAGTGTCAACAATGCATAATTATCATTCCTCAAGTTTTACATAGCTTATAAAATGTATTGTCAGGTTAACAATATTCTTTGTAGAGCAATACTGATCTTCACTAAAAGATAAAATAAAACAAGAATGTGTCCATAGTACACGGATGCCCCACTCGCATTATCATTTTCTATGTTCAGTAGACCATGAAATTGGGGTCAAAACTCTAATTTGGCAATTAAATTAGAAAGATCATATTATAGGGAACATGTGTACTAAGTTTGAAGTTGATTGGACTTCAACTTCATCAAAAACTACCTTGACAAAAAATTATTAACCTGAAATTTGCACTATTATTTTCTATGTTCAGTGGACTGTGAAATTGGGGTCAAAAGTCTAATTTGGGAATTAAATTAGAAAAAATATACCATAGGGAACATGTGTACTTAGTTTGAAGTTGATTGGACTTCAACTTCATCAAAAACTACCTTGACCAAAAACTTTAACCTGACACTTCACTATTATTTTCTATGTTCAGTGGACCGTGAAATTGGGGTCAAAAGTCTAATTTGGCAATTAAATTAGAAGAGATCATATCATAGGGAACATGTGTACTAAGTTTGAAGTTGAACTTCATCAAAAACTACCTTGACCAAAAACTTTAACCTGAACGAACGGACGGACAGACGGAAGGACGGACGCACAGACCAAAAAACATAATGCCCCTCTACTATCGTAGGTGGGGCATAATAAAAGTTCTTCCTGTCTGTAAGGGTTTAATCAGTCTGCACTGTTGGCCACTAGTCCAATGCCCCAGACTTATAAAATTTTGCAGAACTTTGTTCAGACTAGTAGTAATGATAGTTGGAACAGATTTTGGTGTAGACTGCAAGTTAATAATTTCGCTTGTTAGGAAAAACCAAGTTGGCAACATTCACTTTTCCTTGGCAACATCACAATTATTTTTTCTTTATTTTAAGCAGCTGCTACCTTTATGCTTGACCTGAAAGTCAATAGGATTATTTCTTTCATCTAAACAAATTTCATTGTAAACAAACCAAGAAATTAAAGTATCCATTCCGAAACCAACTTTTCATTATTTGTTTTTTTATCTTAGTAACAGTTATCTCAACTTATACCTGTTCACCAAAAAAAAATCAAGGCTTAAATCACATTTTCTTTATTTTCCATCTGTACAAGTTCAATTCCAATCAAGCAAGGGAAACAAATCAACATCCAAAAATAATTTTTACCCTCTATTTTATTAGTGACCTTTGAATTGTTTACATTGTCTTATCGGGGCCTTATATAGCTGACTATGCGGTATGGGCTTTGCTCATTGTTGAAGGCTGTACGGTGACCTACAGTTGTTAATGTCTGTGTCATTTTGATCTTTTGTGGATACATTTGTGTAGTTGTCTCATTGGCAATTATACCACATCTTTTTTTTTATATTGACCTAATGATCCCAAATCAACAGGCTTCTTTCTCTCACCATTTCTTCTTCATATCAGTTTCAATCCATTTACTGAAGGGATACTCAAGTTATCTGGGGAGCTTTTCCCAAACACTGTCTTATAAAAAATCTTACGGTCAGACAGAAATTCATAGTAATATTATTTTAGTTAATATAAAGTAGAAAAGGACAAGTATCTTTTTCAGTCAGACAACCCTATAACAATTTGGCACAGACTGTTATCATCAGAAACGAATTTATTTCTGCCACAGGGACTGACACAACAATTACTACAATGTATATACATGAACATGTGGGCTCTTAAAGGTTTTTTCACAGAATATAACAAGAATGTGTCCAAAGTACATGAAGTACACAGATGCCCCATATGTACTATCATTTTTTATGTATAAAATCCCAAATTTGGCATTTAAATTAGAAAGATCATACATGTATTATATTATTATAGTTTCAAATTGATCGGACTTCAACTTCATCAAAAACTACATCAACAAAAAACTTAAACCTGAAGCAGGACAGACGAACGACCAGAAAACATAATGCCCATAAATTGGGCATAAAAAAACGAAATATTGTAAGCTTGATGGTGTTAACAAGGTTACATAATGCTATGCATATGACATTCACAACTAGTTATCACTCCACACTAAGCATTTCTAAGTCAGTTTTTATAAGAATGTCCTAAGATTTTTACCACCAAAATTATAAAAGGACTGACACAATTTAAGTATTTTGCAAAAGAAATAACTTTAGGTGAGGACCACCAGGGGAAAAAATTATTTTCAAGAACTAACTGATCTAATTCTTATACATTGTACATGTAATATCTGAGACACGGACTTGACCATGTTACTTTAACTTTGATCATTGACCCATAAATAAGGTAAAGGTAATGTGAATCCTATCTGTAAGAAATGTACAATGTGGACATTGCAATCCATATATATACCAAATATAATATGTTATTACTCATTGTGAGTATTTCACTTGACTAAAAGACTTATTTTCTTTCATGAAGTCACAGAACCATTAGAATGAGGTCAAGGAAAATGGCCATCTGAACAATGGCAAATTTGTAAAATATGGTATCTGATACAAAGTATGCATTTGTTTGCACCTGATGTTCAGTAGTTGTTGTTTGTTGATACGGTATATAGGTCAATTCATAAGTGTTTCTTCTTTTTTATATAGATTATAGATTAGATAGTTGGTTTTCCCGTTTGAATAGTTTTACACATTTTTGGGGCCCTTTATAGCTTGCTGTTCGGTGTGAGCCATGGATTTGTGTTGAAACCGTACTTTGACCTATATTGGTTTACTTTTACAGATTGTGACTTGGATAAAGAGTTGTCTCATTGGCACTCATACCACATCTTCCTATATATCTATGAATCATCCAGATCTTCTACCTTATGAAAATATAAAGCTTTATATTGTATAAATAAGTGTCACCACTGCTTAATTGTTTATGTACAAATGATGTAATTCCTTTTTCATTGGAGGGGAGAAAAAAAAATAGTTGTCTGTGGCTTTGCTCAGATTTTTCTTGGTACTTAGTTATTGGAAACATTTCAAGGGTAGTTTTAAATATTTGTTCCTGAAAAGTTGACAAATTTGTACCATAACTTAAAGCATATCAGTTACATCACTGATGCTTTAGACCTTATCCCTATTTGGTAATATGTCCATTGTTCACGGATGCCCCAATCACACAGTCACTTTCATTTCTTTTGTTCAGTGGACCGTGAAATTAGGGGTCCGAACTCTAATTTGGCATTAAAATTAGAAAGATCATATCATAAGGAACATGTATACTCAGTTTCAAGTTGATTGGATGTCAACTTCATCAAAAACTATCTTGACCAAAAACTTTAACCTGAAGTGGGACAGACAGACGAAGGAACAAACGGACGAACCGATACAAAGAGCAGAAAACAATAATGCCCATAAATGGGGCATAAAAAATAAACATGACTTTCTGTAATGCTTAAAATATACAAAGGTCTTCTTTGTCGGTGAATGTACATTACTTTATTTAACTAATGTAGTATTGACCCACTTATTAGGCCAATTAAAATTAATTGATAGATTTTCATCCCCGCCCGCCCCTCTGAAATCTTCCCGCCCCGATTTTTTTTATTTTTGAAAAAAATATGATTTCCGGATTTTGTTCATTTCCGTTACCGGTAACCGTCGATAATTTCGCTTCATGTAAAACTTCCTATTTTAAAATACGGTTTTCGTATTTCTCAGAGTATTCTTACTAAAATCATTAAGTCGATATATTCTGATCTATGATGACAACATCATTTACCGAGAATATAGATTGATTACGAGAAGGGCATGAAATATTCGGGTTACGAGTAATATGCTGTGTCCAAAAACGCAAATCGCCGTATGTCACAAATGACACAAATGTTTGTGAATAAAACACCTTGGATTTATTTTATTTATACAATGACTTTGTGTCAAGAAATTTGAACTGTGAATGAAACCCAAAAGCGTAAGAATCGTGGAACACATTTGACTGGAATAAAGAAATTGACACAAGCATGAACTTTTTAGATTGGTGACGGTATATTGAGTTCAGAAAATCGACAAACATACGCATTTTTTATTTATTAATTTATAGCAAGCTCTTAGATTTAGATTTAGCCATGCCTTTCGTTTTTTGTAGAAAAACAACAAACATCCTCTGTCACAATACCCACGATAGAGTCATTAAACAACTTTATGTTTTACATTGTAATTATATTTGCATCTTGCATACTAAGGAACAACCCTATTATTTCAACACTGTTTAAGTTTTCATTTTATTCTGTACTTATCGTACTCGTGTTGCATACCAATGCATTTGCTTCATTTTATTAGGACAACAAAACATTGCTTAGAAAGCAAAATACATTTGATGGAGGTAGTCCAACTGAAGAGAGCATTTCTCCTCATTTCTGCTGTTTACTATAAAATAGGTATCTAAAGCGGCAATTACATGAATATCAGTGATTGCCAATCAGAGATATATATTTAAGAATTTGAAAAAGCGGCACCAGCATATGGAGTATATGTGTCTCAATTGATACGTTACTCTAGAGCTAGCTCAAAGTACGTTGATTTGTTGAACGATTAATACTGCTTTCTCAAAAGTTGATAAGACAGGGCTATGAATCAATCAAATTAAAGTCATCACTCAAGCAATTTTATGATCGCCATCATGAGCTGATTGGCCATTATGACAAAAGTGTGTCAGAAATCATATCTCAGTGATATTCTTCCTCAGTCATAATAACCTTCCATCATTACCGAACTGAACAAAGAAATAACATGACGGGAGCCGTATACGGTGCAGGAAATGCTTACGGAGCACCTGATTTCACTCCTGGTTTTTAGTGGAGTTCGTGTTGTTTCCTACTTATTATTTATAACTGTTGATGTAAATGTCTTTTGGTTTTATGAGTCTTTGGTTACTCCTTGGTTTTGATTGTTACTGTCTTATACAAGACACCTTATGGATGTATTTACATGATATAAGCTTATTATTACACTTGCATATATGAATAAACCGTGACCAGAAGGTTTCATATGAAATAAAATTTAAAAAATAAAATCCTCCCACCCGCCCCATTGTTTTCAAAAATTTGGATGAAAATCTACTGATTAATTTTAGTTGGCCTTACATGTAGTAAATCATTGGTTATTGATCACACTTGATCATGAAACTCACAAAAATGAAAAATTATTCAATATCAAATTCCTAATGTGTATTTAATTTTAATGCTATGTTTCACTCCAACTGTGCACACATTTTATTGTTAATTGTTTTATTTATCACACAATGATCTCATGTTTTCACATGTTGCTTTGTAAACACGTGGTTTGTCAAAACATTGACAATTCCATGGTTGAGTGACTGCTTCTGCATCCCAATAATACCAATTTCGGAAGCAGGGTTTTTCAGAAAAAGACGATAATTACAACTCATTGTGTATAATCATTAATAGAGTCTTCGTTTCAATTTGATCAACATAACAAATGTTCATAATAAATTGCATGAATCACCAAGGAGGCCTTTGGCAGGTATCCATGGCGTGTACAGATGCTACGTCTATAAAAATAATGTAACTTATTTGGTAAAGCATGTATGTCTATGGTTAAATATAGGCAAAAGAGATAAACAATTTCCTCAAAGGAAGAAATTAGATAAACTCGATGTACTCACGATCTTTTCTTCTCGTCAGTTTTGAACCGAGACTTCGCTTTTGACCGCTTCTTTTTCGCTTGAAGCACTAAAGCTGCAATGAAAATATAAACCAGTAAGTCAAAAAGCCCATTGAATGTTTGTCAATTTAGTTTTGAGTGACAATAAACCTAAATATAGTACCTTTTCGGGGAATTTTTGAGCTCATCCTAGCTGTTTTCTGTCATTTGTTAATTCATTCTTCATGACGCATGCGTACGTTTGAATGACGAGTCTAAACTTCCGTTATCGTACATCATTACAAAGTGCGCGTTACTAATATCAAGGATTTGTATAGTAATACAAATCCTTGCTAATATACAGTAGCAAATATTGTCCAACCTCGACAGTCGTAAACGCACACTGACATATAATCAATCGTACACTAGAAGTAAAGCAAAACTAAATAATCCATTGTATCTACTTTATTTGTATAAAAATGATCACGGGCTCAGCTAGAAATCTCAGTCTAAAAATGATCAAAATTGGTCCAAGATTCGGGAGCTGACCAAGAACTTGTGGCAATAGCTCTTCACATTTAATTATATTTTTTTATCTAAATTTAAAATTATTTTCGGTTATCCAAATTTTAGGCAGAGACTTGTCAGCCAAAGGTAAAAAAAAAAGGGGGGGGGGGGGGTCTTTTTCCTATTTGAAGGTATACCCATACGGTATGTATGGGTAACTTTTTAGGAATGTCCAATATATCAATAGGTTCCATTTTGTGGTTTTGGTACTTGGGGACAAGACCATTCTTTGCCATCTCCTTTTTATCCAAAATCTTTCAAATTTCCGTTTCGGGCAGTCAGGCTCAATTTCGTTTATTTTCGCGACGGTATTTTATTATGAGAATATAAATATACTACAAATAACTTGTATTGGCTATTAACATGATCAAGTATAAATTCCAAGTTAACTATCCACATCAGTCACAGATATAATATTATATCAGGAACATATTATTATATATGGTTCCCAAATTATATAGAGAGCGAGTCTTGCGGGAAATGATATAGCGAACAGCAAATACTAGTACCTATTATTTTTAGTATATTTTAACTACATCCATTTTGACAGTGTTCTCACCTACGTTTTTTTTTATGATCCAGACAAAAGTTTCCATATTGCATTTATTTTTAGACTTATCCTTACTAACTATATATAGTTACATGCACATATTTGACTTTGAATCCATAATGAATAATAGTATAAAATGGGTTTGAACATTACCTGCGAACAACCGATGATTCAGAAACGAGGAGTACCCGAATTGCATCCACGCTTTAATTAACACCCTTAAAAATCGTATTTATATACAGACGTTTTGCTTTATTTCTTCAAATATTTATAACAATTTGACATTAGTCCATGCTTACCATGTAATGTGACTTATAGGTCCATTGTGCCGGGTGTATTATAATATTTATCGTATATTATATGGTCTTATATGTTTATAATCTGTACATATTTACACACGTCACTATAATAAATAATTTACTCACTTTACTTACTTACTATAATGTCAAATCATAAAAATACAAATTGTTTAATTAATTTCAAAGAAATCTTGTAAGAATTTCGCAGCTATTTTTGTTGAAAAGGTGCAATTTGGGTACTCTTAGCAAATTGGGAACTGTGACTTTATAAAACAGAAAAACGCAAAAAAAAAAAATAAATGACGGGAAACGAAAAAGTTATAGATTTTAGAAACAATTAAGGGGAGAGCAAGCAAATTGTGCTACCCAAGTACCTATGCCACAAAATGGCACACATTGATATATTGGACTCCTCATCACGCTCATCTTACGACCTGACTACGTTCATACTACGACTATTTCGAGTTCTAGTTATGCTCATTGTCATTGTAACATAAAATATATAAAAGCTCTCCAGGTTTTGTTTGAAACATCAATTTTAATTGAACCATAGAAACACAAAGACCATGAACATGTATAGCAATGCTTCTACGGTCACTAACACAGACACAAATGATATTGTTATTAAGAGAGCGAAAAAGAAGAACAAGGAGAAATGTTAGACGGCGAGGGTCCTGTTGGGTTTGTCCTTGGTTATCAGCCGAAAGGAGACTCCAGTTTGCTCATTATGATCAGTTGATGAACGAGTTAATAATCAAGGAACTTTCTTTTTTTTTTTTTTTTTTTTGAAAATGCCACCAAAAATCTTCTATGAACTTTTTACAGAGTTCTCTCTCCATTACCTCTACCTCTACCCTACCACTATGCCCACCAGTTCTTGTAAATTTTGGTGGCATGGCTGTAGTTTTCCCGAGAAATCTACGTATTTAAGAGAAATAGAAGGTACAATGTATGAGACAGTATTTATATGGGACACGAAGTTGACGTTATTGCTGAAAGCGTAGTAAGATCGCGCTATGCACGTGTTATGATCTAAGCCTATGATCGTGGTAAGATCGTGCTATAATCACAGTAGAATCGTAGTGTGGAGATCGTGTTGCAATCGGATAAATCGTGATATGGTTGTAGTGAGAACGTGATGAGCGTAGTAAGATCGTGATAATGATGATGAGGTGTCAGAATAAACGGTGGTTAGAACGTGTTATAATCGTAGCAGAATCGTTGTAGAAGCTTAATGAGGACGTACAAAGAAGTAGGATCGTGAAAATATCCACAGGTTATATTTTCATGCCGCTCATACCGCGATCTCACCACGATCTGAATTTGTTTTAGATCGCCGTGAGCGTGGTTTGATCGTGCCGCGTGGTCTAGTGTGACTGGGGCTTTAAGTGTTGATAAAATGTTAATTCCATGTTAATGCTTAAATTGAAGGGTATGGATGGAGTTTACAGAATAAGCCTCGGTCACACCTTACCGGATAGCTCGAACGGACGCCTAACGGATAACTTTTTTTTCAATCCGTTCATGTCCGTAAGACGTCCGTTCTTATCCGTTAGAGGTCCGTCCATATCCGTTGCATGTCCGTTAAGCGTACTTTTTATCCGTCGGCGTCCGTTCTGTCCAGTGGGAAATTTTGAGCATGTTCAAAACTTTGAACGGACACCCAACGGATAAAATGTCCGTTGAACGTCCGTTAGGCGTCCGTTTTGTACGGTACTCGTCAGTTTCGTTTCCGGTTTGTATCCGTTACGTGTCCGTTATACATCCGTTGGAGGTCTGGAAGATAAATTCACCAACGGACTTCTACCCGACGTTTAACGGATAAAACGGATGTTGAACGGATGAGAAACGGACTTCTACCGGACGTATAACGGATAAAACGGATGATGAACGGATCTGAAACGGATAAATGCAAATTGAGAAATTTCGCGTCAGAAATGACAATTATTGGTATGTCAGATTTCTTTAGGTTCATGAATTCTTATTATTCCTAATCGATCTTAGAGTATAGGCACGTCTTCACAATCAAGTAGTTCTTATTCAGGCCAGACACTGCCTTTTGGCGGAATTTTGAAGAATAAACCAAAACCAGTTACACAGAAACATTTTGAATATATATGCGATTTGCATGTATTATTATTGTCGCCTTTGATTTTTCCGTATATCATGTTCATCCGTTTTATCCGGTACGCTTCCGTTAGGTGTCCGTTTTATGCGGTACTCGTCCGTTGGATGTACGTTCGACATTCGTTCTGTCCGGAACGTGTCCTTTTCTCGTACGTTGCATATCCGGCGTGTGTCCGTTATGCATCCGTTACACGTCCGTTTTATTCGTTCAGTACATCAACGGACTCCCAACGGATAACAATTTTGTCAACGGACAACTTTTATTTTCATCCGTTATGCGTCCGTTCGTGCTTTCCGGTAAGGTGTGAACGAGGTTATTATATAGAGCTGAGATAAAGAAAATAATAGGCAATAAGTGCAGAATAAACGTGACAAACAGTATTATTAATACAAACAGAGAAAACCGACAAACAAAAAATAAAGAATAGAGGATGCCAAAATATAAAGGAGAATAGAAAAAAAAAAGAGCTAACAAAATTAAAAAACAAACAAAAAATGAAGGATCCCCATCCAGACTCTCTTATTACACATTTTAAAAAGCTCTTTACAAAGTCAAATAATAAAAATACCGAACTCTATATGACCTTGAAAATGGCAAAATCAAAACCTCAAACACACCAAACGTAAATATAACAACAGCCATGTTATTACATCCATTGAGAAAGAAACGAAAAATGGATATAAGATTTCAAAACTTTTATGCATGGTAACACAAGAAAAGAGGTAAAGACCCCCCCCCCCCCCCCACCCCCACCCGAAAAAACACACAACAAAAGGAATTAGAAAAATAGTAATTTCAACACCATCAGCATTTATACGACAAAGTGCTGTCAATGCTTATCTATGTGCACATGGGATGCAATATACTAGTACTGACAGCATCTTACATTATAATACGGGCTAATGTATTAAACGCTGAAGATTAATAAAACGGGCGCAGGACATTTGAGCGAAAAAACAAAACTACTAGGGACATTTGAGCGCCGACATAAGAGCCCATTTAAGCGCCGCCGGATTAATCCGCTCACCTGTATTTTCGATAGCCCATTTTAGCGAAATAGTTGTCACCCAGCAATTTATGTTTTCCTCGATACTATTATAAAATTACAAAAAACAACATAAATAAAGATACGAAGTATAGAGGAATGTGCACCACAATCGAGAAAAGAGAAAGAACGGGTCCTAATGCAATTCTATGAACAGTATTGTACAGGGGGGGGGGTATCTAGAGCCCATCACGTACGTTCTCTAGGTTATAAATTCCAGGCTAGAACAGACCTTAACATTTGATTTAACCTTTTAGACTTTGAGTGCTGTATTTTAATTGAAAAGTTTTATATTGTTTTATGTTGTGCTGTCTTGAGTCTATTAGTGCTGTATTTTAATGGAAATGTTTTATATTGTTTTATATTGTGCTGTCTTGAGTCTATTAAACATTTTTTAATTTATTATATATTATTCATTTACTGAAAAGGGTTAAAAATATTTCGCTAAAATGGTCTTCGACAATTTTAATTTTTGCTAAAATGGGTTAAAATTCTGGCGCTCAAATGGGTTCTCCTTTGGCGCTCAAACGTCCTATTTTTTTCGCTAAAATGTCCTATCAATGCGCTCAAATGTCCTCCACCGTAATAAAACATAGCTAACCTTCAAATCATTAGTACAATTAAAAAGTGTTGAAACAAATTAGTTCGCGTACACACGTTCTAACTTTCCACACTGCGACAATACATTAATCTGTCAACTTTTAACTTTGAATCTTCAATGTTCTATCTCCTGTTACAGACAAAATGTGTCCAGTTAGGAAAATATAAATATAATACGCGGATCCAGGGTGGGGACGGGTAAGTGGGTTGGACCCCCTTTTTTTGGACGATCAATGCATTTGAATGGGGACATATGGTTGGAACCCTTCTATCCTGGGTCGGGAACCCCCTTTGAAAATGGCAGGATCCATCCATGTATATTTTGAAACATATTGCAAAATATGAGCGGAATAAATTATATATGACGCTTCTTATGGAAAGTAATTTTTAAATGATCCAACAGCATATAGAAATACATAATAGCTATTTAAAACCAGTTTATTCCCTTTGAATATTCATTTTCTTGTAGTTAGAAGAGTAACCTTATATTAGACACAAGTCATGTACATAGATATAGGAAGATGTGGTATGAGTGCCAATGAGACAGCTCTCCATTAAAGTCACAATCTATAAAAGTAAACCATTACAGGTCAAGATACGGTCTTCAACACGAAGCTTTGGCATGCACGTACCAAACAGCAAGCTACAAAGGGCTCCAAAAATTTACTGGTGTAAAACCATTCAAACGGGAACATAGTCCACTTCTTTGTTCCATCTGATTTAAGCCAGAATAAGATTGATGCATAATTCCAATTTAATATCTTTGGAGATATAGATAACAATACAATTAAGAAATGTCCAGGTATTGTAAAACGACTGATTTTGTTTAGCTACTTTCATCTAGCACAATGTTAAAGAATAATGCCAACGCCTTCTGCCGCCGACGAAGCTTTATTGCAATTAATATTATTGTGTATTCAGAATTTACAGGATATGTGTTGCCATTGTAAGACAACATACACTACCAAGAATTTACCTATATATATATATATACGTGTTGTTTTTGGTACATTTCTACCATCTTACATACATGTATCAGTACTGTTTGGTAAGACTAAACACTTATAATGTTATACATGTACTTTCTATTAATTCAGTTCTGTTAATATTGTTATAGAATAACTGTACAGTTACTGTCTAATTCTATAAATTTTGGGGTATTCACATTGCTTTCATGTTATTTATTTTCAAATGTTCTTCCATATTTGTTATTTCCCCCAAATTTAGTGTATAAAGAATATATGTCTAAATGTATTGTAAAATGACGTTTTACTAAAACTGCATGACATTTCTTACATATTATTCATTTCAGACAATTTCTACCTTATCATGTTATTATTCCCTAGCTAAATTGGGCGCATTACATGATATATAATATGCAAAACAACAATATTTTTTTATATTTTTGTTGTTGAAAAATTTGAAATTGAAAATAGATGCATTTGTTTAAATTTTGATCAGTTAAGAGGACTAAGGTATTATAATACTATTAATTTTAGCAAATACCCCTTCAT
Organism: Mytilus edulis; assembly: GCA_019925275.1. Classification (NCBI taxonomy): domain Eukaryota; kingdom Metazoa; phylum Mollusca; class Bivalvia; order Mytilida; family Mytilidae; genus Mytilus; species Mytilus edulis. The sequence goes on along the minus strand of CM034349.1, from coordinate 42,734,927 downwards.
GAAAAATTATCTTCACAATTTAAACCGCTCAATGTAGGTTGCATTTTTACGCTTTTTAAAATAAAATACTGTTTTAATCTATAAATTGAATTCAATTCAAACCAATTATAATAAGGCACACATTAAAGATTTTCTTTTTTAAACAAACTTGTAGTTAATTGGAATCGTGGACAGCACAAAGACATATATGATTACACGGATTGAAACAAAATTAATTAAAATGGTTGCTATTTAAAAAAAGAATTTTTCAACGAAAATAAAGTCTTCATAATACCTTATGGTTTCATATTTACATCTAATTAGCCCCAATTATGGATTTGATAATTCTTTACAACATCAATATTTGCAAATTTTGTTACTTTTGAAATCACACATGTAAAATCCGAAAAATGCTTAATTATCTAAATAAAACTCCCGATCAATTATTTACGTTTAAAGCCTTATAGTGAGATTCTATCGAAATTTAGAGAAGTAAAAAAAAAATTGAAATCAAACCAATTGGATTATCCCCCTTTTCCCAGTACTTTTCATTTCAAGTGTGCAATATAGCTCTTCATCTTTTATATAAACTTTGGATTTCAAATATTTTGGCCACGAGCATTACTGAGGAGACATGTTTTGTCGAAATGCGAATCTGGTGCAAGAAAATTGGTACCGTTAATTTTATTATAATGGTAAGATGCATTCTGGTGAATAATTTAATCAGAACTAAATATTTCTATACATTTATGAAAGCTTATCGTCCTACATCCTGGCGATTTTATGTACTTATATGTTTGTATTGCACGGTTGTGCATGTTCTCGCAGACTGTTTTACACCAAATTGGTTGGAAATGTAACGATTATATGTTCTCTTAGATCGACACTATGTGTCTTTTTCTTTGCGTTAGATATATTTATATAGTTTATGAGAATAAAAGATTTTTAATCTGTAATCTGTAATATCCCGGGTGCTTTGTGCCGATCTAATTAGTTCTGCGTTTTCGGCCAACGTATTTTTTATTGTTCTTATGTTATGCTGTTAAACCTGGGGTTAAACCACTGTCCCAAGTAATAATACTGTTTAATATCCCCACCCATTCTATATGTGCCTGTCCAAAGTCAGGAGTCTGAAATTTAGTTAATGTTGCTGACTGACATAATTATTTCTTATAGATATAACTAATAAGCGTTGATTCTTGAAAAATGATTGCATTTTCATAAATAGGGCCATTGGATTTTTTGTTAAAATTGTTTTAAATATTATTAAAATTATGTGGAAATGATTTCGAAAAATTGCATTTTAAAGTGGAGATATACTTATAAAGTATTATTATATTACTGAATGAGTGTAGTTTATAAATAATCGTGTATGGACAAGGTTTAAGGTGTTACATTATATATATCATGAATAGTAATAGATAGTATAATCAAAGAAAGCAAAAGTCCTGGTTTGTTTTTCTAAAGGGACAAAATTACATATTTTCACATATATTGGGGAATATTGAGCGCATGTTAGTAAAAATAATTATAATTTATTGGGCGCATTGCATTTGCGCCAATTTTTAAAATATTCAGTCTTTCATTTGCGCCACAAGGTTATACTTCTTTTGCGCCATTTCACAAGTATGATATTATTATTTGTTTTTCCTTTTAAATTTCCAATTATAATGTGCATAATATTGTTGTAAAATGATGCCCTTTATGGGTTCTTGATTAGATTAAAATTCTTATCTTATACCAAAAAACAATATTACATATTTGGATGAAAGTTTATATTTTTTTAAAATAACAGACATTGTGATAAAGCAAGCGCTATATTTGCGGGTAAAAAATATTTCACAATGAATTTTGTATTTATTTTACTATAACACGTAGAAAGGCTTTTTTATAAAGTCAAACCGAAAGATACAAGAGGGACATTCAAACTCATAGATAGAAACAAACTGACAATGCAATGCCCCCCAAAAAAGAAGATATATAATACTTAGTCTACACAAGACACAACATAGAAAACTAAAGACTAGCTAAGCAACACGAACCCCACCAACAACTGGGGATAATCTCAGGTGCTCCTGAAGGGTAAGGAGGAGTATCATGAGTATGTATGAATAGAACCTTTATGCAGTATGTTGAATTGTATAAATAAATTCTTTAGACCTGTCAAAACTAATATTTTTTTATAACACATTAAATTGAATGATATACTTTTTGAGGACAGAATTATTATACATTTATGAATATTACTTTTACTGTTTAGTCGGTTTTTGTTTATATCCATTAGACGTGGCTCTGTACTCATCCCGTCATTGTGTTATTGTGCGATTATTAATTTTTATATTCCTGTCTTTCATTTTTGCTAAAGTGCTTTGTCTATTATATGCCTTTTTGTGTTTCTTTGTTTGTTTTCATTGCCATTAAGATTATAACTAAATGTTGACTGCTGTATCCCTATCTTGAAACTTTTTCCTTTTATCATATGTAGGACTCGGAACCGCAATGGTACTCCGAACCGCTATGGTCACGCTGAAGTGCGATGCCAGTGTACGCTGAAGTGCGATGGTGTACGCTGAAGTGCGTTGGTTAACACGCTGAAGTGCAATGGTAGCATTGTGACGTTAACTTGTTGATATCTACGATGAAGTGCGATGGTGGCTCTGTCAGAGATGGTCTAACTATAAAGTTGACTTTAATGAAACTATTAAGTGTGATGGTTTATTCCAGCTAAATGCGATGGTCTGAAGTAAAAACTCTATATTGAATGAGGTGTGGTGTAGTGGTTAGCGTTCTAGCTTCGCATTTGGGAGATCGGTTTCAATTTTTAGTCAGGTCTAATAAAAAACACATACAATTTTAATTTGCTTATCATCCGCTTAGCACGGAGAAGCTAGTATGGAGTCAGAAAAAAATGGGCTAGATGGCATTGATTTAGTATACGCGATTCGAGTTGGAGGAAATGTCAAGTGCGCCAAAAAAAAGGTTCAGCGTGTCCATCTCATTTTTATACGCCCGGGACGGGACGTATTATGGTATACCGTTGTCCGTCCGTCTGTCCGTCCGTCGTCCACACTTCGGACAATAACTCAAAAACACCTACACCAATTTCCATGAAACTTAAGTGAATTGTTTATATCTATTGACGTAAGCTCCCTTTCGTTTTTTTTTAATTTCAGATTTTAAGTTTTGGATTTATGGGGCTTTATTCATAAAAAAGGGGGGATTTTCAACACTTCGGACAATAACTCAAAAAGGCTTTCACCAATGTCCATGAAACTTTGGTGAATTGTTTATATCTATTGATGTAAGCTCCCTTTCGTTTTTTTTTAATTTCAGATTTTAAGTTTTGGATTTATGGGGCTTTATTCATAAAAAAAGGGTGATTTTTAACACCTCGGACAATAACTCAAAAAGGCTTTCACCAATGTCCATGAAACTTTGGTGAATTGTTTATATCTATTGATGTAAGCTCCCTTTCAATTTTTATAAATTTCAGATTTTAAGTTTTGGATTTATGGGGCTTTATTCATAAAAAAAAGGGTGATTTTTAACACTTCGGACAATAACTCAAAAAGGCTTTCACCAATGTCCATGAAACTTTGGTGAATTGTTTATATCTATTGATGTAAGCTCCCTTTCAATTTTTATAAATTTCAGATTTTAAGTTTTGGATTTATGGGGCTTTATTCATAAAAAAAGGGTGATTTTTAACACTTCGGACAATAACTCAAAAAGGCTTTCACCAATGTCCATGAAACTTTGGTGAATTGTTTATATCTATTGATGTAAGCTCCCTTTCAATTTTTATAAATTTCAGATTTTACATTTCCGTGTTATGAATTTTTATGCTTAAAAAAGGGGGATTTTTCCAATTTTGGACAATAACTAACACTTTCACAAAATTTTATGTATGATGAAAAATTAAAGACAACAAACTTAGTTAAATTTGAGGTAGCCTTAATAGTGCCAATTTTTTTGTGCATTTTTATTTATTATTTGGGGGGGGGGGGGGTAATTGACAGGGCTCCATCTATTTCTATTGATCATATAAATTCATTTAAAGCATAAAAGACAAGTTAAAAGAGCAACGGGCGTATCATGCGCTAAAGCGCAGCCCTTTATTGAATATAACTTGTTCTCGTCATATCATAGCCGAGAAATTGCTCATAAGACACTCATTCGTCTATTTATATAATATCGTAACAGTTTTTAACAAATAAAACCCATCAAGTACATGTATGCTTGACTTATAGCGAAACGTGACGCGAGTTCTGTGAAAAACTTGAGATTAAGCTGATTTTCCGCTATTCAGCAGACTAACCTGTTGCAGAAGATTTATACTGTAAGAACAATAAAATTAGACTTATATATAGTGCGAGTTTTCTTACAAAGCAGAATTCATCTCAATAATAAAGCAAAATTATATCGACTCGATAAATGATTGCTTTTAATAATAATTTTTATTTTATTTAAAAAAATTTCACATCAAATTAAGCGAAACATACTTGAAGCAAAGACCCAGACATTTTATTGGTCGTACAAAATGTTTGCGGCATAACACCGAACGCTAGTTAACCAATCTGCAGACCAAGATCATCTTTTAGCCGATTTGTTCCTTATGATTTGTAGCATGACTTAGTTATAAATTATTTTGTAACCTCAACCTCTAATGCTCAAAACTGTTCTGGACTTGAATTGTTCGTTACTTTGTTGGTGTTTTTTTTAATTCCTTTGTTCGCAATAAATCTTTATCTGTTAAATCTTATCCACCTGCCTGCGAATCCGTGTTGTTAAGAAAACGATACAACAACTAAAGGTCGTGCTAAACCATCGCACTTCAGCGAAAGGACCATCGCACTGACCATCGCACCTCCGAGTCCTACATATAGATATAAGAAGATGTGGTATGAGTGCTAATAAGACAACTCTCCATCTAAGTCACAATTTGTAAAAAGTAAACCATTATAATCAATGTACGTTCTTTAACACGGCGCCTTGGCTTACACTGAACAGCTAGTTATAAAGGGCACCAAAAATAACTAGTCAAACCATTCAAACATGAAAACCAATGGTCTAATCTGTATATAAAAAGGAGAAACGTGAAATAATTATGAACCATATCAACAAAAAACGAAAACCACTGAACATCAGGTTCCTGACTTGTAACAGGTGCAAACAAATTCAGCGGGTTAATACCAACCTTCACCCTTACCTGAATCAAAAGCGTAACTACAACACATAAAAAAATACACTATAAAATATAAATTGAAATGGCTTAATTAACTCAATCAAAAGATATATTAACACAAACAAGTGAACATACACTGAATGAATGAATTTGATCTATGAAACAATGTAAATACAAAATCAATAACATAAGGGGTGAGATGTTAAACAATATCAGAAAGACAACCATGTTTGTTTGTTTAGTTCCACCTCGTTCTCAATACAATGCATATGGAATTGTATGCAACTGTCATACAAGTGAGAGGTTTGGCTGGCTGTAGCTCAAGGTTGAGTCCGCAATTTTCTGTACTTGAGAAGATAACTGTGCCAAGTCAGTAGTGTGACAGCAGTATCAATTCGATGTTGTGTTTGAGCTTTCGTTTGGTTTTTGTCGTCTGATTGGGGTCTTTCCGTTTTGTATTTTCCTCGGAGTTTTTTTTTTTTTTTTGTTATTTTACTTTTTGTAAATAAAACACGGGTACAATGAATCTCTAAAAAAACCACAGCTTAGTAAAACAAATCACACCATCCACCACCATCACCACAAACAGAAAAACAAACAAAAATAGTCCAGTTTATAGCCTGACTTAGTACAGCTGGTAATATATATAGAATTAATTGCATAACAGTGTGGTCGACAGTAAAACGTTTGTAGGTTGTAACTTGTTTGTCAACGGCTATGATTTTATGCTCACCCAGTCTGTCAGAGGCCTTCCAGTGGGGATTAGAATATTCACTTGTTACACATTCCGATACATAAAATGAAACTTTCTTTTTACAAAGCTTGAAAGGAATTTGTTTTAAATATTTATTATAATCATCACATACAACCGTGTCATTTATAAGAATAACAATGTTCAGAGATGATATTATTTAATAATAATAAAAAAATAGGTTTATCCATTGTAAAAAAAACTATTAAGTTGATGGGGTTAATTCACAAAATATCTCATTGATTAAGAGCACAACTACTTCTACGGTGTGATCATTTAAGAATGGCCTACTATTTATTCAATGCGTATACATGTGGGTTTTGTTTGTGAAGAGTTCTGGATAATTAAAAAATCATTTGATTTCTTTGTTTAATACCATAAAACGATTCATTCTTTCAGATATTTGTCACTTTGCCTTATCTTCAAGTCCAACACAATTTCTCACGTTTCTTACAAAACTTATATTCTTGTGATGTATTCTTTTGTTGAAAAAAAATGTATAGATATAGACCTAGATATAGGAAGATGTGGTATGAGTGCCAATGAGACAACTCTCATCCCAAGTAATAATTCATAAAAGTAAACCATTATAGGTCAAGGTACGACCTGCAACACGGAGCCTTGGCTCACACCGAACAGCAAGTTATAGAGGGCCCCAAAACTACTAATGTAAAACCATTCAAACGGGAAAACCAACGAGAAACGAAAAACACATATGAACTACATAAACAGACGACATCATGCATTGTAACTTTTAAAGCCAATTAAGTAAAAAAAATAATCTGAAAGAACGTGCGATATCATATTAGGAAAATTGATGGTCAAACCATAACAAAAAATCAAGTAAAGAATTTTAAGTATTCAACCTTTATTGCTTGCTATTCGGTGTGAGCCAAGACTCCGTGTTGAAGGAAATTTTTATTTATTTTCAAATTACAAAGGTTATTCCTGATTAGTATTTTTTAATTATTTTATTTAGGCGTTTAAAACCTTTGGTGACCTCACAGTTTAACTGTCTATGATAAGTACGTCGTGAGTAGTGGGCATTACAGACGAACGTTCACCTAATTTCCCCCAGTCAATGAATGGCCATAGCTACACTGTTATGAATTTCATTCTATATTGGACCAGGACCATAGATAATTTTTAAATCATTGTTTTTTTCTGAAATGCAAAGACATTTGAAGACCTATAAAACATGTGTAGCAAAATTCGGAAATACAAATACTGTTCCCTGTTAGACAGTATAATTATTATTGAACCATTTGATAGATTCAAAATTATTGACTCTATTGTTGTCATATACGAATACGCTTACTAATATTGTGACAATACCTCATGACTTCTGAATTGAAGGGGCAGCAAGAAGTGCCCTTGTCATACCCGTTCCCCCGTTACGAAGTACTGAAACAAAAGAATGTTAACGTGTACAGGGTGAACATAGGTAAGTCCCAAGAATTCGTTTACGATGATTGTTTATTGGCCGAAGCATCTTTACACGTATATCATACGTTCGTGCAGCATGTTGTTTATATCTCGTAAATCCAATGTTTGACACTTATAAGCTATTACACTCTTACAACATTAACTATTAATATCATGTGCACCAATTAACCAATAAAACTGTCGTTACGTGCATCATTTGTTCCTATTCAACAGTATCAAAACTGACAAACCCTACTCTTCAGAATGTTTGGAATTCTAGTCTTACACACCTGCAGCTATTCAAAGAACTCTTTGTATTCTTTTTACAGAGGATGACCTTGAGGTCACTCCGATGTATTGTTATCGCTTAAATTTCCGTCATTCATAAATTATAGTCAAATTAGTTTTGGGTTTTCAACACTAGTGAAAAAAGTGCATTTTCATACCTGCGATTTCTGTTCTCCGGTTGTATGATGTTTCAACAAAATATGGAATCATTTCAGTTGTTGATTTAGTGGTGAACATTTGACTGAATTATATCTTAATAAATACGATTTTATATGTTTAATTGGTGTTTCACAAAGAGGTCAAGTGCTCTTGTTCATTCATAAAATTATCGTTCATTCATAAATTTATCGTAAAATAAAAATCACTACACAGGTTATACGTGTAGTGTAAATGACCATCTGTAATCTAAAAATAGCGGTCTCACTAATAACGACAAGAAGAATTTCAGCGACAAGAAGCGTCAAGAACGGACAAGAAGAATAAATTAAGCGACAAGAAGACTATTTAGAAGAATGTCCACCATGCACTTGCACTGCACTATAATAATAGTAGAATAGAATTATCATATACAAATAGATGAAAATTATATATACATGCAATCGTTATATTAATAATATATATAATAACAAACCAGTGTATTCTCTACGACTATTATTATATAAGTATAATAGTCCAAGGTATACTGATTTCTTGCACTACAATATAATAGTTATTACGGTGAGGTTGAATTTCCTGTCATTTATTCATCATCCAAGCACGAACTTCTATCAGAAAAAAATATCTCTGTAAATAAACCCAAGTTTCAGGTATAGAGATGTGATCTGTTTCTGTGACATGCGCATTTGACCATCCACAAGAACCTGCGGTCATCCGATGTTCAGTACTTCAGTACTTTGATTATTATTTATTCCAATATCTGTAGCGCATGAAATTATGATTGGTGAATTACGGCATTGTTTTAACACAGAATCTACTAAAGCATGAAAACCAACAAATTGTTTTTTTCCTTGTACAAACAATGAAGGAGAAGATATATAGTCCTTGCGAAAAAATTTAGTGCACCAATAAGACCTCAACATTTGCAAGAATTCCATTTTCAAGCCATGTAAAATTATTGAAATACGGCTGTCTCTATTGAGATCAACGGTATTGACGAGAAACAACTGCAGTATATTTTTAATCAGAGAGTACTAGTATGTACATTATGAACTAAATCTAAATAAAGAAGCAAGAAATTATGAGTTGACACAAAAAATACAAGAAGCATAGAAGCGCTAGACTTTACATCTCAAGAACTAGACTTTACACATCTTCAGCGCTTAAAAAGACACTTTATAATCTGTGTGAGACCAACAGGGTTCCGTACATAGACGTTTACCACTCTAATATATATAATAATTTTATAGAAAACTCAAATGCATTATTATTTTTAACTCGTATATTTATTATTCTGAAATCATAAGCGTTGTCGATATTTTATCGTTTAGATTTCAATTAGAATATTTCTGTCTACAAAAAACAGTATGAGAATTTTATGAAATCGGGAAAAAAATGGGTATACTAGACCAACTTTTTTCACATGCTAGACCTATTTTTTCACATATATGATTCTCTTATCATGATAGACATGCATAACACAAAAAACATATACATTGTTTCTTTTAATCTTCTAAATAGAAAAATAAACTGAAAACGTTCGAATATATTTTAGAAAAAATTATCTGGCAAAATCACCTTTTAATCCTACAGAAAAATCTCATCATCAAGTTTATTATTTGAATCGATATATCCGAGACATGGTGGTCTTACCAAATTTCATGCGACAATGACTTTTATATGTTTAGACATATTCATTCTGCAATCAAACCACATAAAGCATGGACAATTGCGAAACAGTTTCCCGAACTTCGTGTCTCTGCCAAGTATGTTATTGACTTATGTTCTATAGTACGTTATGAAGATGAACATTTACTTTGGACACTTACTGGTATCCTGTGATTCTATACAAGACAAAAGAGATGATCCATGGCAAGACATTATTCATAAGAGGGGGCCCACTGACTGCCTAAAGGGGGGATTCCGTCACGCTTCAGTGAATCCCTATATAACCAACCAATTTTTTTCTGAAAAAAAAGGGGGCGGCCCCCCTGCCCCCCTAAATCCGCCTCTGTTAATCCCATTCAGTTCAGTATTTTTATGAACAGTCTTTCGGCACATGAATTCACAACAACAATTCTCTCTTGCAATACGTCATATAAATTAGAAAATGATGAATTACTTTTTTTTTCTAAGACGTGTGTTCGTCACGTTGAAAAAATCTGCAGAGATTTCTACAATCGATAGAAGATGTGTCCGTTATCGATATTATTGACAGTGCTCATGTTTTCTTATATTAAGATCTATTAACTTTAATGACTTTAATTCTTTGTTTTGATTTTCTGATTTATATATTTCATGTACACCAAATGATCTAGCTCTATAATAGAGGAAATAAAGTTATATATATAATATTCTCTAATTATATGTATTCGTGATTCTTAACCTGTCTAAGGGATATTTTAACTGTAAAGCACCTACTCTGATATTATATTATATTCTGTTCCGAACCGAAATTATTTAACAACAAAAGCCATAAGTGAACAAAGTTATATTCAACAGTTATTATTCTTAGGGGAGCTTTAAAAAGTGTGTTAATGAACGTCAGATAATCTTTTATTTGTCATACCGTACAGTGGTTGTCGTTTGTTCATGTTTGTAATATTTTATTTTTTTAATTGAATTGTTTCATATAATTCATGTCGGTGCCTTTTTATTGTCTACCATACGATATCAGTGTTCTCATTGTTGTAGGCTGTATGTTCCCTTTAATTACTTAAAATACACCGCATTTGAACTTTCGTGGATTTCTTGTTGGCAATCATACCACATCTCCTTATATATATGGTTCAGCTGGGTATGATACTGAATAAAGAAAGTTTTATGTACTCGAAGATACAGAAAGTACAATTTGAAAACCGCATGTATTAAGTGCATGCAACTTTTTTTTCTTGAATTGAGAACCTTATATTTTTCGACAAACTCAGCATCAGATAAGAATTTAAAACAAACACTGGCTCTGTTTTCTTTTGATATTTAATATAAGTAAAGAAGGATTGCTCTGCATATAAAATAAACAAAAGGGTCAGAGTACTTTATGATGTGTGTAATTCAAATGAAATGGGATTATTGCCTTCACTTTTATCTCATAAAAATAACGCGGTATCTTTTCTTTGATTCAGTTTGATTTACGGCTTTCTGCCAGATGAGATTTGGTTCAAGATTGATAAGAAATTTGTTAATTTGTATTTTCAGATAAAACAAATGATTTCTAGAGGTATTTACTGTTTCAAAGGATTAAACAGAAGTTAAGATGATAGATCTAAAAATCAGAAATTATACAGACCGTAAGGCATGGTTGCAAGGAGAAGCGATTTTGATCTCTTCTTTGAATGTACCCTGTTAAAAGGGTCGTCTATTTTATAGCTTTTCTTATAAATTTAAATTTCAAACCCGTCAAACAATGGCTCTGTAGAGTAAATTTTAAACACGTCATACATCAGCTCTGTAGAGTAAATTTTAAACTCGTCAAACATCAGCTCGGCAGAGTAAATTTTAAACGCGTCATACATCAGCTCTGTATAGAGTAAATTTTAAACCAGTCAAACATCAGCTCTGTAGAGTAAATTTTAAACAAGTCAAACATCAGCTCGGCAGAGTAAATTTTAAACGCGTCATACAGATCGGTAGAGTAAATTTTAAACCCGTCAAACATCAGCTCGGTAGAGTTACTGTTTAAATACCCTGCATTGCAGCCGGTCACTTGTTAACTTTAACAGAAGAATTGTTGTAAGAAAAGTGTAAGGTACTGTGGTCGTGCAACTCTCGCAAAACGGGTCAAAGCTCAATTACTGACCGAGCGTGACTATAAATGTATACATTTTTAAAGGAAGCAGATGAAGCCTGCTTCCGGGTGCTGGTGCGGGATTTTCTCGCCGCAAATGATATTGTTATTAAGAGAGCGAAAAAGAAGAACAAGGAGAAATGTTAGACGGCGAGGGTCCTGTTGGGTTTGTCCTTGGTTATCAGCCGAAAGGAGACTCCAGTTTGCTCATTATGATCAGTTGATGAACGAGTTAATAATCAAGGAACTTTCTTTTTTTTTTTTTTTTTTTTGAAAATGCCACCAAAAATCTTCTATGAACTTTTTACAGAGTTCTCTCTCCATTACCTCTACCTCTACCCTACCACTATGCCCACCAGTTCTTGTAAATTTTGGTGGCATGGCTGTAGTTTTCCCGAGAAATCTACGTATTTAAGAGAAATAGAAGGTACAATGTATGAGACAGTATTTATATGGGACACGAAGTTGACGTTATTGCTGAAAGCGTAGTAAGATCGCGCTATGCACGTGTTATGATCTAAGCCTATGATCGTGGTAAGATCGTGCTATAATCACAGTAGAATCGTAGTGTGGAGATCGTGTTGCAATCGGATAAATCGTGATATGGTTGTAGTGAGAACGTGATGAGCGTAGTAAGATCGTGATAATGATGATGAGGTGTCAGAATAAACGGTGGTTAGAACGTGTTATAATCGTAGCAGAATCGTTGTAGAAGCTTAATGAGGACGTACAAAGAAGTAGGATCGTGAAAATATCCACAGGTTATATTTTCATGCCGCTCATACCGCGATCTCACCACGATCTGAATTTGTTTTAGATCGCCGTGAGCGTGGTTTGATCGTGCCGCGTGGTCTAGTGTGACTGGGGCTTTAAGTGTTGATAAAATGTTAATTCCATGTTAATGCTTAAATTGAAGGGTATGGATGGAGTTTACAGAATAAGCCTCGGTCACACCTTACCGGATAGCTCGAACGGACGCCTAACGGATAACTTTTTTTTCAATCCGTTCATGTCCGTAAGACGTCCGTTCTTATCCGTTAGAGGTCCGTCCATATCCGTTGCATGTCCGTTAAGCGTACTTTTTATCCGTCGGCGTCCGTTCTGTCCAGTGGGAAATTTTGAGCATGTTCAAAACTTTGAACGGACACCCAACGGATAAAATGTCCGTTGAACGTCCGTTAGGCGTCCGTTTTGTACGGTACTCGTCAGTTTCGTTTCCGGTTTGTATCCGTTACGTGTCCGTTATACATCCGTTGGAGGTCTGGAAGATAAATTCACCAACGGACTTCTACCCGACGTTTAACGGATAAAACGGATGTTGAACGGATGAGAAACGGACTTCTACCGGACGTATAACGGATAAAACGGATGATGAACGGATCTGAAACGGATAAATGCAAATTGAGAAATTTCGCGTCAGAAATGACAATTATTGGTATGTCAGATTTCTTTAGGTTCATGAATTCTTATTATTCCTAATCGATCTTAGAGTATAGGCACGTCTTCACAATCAAGTAGTTCTTATTCAGGCCAGACACTGCCTTTTGGCGGAATTTTGAAGAATAAACCAAAACCAGTTACACAGAAACATTTTGAATATATATGCGATTTGCATGTATTATTATTGTCGCCTTTGATTTTTCCGTATATCATGTTCATCCGTTTTATCCGGTACGCTTCCGTTAGGTGTCCGTTTTATGCGGTACTCGTCCGTTGGATGTACGTTCGACATTCGTTCTGTCCGGAACGTGTCCTTTTCTCGTACGTTGCATATCCGGCGTGTGTCCGTTATGCATCCGTTACACGTCCGTTTTATTCGTTCAGTACATCAACGGACTCCCAACGGATAACAATTTTGTCAACGGACAACTTTTATTTTCATCCGTTATGCGTCCGTTCGTGCTTTCCGGTAAGGTGTGAACGAGGTTATTATATAGAGCTGAGATAAAGAAAATAATAGGCAATAAGTGCAGAATAAACGTGACAAACAGTATTATTAATACAAACAGAGAAAACCGACAAACAAAAAATAAAGAATAGAGGATGCCAAAATATAAAGGAGAATAGAAAAAAAAAAGAGCTAACAAAATTAAAAAACAAACAAAAAATGAAGGATCCCCATCCAGACTCTCTTATTACACATTTTAAAAAGCTCTTTACAAAGTCAAATAATAAAAATACCGAACTCTATATGACCTTGAAAATGGCAAAATCAAAACCTCAAACACACCAAACGTAAATATAACAACAGCCATGTTATTACATCCATTGAGAAAGAAACGAAAAATGGATATAAGATTTCAAAACTTTTATGCATGGTAACACAAGAAAAGAGGTAAAGACCCCCCCCCCCCCCACCCCCACCCGAAAAAACACACAACAAAAGGAATTAGAAAAATAGTAATTTCAACACCATCAGCATTTATACGACAAAGTGCTGTCAATGCTTATCTATGTGCACATGGGATGCAATATACTAGTACTGACAGCATCTTACATTATAATACGGGCTAATGTATTAAACGCTGAAGATTAATAAAACGGGCGCAGGACATTTGAGCGAAAAAACAAAACTACTAGGGACATTTGAGCGCCGACATAAGAGCCCATTTAAGCGCCGCCGGATTAATCCGCTCACCTGTATTTTCGATAGCCCATTTTAGCGAAATAGTTGTCACCCAGCAATTTATGTTTTCCTCGATACTATTATAAAATTACAAAAAACAACATAAATAAAGATACGAAGTATAGAGGAATGTGCACCACAATCGAGAAAAGAGAAAGAACGGGTCCTAATGCAATTCTATGAACAGTATTGTACAGGGGGGGGGGGGTATCTAGAGCCCATCACGTACGTTCTCTAGGTTATAAATTCCAGGCTAGAACAGACCTTAACATTTGATTTAACCTTTTAGACTTTGAGTGCTGTATTTTAATTGAAAAGTTTTATATTGTTTTATGTTGTGCTGTCTTGAGTCTATTAGTGCTGTATTTTAATGGAAATGTTTTATATTGTTTTATATTGTGCTGTCTTGAGTCTATTAAACATTTTTTAATTTATTATATATTATTCATTTACTGAAAAGGGTTAAAAATATTTCGCTAAAATGGTCTTCGACAATTTTAATTTTTGCTAAAATGGGTTAAAATTCTGGCGCTCAAATGGGTTCTCCTTTGGCGCTCAAACGTCCTATTTTTTTCGCTAAAATGTCCTATCAATGCGCTCAAATGTCCTCCACCGTAATAAAACATAGCTAACCTTCAAATCATTAGTACAATTAAAAAGTGTTGAAACAAATTAGTTCGCGTACACACGTTCTAACTTTCCACACTGCGACAATACATTAATCTGTCAACTTTTAACTTTGAATCTTCAATGTTCTATCTCCTGTTACAGACAAAATGTGTCCAGTTAGGAAAATATAAATATAATACGCGGATCCAGGGTGGGGACGGGTAAGTGGGTTGGACCCCCTTTTTTTGGACGATCAATGCATTTGAATGGGGACATATGGTTGGAACCCTTCTATCCTGGGTCGGGAACCCCCTTTGAAAATGGCAGGATCCATCCATGTATATTTTGAAACATATTGCAAAATATGAGCGGAATAAATTATATATGACGCTTCTTATGGAAAGTAATTTTTAAATGATCCAACAGCATATAGAAATACATAATAGCTATTTAAAACCAGTTTATTCCCTTTGAATATTCATTTTCTTGTAGTTAGAAGAGTAACCTTATATTAGACACAAGTCATGTACATAGATATAGGAAGATGTGGTATGAGTGCCAATGAGACAGCTCTCCATTAAAGTCACAATCTATAAAAGTAAACCATTACAGGTCAAGATACGGTCTTCAACACGAAGCTTTGGCATGCACGTACCAAACAGCAAGCTACAAAGGGCTCCAAAAATTTACTGGTGTAAAACCATTCAAACGGGAACATAGTCCACTTCTTTGTTCCATCTGATTTAAGCCAGAATAAGATTGATGCATAATTCCAATTTAATATCTTTGGAGATATAGATAACAATACAATTAAGAAATGTCCAGGTATTGTAAAACGACTGATTTTGTTTAGCTACTTTCATCTAGCACAATGTTAAAGAATAATGCCAACGCCTTCTGCCGCCGACGAAGCTTTATTGCAATTAATATTATTGTGTATTCAGAATTTACAGGATATGTGTTGCCATTGTAAGACAACATACACTACCAAGAATTTACCTATATATATATATATACGTGTTGTTTTTGGTACATTTCTACCATCTTACATACATGTATCAGTACTGTTTGGTAAGACTAAACACTTATAATGTTATACATGTACTTTCTATTAATTCAGTTCTGTTAATATTGTTATAGAATAACTGTACAGTTACTGTCTAATTCTATAAATTTTGGGGTATTCACATTGCTTTCATGTTATTTATTTTCAAATGTTCTTCCATATTTGTTATTTCCCCCAAATTTAGTGTATAAAGAATATATGTCTAAATGTATTGTAAAATGACGTTTTACTAAAACTGCATGACATTTCTTACATATTATTCATTTCAGACAATTTCTACCTTATCATGTTATTATTCCCTAGCTAAATTGGGCGCATTACATGATATATAATATGCAAAACAACAATATTTTTTTATATTTTTGTTGTTGAAAAATTTGAAATTGAAAATAGATGCATTTGTTTAAATTTTGATCAGTTAAGAGGACTAAGGTATTATAATACTATTAATTTTAGCAAATACCCCTTCATGAAAAATTATCTTCACAATTTAAACCGCTCAATGTAGGTTGCATTTTTACGCTTTTTAAAATAAAATACTGTTTTAATCTATAAATTGAATTCAATTCAAACCAATTATAATAAGGCACACATTAAAGATTTTCTTTTTTAAACAAACTTGTAGTTAATTGGAATCGTGGACAGCACAAAGACATATATGATTACACGGATTGAAACAAAATTAATTAAAATGGTTGCTATTTAAAAAAAGAATTTTTCAACGAAAATAAAGTCTTCATAATACCTTATGGTTTCATATTTACATCTAATTAGCCCCAATTATGGATTTGATAATTCTTTACAACATCAATATTTGCAAATTTTGTTACTTTTGAAATCACACATGTAAAATCCGAAAAATGCTTAATTATCTAAATAAAACTCCCGATCAATTATTTACGTTTAAAGCCTTATAGTGAGATTCTATCGAAATTTAGAGAAGTAAAAAAAAAATTGAAATCAAACCAATTGGATTATCTCCCTTTTCCCAGTACTTTTCATTTCAAGTGTGCAATATAGCTCTTCATCTTTTATATAAACTTTGGATTTCAAATATTTTGGCCACGAGCATTACTGAGGAGACATGTTTTGTCGAAATGCGAATCTGGTGCAAGAAAATTGGTACCGTTAATTTTATTATAATGGTAAGATGCATTCTGGTGAATAATTTAATCAGAACTAAATATTTCTATACATTTATGAAAGCTTATCGTCCTACATCCTGGCGATTTTATGTACTTATATGTTTGTATTGCACGGTTGTGCATGTTCTCGCAGACTGTTTTACACCAAATTGGTTGGAAATGTAACGATTATATGTTCTCTTAGATCGACACTATGTGTCTTTTTCTTTGCGTTAGATATATTTATATAGTTTATGAGAATAAAAGATTTTTAATCTGTAATCTGTAATATCCCGGGTGCTTTGTGCCGATCTAATTAGTTCTGCGTTTTCGGCCAACGTATTTTTTATTGTTCTTATGTTATGCTGTTAAACCTGGGGTTAAACCACTGTCCCAAGTAATAATACTGTTTAATATCCCCACCCATTCTATATGTGCCTGTCCAAAGTCAGGAGTCTGAAATTTAGTTAATGTTGCTGACTGACATAATTATTTCTTATAGATATAACTAATAAGCGTTGATTCTTGAAAAATGATTGCATTTTCATAAATAGGGCCATTGGATTTTTTGTTAAAATTGTTTTAAATATTATTAAAATTATGTGGAAATGATTTCGAAAAATTGCATTTTAAAGTGGAGATATACTTATAAAGTATTATTATATTACTGAATGAGTGTAGTTTATAAATAATCGTGTATGGACAAGGTTTAAGGTGTTACATTATATATATCATGAATAGTAATAGATAGTATAATCAAAGAAAGCAAAAGTCCTGGTTTGTTTTTCTAAAGGGACAAAATTACATATTTTCACATATATTGGGGAATATTGAGCGCATGTTAGTAAAAATAATTATAATTTATTGGGCGCATTGCATTTGCGCCAATTTTTAAAATATTCAGTCTTTCATTTGCGCCACAAGGTTATACTTCTTTTGCGCCATTTCACAAGTATGATATTATTATTTGTTTTTCCTTTTAAATTTCCAATTATAATGTGCATAATATTGTTGTAAAATGATGCCCTTTATGGGTTCTTGATTAGATTAAAATTCTTATCTTATACCAAAAAACAATATTACATATTTGGATGAAAGTTTATATTTTTTTAAAATAACAGACATTGTGATAAAGCAAGCGCTATATTTGCGGGTAAAAAATATTTCACAATGAATTTTGTATTTATTTTACTATAACACGTAGAAAGGCTTTTTTATAAAGTCAAACCGAAAGATACAAGAGGGACATTCAAACTCATAGATAGAAACAAACTGACAATGCAATGCCCCCCAAAAAAGAAGATATATAATACTTAGTCTACACAAGACACAACATAGAAAACTAAAGACTAGCTAAGCAACACGAACCCCACCAACAACTGGGGATAATCTCAGGTGCTCCTGAAGGGTAAGGAGGAGTATCATGAGTATGTATGAATAGAACCTTTATGCAGTATGTTGAATTGTATAAATAAATTCTTTAGACCTGTCAAAACTAATATTTTTTTATAACACATTAAATTGAATGATATACTTTTTGAGGACAGAATTATTATACATTTATGAATATTACTTTTACTGTTTAGTCGGTTTTTGTTTATATCCATTAGACGTGGCTCTGTACTCATCCCGTCATTGTGTTATTGTGCGATTATTAATTTTTATATTCCTGTCTTTCATTTTTGCTAAAGTGCTTTGTCTATTATATGCCTTTTTGTGTTTCTTTGTTTGTTTTCATTGCCATTAAGATTATAACTAAATGTTGACTGCTGTATCCCTATCTTGAAACTTTTTCCTTTTATCATATGTAGGACTCGGAACCGCAATGGTACTCCGAACCGCTATGGTCACGCTGAAGTGCGATGCCAGTGTACGCTGAAGTGCGATGGTGTACGCTGAAGTGCGTTGTTTAACACGCTGAAGTGCAATGGTAGCATTGTGACGTTAACTTGTTGATATCTACGATGAAGTGCGATGGTGGCTCTGTCAGAGATGGTCTAACTATAAAGTTGACTTTAATGAAACTATTAAGTGTGATGGTTTATTCCAGCTAAATGCGATGGTCTGAAGTAAAAACTCTATATTGAATGAGGTGTGGTGTAGTGGTTAGCGTTCTAGCTTCGCATTTGGGAGATCGGTTTCAATTTTTAGTCAGGTCTAATAAAAAACACATACAATTTTAATTTGCTTATCATCCGCTTAGCACGGAGAAGCTAGTATGGAGTCAGAAAAAAATGGGCTAGATGGCATTGATTTAGTATACGCGATTCGAGTTGGAGGAAATGTCAAGTGCGCCAAAAAAAAAGGTTCAGCGTGTCCATCTCATTTTTATACGCCCGGGACGGGACGTATTATGGTATACCGTTGTCCGTCCGTCTGTCCGTCCGTCGTCCACACTTCGGACAATAACTCAAAAACACCTACACCAATTTCCATGAAACTTAAGTGAATTGTTTATATCTATTGACGTAAGCTCCCTTTCGTTTTTTTTTAATTTCAGATTTTAAGTTTTGGATTTATGGGGCTTTATTCATAAAAAAGGGGGGATTTTCAACACTTCGGACAATAACTCAAAAAGGCTTTCACCAATGTCCATGAAACTTTGGTGAATTGTTTATATCTATTGATGTAAGCTCCCTTTCGTTTTTTTTTAATTTCAGATTTTAAGTTTTGGATTTATGGGGCTTTATTCATAAAAAAGGGTGATTTTTAACACCTCGGACAATAACTCAAAAAGGCTTTCACCAATGTCCATGAAACTTTGGTGAATTGTTTATATCTATTGATGTAAGCTCCCTTTCAATTTTTATAAATTTCAGATTTTAAGTTTTGGATTTATGGGGCTTTATTCATAAAAAAAAGGGTGATTTTTAACACTTCGGACAATAACTCAAAAAGGCTTTCACCAATGTCCATGAAACTTTGGTGAATTGTTTATATCTATTGATGTAAGCTCCCTTTCAATTTTTATAAATTTCAGATTTTAAGTTTTGGATTTATGGGGCTTTATTCATAAAAAAAGGGTGATTTTTAACACTTCGGACAATAACTCAAAAAGGCTTTCACCAATGTCCATGAAACTTTGGTGAATTGTTTATATCTATTGATGTAAGCTCCCTTTCAATTTTTATAAATTTCAGATTTTACATTTCCGTGTTATGAATTTTTATGCTTAAAAAAGGGGGGATTTTTCCAATTTTGGGACAATAACTAACACTTTCACAAAATTTTATGTATGGATGAAAAATTAAAGACAACAAACTTAGTTAAATTTGAGGTAGCCTTAATAGTGCCAATTTTTTTGTGCATTTTTATTTATTATTTGGGGGGGGGGGGGGGTATTTGACAGGGCTCACACTATTTCTAGTTGATCATATAAATTCATTTAAAGCATAAAAGACAAGTTAAAAGAGCAACGGGCGTATCATGCGCTAAAGCGCAGCCCTTTATTGAATATAACTTGTTCTCGTCATATCATAGCCGAGAAATTGCTCATAAGACACTCATTCGTCTATTTATATAATATCGTAACAGTTTTTAACAAATAAAACCCATCAAGTACATGTATGCTTGACTTATAGCGAAACGTGACGCGAGTTCTGTGAAAAACTTGAGATTAAGCTGATTTTCCGCTATTCAGCAGACTAACCTGTTGCAGAAGATTTATACTGTAAGAACAATAAAATTAGACTTATATATAGTGCGAGTTTTCTTACAAAGCAGAATTCATCTCAATAATAAAGCAAAATTATATCGACTCGATAAATGATTGCTTTTAATAATAATTTTTATTTTATTTAAAAAAATTTCACATCAAATTAAGCGAAACATACTTGAAGCAAAGACCCAGACATTTTATTGGTCGTACAAAATGTTTGCGGCATAACACCGAACGCTAGTTAACCAATCTGCAGACCAAGATCATCTTTTAGCCGATTTGTTCCTTATGATTTGTAGCATGACTTAGTTATAAATTATTTTGTAACCTCAACCTCTAATGCTCAAAACTGTTCTGGACTTGAATTGTTCGTTACTTTGTTGGTGTTTTTTTTAATTCCTTTGTTCGCAATAAATCTTTATCTGTTAAATCTTATCCACCTGCCTGCGAATCCGTGTTGTTAAGAAAACGATACAACAACTAAAGGTCGTGCTAAACCATCGCACTTCAGCGAAAGGACCATCGCACTGACCATCGCACCTCCGAGTCCTACATATAGATATAAGAAGATGTGGTATGAGTGCTAATAAGACAACTCTCCATCTAAGTCACAATTTGTAAAAAGTAAACCATTATAATCAATGTACGTTCTTTAACACGGCGCCTTGGCTTACACTGAACAGCTAGTTATAAAGGGCACCAAAAATAACTAGTCAAACCATTCAAACATGAAAACCAATGGTCTAATCTGTATATAAAAAGGAGAAACGTGAAATAATTATGAACCATATCAACAAAAAACGAAAACCACTGAACATCAGGTTCCTGACTTGTAACAGGTGCAAACAAATTCAGCGGGTTAATACCAACCTTCACCCTTACCTGAATCAAAAGCGTAACTACAACACATAAAAAAATACACTATAAAATATAAATTGAAATGGCTTAATTAACTCAATCAAAAGATATATTAACACAAACAAGTGAACATACACTGAATGAATGAATTTGATCTATGAAACAATGTAAATACAAAATCAATAACATAAGGGGTGAGATGTTAAACAATATCAGAAAGACAACCATGTTTGTTTGTTTAGTTCCACCTCGTTCTCAATACAATGCATATGGAATTGTATGCAACTGTCATACAAGTGAGAGGTTTGGCTGGCTGTAGCTCAAGGTTGAGTCCGCAATTTTCTGTACTTGAGAAGATAACTGTGCCAAGTCAGTAGTGTGACAGCAGTATCAATTCGATGTTGTGTTTGAGCTTTCGTTTGGTTTTTGTCGTCTGATTGGGGTCTTTCCGTTTTGTATTTTCCTCGGAGTTTTTTTTTTTTTTTTGTTATTTTACTTTTTGTAAATAAAACACGGGTACAATGAATCTCTAAAAAAACCACAGCTTAGTAAAACAAATCACACCATCCACCACCATCACCACAAACAGAAAAACAAACAAAAATAGTCCAGTTTATAGCCTGACTTAGTACAGCTGGTAATATATATAGAATTAATTGCATAACAGTGTGGTCGACAGTAAAACGTTTGTAGGTTGTAACTTGTTTGTCAACGGCTATGATTTTATGCTCACCCAGTCTGTCAGAGGCCTTCCAGTGGGGATTAGAATATTCACTTGTTACACATTCCGATACATAAAATGAAACTTTCTTTTTACAAAGCTTGAAAGGAATTTGTTTTAAATATTTATTATAATCATCACATACAACCGTGTCATTTATAAGAATAACAATGTTCAGAGATGATATTATTTAATAATAATAAAAAAATAGGTTTATCCATTGTAAAAAAAACTATTAAGTTGATGGGGTTAATTCACAAAATATCTCATTGATTAAGAGCACAACTACTTCTACGGTGTGATCATTTAAGAATGGCCTACTATTTATTCAATGCGTATACATGTGGGTTTTGTTTGTGAAGAGTTCTGGATAATTAAAAAATCATTTGATTTCTTTGTTTAATACCATAAAACGATTCATTCTTTCAGATATTTGTCACTTTGCCTTATCTTCAAGTCCAACACAATTTCTCACGTTTCTTACAAAACTTATATTCTTGTGATGTATTCTTTTGTTGAAAAAAAATGTATAGATATAGACCTAGATATAGGAAGATGTGGTATGAGTGCCAATGAGACAACTCTCATCCCAAGTAATAATTCATAAAAGTAAACCATTATAGGTCAAGGTACGACCTGCAACACGGAGCCTTGGCTCACACCGAACAGCAAGTTATAGAGGGCCCCAAAACTACTAATGTAAAACCATTCAAACGGGAAAACCAACGAGAAACGAAAAACACATATGAACTACATAAACAGACGACATCATGCATTGTAACTTTTAAAGCCAATTAAGTAAAAAAAATAATCTGAAAGAACGTGCGATATCATATTAGGAAAATTGATGGTCAAACCATAACAAAAAATCAAGTAAAGAATTTTAAGTATTCAACCTTTATTGCTTGCTATTCGGTGTGAGCCAAGACTCCGTGTTGAAGGAAATTTTTATTTATTTTCAAATTACAAAGGTTATTCCTGATTAGTATTTTTTAATTATTTTATTTAGGCGTTTAAAACCTTTGGTGACCTCACAGTTTAACTGTCTATGATAAGTACGTCGTGAGTAGTGGGCATTACAGACGAACGTTCACCTAATTTCCCCAGTCAATGAATGGCCATAGCTACACTGTTATGAATTTCATTCTATATTGGACCAGGACCATAGATAATTTTTAAATCATTGTTTTTTTCTGAAATGCAAAGACATTTGAAGACCTATAAAACATGTGTAGCAAAATTCGGAAATACAAATACTGTTCCCTGTTAGACAGTATAATTATTATTGAACCATTTGATAGATTCAAAATTATTGACTCTATTGTTGTCATATACGAATACGCTTACTAATATTGTGACAATACCTCATGACTTCTGAATTGAAGGGGCAGCAAGAAGTGCCCTTGTCATACCCGTTCCCCCGTTACGAAGTACTGAAACAAAAGAATGTTAACGTGTACAGGGTGAACATAGGTAAGTCCCAAGAATTCGTTTACGATGATTGTTTATTGGCCGAAGCATCTTTACACGTATATCATACGTTCGTGCAGCATGTTGTTTATATCTCGTAAATCCAATGTTTGACACTTATAAGCTATTACACTCTTACAACATTAACTATTAATATCATGTGCACCAATTAACCAATAAAACTGTCGTTACGTGCATCATTTGTTCCTATTCAACAGTATCAAAACTGACAAACCCTACTCTTCAGAATGTTTGGAATTCTAGTCTTACACACCTGCAGCTATTCAAAGAACTCTTTGTATTCTTTTTATTATTTATTCCAATATCTGTAGCGCATGAAATTATGATTGGTGAATTACGGCATTGTTTTAACACAGAATCTACTAAAGCATGAAAACCAACAAATTGTTTTTTTCCTTGTACAAACAATGAAGGAGAAGATATATAGTCCTTGCGAAAAAATTTAGTGCACCAATAAGACCTCAACATTTGCAAGAATTCCATTTTCAAGCCATGTAAAATTATTGAAATACGGCTGTCTCTATTGAGATCAACGGTATTGACGAGAAACAACTGCAGTATATTTTTAATCAGAGAGTACTAGTATGTACATTATGAACTAAATCTAAATAAAGAAGCAAGAAATTATGAGTTGACACAAAAAATACAAGAAGCATAGAAGCGCTAGACTTTACATCTCAAGAACTAGACTTTACACATCTTCAGCGCTTAAAAAGACACTTTATAATCTGTGTGAGACCAACAGGGTTCCGTACATAGACGTTTACCACTCTAATATATATAATAATTTTATAGAAAACTCAAATGCATTATTATTTTTAACTCGTATATTTATTATTCTGAAATCATAAGCGTTGTCGATATTTTATCGTTTAGATTTCAATTAGAATATTTCTGTCTACAAAAAACAGTATGAGAATTTTATGAAATCGGGAAAAAAATGGGTATACTAGACCAACTTTTTTCACATGCTAGACCTATTTTTTCACATATATGATTCTCTTATCATGATAGACATGCATAACACAAAAAACATATACATTGTTTCTTTTAATCTTCTAAATAGAAAAATAAACTGAAAACGTTCGAATATATTTTAGAAAAAATTATCTGGCAAAATCACCTTTTAATCCTACAGAAAAATCTCATCATCAAGTTTATTATTTGAATCGATATATCCGAGACATGGTGGTCTTACCAAATTTCATGCGACAATGACTTTTATATGTTTAGACATATTCATTCTGCAATCAAACCACATAAAGCATGGACAATTGCGAAACAGTTTCCCGAACTTCGTGTCTCTGCCAAGTATGTTATTGACTTATGTTCTATAGTACGTTATGAAGATGAACATTTACTTTGGACACTTACTGGTATCCTGTGATTCTATACAAGACAAAAGAGATGATCCATGGCAAGACATTATTCATAAGAGGGGGCCCACTGACTGCCTAAAGGGGGGATTCCGTCACGCTTCAGTGAATCCCTATATAACCAACCAATTTTTTTCTGAAAAAAAAGGGGGCGGCCCCCCTGCCCCCCCTAAATCCGCCTCTGTTAATCCCATTCAGTTCAGTATTTTTATGAACAGTCTTTCGGCACATGAATTCACAACAACAATTCTCTCTTGCAATACGTCATATAAATTAGAAAATGATGAATTACTTTTTTTTTCTAAGACGTGTGTTCGTCACGTTGAAAAAATCTGCAGAGATTTCTACAATCGATAGAAGATGTGTCCGTTATCGATATTATTGACAGTGCTCATGTTTTCTTATATTAAGATCTATTAACTTTAATGACTTTAATTCTTTGTTTTGATTTTCTGATTTATATATTTCATGTACACCAAATGATCTAGCTCTATAATAGAGGAAATAAAGTTATATATATAATATTCTCTAATTATATGTATTCGTGATTCTTAACCTGTCTAAGGGATATTTTAACTGTAAAGCACCTACTCTGATATTATATTATATTCTGTTCCGAACCGAAATTATTTAACAACAAAAGCCATAAGTGAACAAAGTTATATTCAACAGTTATTATTCTTAGGGGAGCTTTAAAAAGTGTGTTAATGAACGTCAGATAATCTTTTATTTGTCATACCGTACAGTGGTTGTCGTTTGTTCATGTTTGTAATATTTTATTTTTTTAATTGAATTGTTTCATATAATTCATGTCGGTGCCTTTTTATTGTCTACCATACGATATCAGTGTTCTCATTGTTGTAGGCTGTATGTTCCCTTTAATTACTTAAAATACACCGCATTTGAACTTTCGTGGATTTCTTGTTGGCAATCATACCACATCTCCTTATATATATGGTTCAGCTGGGTATGATACTGAATAAAGAAAGTTTTATGTACTCGAAGATACAGAAAGTACAATTTGAAAACCGCATGTATTAAGTGCATGCAACTTTTTTTTCTTGAATTGAGAACCTTATATTTTTCGACAAACTCAGCATCAGATAAGAATTTAAAACAAACACTGGCTCTGTTTTCTTTTGATATTTAATATAAGTAAAGAAGGATTGCTCTGCATATAAAATAAACAAAAGGGTCAGAGTACTTTATGATGTGTGTAATTCAAATGAAATGGGATTATTGCCTTCACTTTTATCTCATAAAAATAACGCGGTATCTTTTCTTTGATTCAGTTTGATTTACGGCTTTCTGCCAGATGAGATTTGGTTCAAGATTGATAAGAAATTTGTTAATTTGTATTTTCAGATAAAACAAATGATTTCTAGAGGTATTTACTGTTTCAAAGGATTAAACAGAAGTTAAGATGATAGATCTAAAAATCAGAAATTATACAGACCGTAAGGCATGGTTGCAAGGAGAAGCGATTTTGATCTCTTCTTTGAATGTACCCTGTTAAAAGGGTCGTCTATTTTATAGCTTTTCTTATAAATTTAAATTTCAAACCCGTCAAACAATGGCTCTGTAGAGTAAATTTTAAACACGTCATACATCAGCTCTGTAGAGTAAATTTTAAACTCGTCAAACATCAGCTCGGCAGAGTAAATTTTAAACGCGTCATACATCAGCTCTGTATAGAGTAAATTTTAAACCAGTCAAACATCAGCTCTGTAGAGTAAATTTTAAACAAGTCAAACATCAGCTCGGCAGAGTAAATTTTAAACGCGTCATACAGATCGGTAGAGTAAATTTTAAACCCGTCAAACATCAGCTCGGTAGAGTTACTGTTTAAATACCCTGCATTGCAGCCGGTCACTTGTTAACTTTAACAGAAGAATTGTTGTAAGAAAAGTGTAAGGTACTGTGGTCGTGCAACTCTCGCAAAACGGGTCAAAGCTCAATTACTGACCGAGCGTGACTATAAATGTATACATTTTTAAAGGAAGCAGATGAAGCCTGCTTCCGGGTGCTGGTGCGGGATTTTCTCGCCGTGTTGAAGACTGTGCGAATTATTGGTTGTCTTCTGCTCTTTGAGACTATGACTCTAAAGCACTTATCACTGAAAAAGTTTCCTAAATACCCGAACAAAATATTCCTTTATACCTCAATATACTAAGATTTATAAGAATAGTTTTTAGCGACAAGTGCCTGTGCTATGACTGAAAAGATTGACTCTATTGTTTTGCATTTATTAATGTCCATTGCATTACAATTGCATTGAAACTTTGAAAAATACCAATATGAAGAAAAACAAGCATGTGGTATGCTTCACCAAGAAATCACAATCCCACAACAACAAACAAAGCAAAACAGAAATTGAGATGTTACATTATCGTCAAAGGTGGTTGCATACACACTTGGATAGACAAATAAACGGGACAGTATACGTACCCACTGGATATCGAAGTTGTATAGTAAAAGTGGTAAGACAAAAATGTACAAGTCATACTTATCCCCTCCTCTTCACGAACCAAAAATAAACCCTAAAACAAAGCAACAACAAACAAACAAACATCTGAACATCGGTAGTTTACCTATCCTCAAATCTCCTTAATCCATTTTGAATATGAACCAAAATTATGCAAGTAAGTAACTCTATTTCCATATTGGATTAAATTTGACAGTATTGTTTAATGCTTTTGATAAACAATTTACAAAAAATTATGACATCAATTACCCCCGGCATAAGGAGGGGTTCGTATTGCCTGGTCATTAGTTTTCTATGTTGCGTTTTGTGTTCTGTTGTTGTTTTTATCTTTTTATCTTTTTCTTTTTTGCCATGGCATTGTTAGTTCATTTTCGACTTATGAGTTTGGATATCCATTTGTGATCTTTTGCTTCTCTTTTATAAGTACTTCAATCGTTTGAGTCGATCCATCGAACCATCGATCATCGAGAGTTCGAATACTAGTATATCGTACATATAAACAAAGAAGGTTAACCATTTCAAAGACTATACATGTAGCTTCAGTAACGAACAAATTGTTGCTGAAAGTTTTAGGGTGAAAAAAACCCAACGTTTTCACATGAGAAAGAATGAATCTAGCAAATGAAATTTTGTCAAGATGTAAAAATTCTCAGTCCGTAAAATTACATAATTTAAACTTGAGAAGATGTTGTTTCCTCTTATTAACATCTACATACAATAAATATATCAAAACTTTCTTTTCGTTTTCTCATCAAGCATTTCCTGTAATTGTGAAGTACTGTGAGTAACTAAATACGTTACAAGTATGCTTCATGACTTCCTCTGTGATAGTATAGTCGGAACTACTGATTGTAATCAGTGGTTAAGTTTATGCATTTGTATTTAGTTATCGACACGTGTGTTGACAGAGGTTCATTTGAAGTATATCGTGATGATTGTACAAAGACAGCTTCAATGGAACCGTAAAATCTTGATAATGATGGATTTTAAAGCATGTATTTGATTGGTTGATTTAAATACTAAATGTTTTATACATATGGACCTGAGAGAAAAATCTTGAATTTTTAACTTGACGCCTAGTAATATATAATGTGATTTGCAGCTTTCTAGAATATAATTACAAAGGAATTGTTAAAAAAAATCTAAATTTATAGTAATGGGATTAAGTAAGCAAAATTGTGACTGTGCAAAAATAAAGAATTATTGAAAACATGTGGTGGAAAACGCATAATCACACAAAGGGATTGGATTATACGTGATCGCTGCAAAATACAAAAATCACAAAAAGTTTAAAACATTATGTAACTTTCTGGAATTATTAACTATCCAAGGGAATGAACTTATGATGGCATGGATATTTATATTTATTTTATCCGTGTTCTGTTGTGTCAACTCTTCCTACAGCTATCAATTTGCCAATTCCCTTGATCAACAACGTAACGTAAGTACTTTTTATTGCTTTAAATTTTGTATTAATGTACATGTTCACAACTTTATATTTCATCTTATATTAATATAATTTAATCACACGTCAAATGTCTAAGGTATGAGTGTTCAGTATAATACATGTCATACATGTATAAAAATGTTTAATTATAAAATGTATAAAAAATATCATAAAAAAGTTAATTATCAGAAAGATGTTTTTGTAGTTTTAGTACTCAAAATGGGTAATGATAATAATAATAATAAACATGACTTTTTGCTATTCATTGTAATAAGGGTTACCAGCTTGTAATAAACTTTTAGAAATAAAAATTTAATAAAATAAAATCACATCATGCACATGGAAGGTTTTCATTGGAATATTTCATATTGATCTTTTCCATCATGTTCCAAATGCTATTGTGAAAAATTTCTCTTTTCAGAGGAATATCTTACGTTTAACTCGAATAATAATTAAATAGATATCAATCTTATTGTCTGCAACTTTATAGCGACAGCGTAGCAGAAAATCTTCTTTATTGCAAACGCCCTGAATTTCGCAGCAAGATGCTATCAAAACCTGATTATCACGATCAAAATAATTAATTTCTGCAAGGTGATTTACGTAAATGTCAATACATCAAACGATTTGAAAACTGATTGCTTATGTATAATCGATATCTAATTGTTTTCTCTACGATATACCTGGAGAGATGACAATAATATTATTTTACGGTTGTATTATTAACATATGATTAGTGTCTTGTATAGTTCTTTGTTAGACTATGTATCATTTCTGTATCTACAAATAATGTAACTTGCACTGTCGGTAATTAGACATATCGTCTATTTGTGGACCAAATTGTTAGTTATATATAATTATGATGTATAGACAAAAGTCTAATTGTGCTGCAGCACGACTTTTATACCAGCTCATCATATTATGCCATATGTTTTAAAGTTGTACAGAAAATTAATGCCTGAATGAGTGTTAGTTGATGTAAAAATTCATAATGACTTTCCCCGTTCATTAAATAAGAATGTGTTGCTTTCAATGAGCATTCATTAAATATTTTCCACTGGACGTTAAAGCAACCGATAATGAATGATGGAATGAATGAATGAATGAATGAATGAATGAATCAATCAATCAATCAATCAATCAATCAATCAATCAATCAATCAACCAATCAATCAATCGTTTAATATCTTTTAACAGTCCAAATGGTACAATTACTTTTTAAGACGAGAGAAGCTGGTGTGGCAATAGATCAGACACAGTGTATACATCGGGACTTTGAGTTTATATGAATAACACACAAAACAAACCCCAACAATTTCCATTTCGCTGAACTAGTATACATTATTGCGTTGAATACCTATTGGTGGCCTTGGACTTTTTTCTGCTCTTTGGTCGTGTTGTTGTCTCTTTGACACATTAATTTCCCATTTTCCATTCTCAAATCTAACATTTGGAACTGAAACGGTAAACTGTTTTTTTGTTTGCTAGTCAACGAATCGCTTGAAACAAACAATACTATAAGGACATATTGTATAATTGTCAGTGAGACAACGATCCATCAGAGTCCAAATGATGTGCATGCATGTAAATAACTGCAGGTCACAATACATAGTTAAACAATAATCGAAACCCTTGCCATACTGTACTGTATTGTTTAATAGTTGTATAACAGCAAAGCATAAGAACAAAGTGAAAAAACCCAGTTAAAATATGTATGGTTGACCTTTATTTCACAATATAGTACGTCCTCCTTTCCTGGTTTAAAACATTAACTTATGCGACTTGTCACCGACATTTTATTCGTCATGCGCAACAGGACGGGTGCCAGTAGTTAATCAGGAACTGTTTGCCATTCCTTATAGCACATGATTCCCTCTTATTTTTTTTGTTTTGGATTGTGTTGCTCGGTAAGGGACGACATCAAAAGTTCAATGTAGGATAGTATTTCACTGACCCCCACACCCCCTCTTAACTTGGGAAAATTGATTGACCAATAGGGATTTATGTAAAATCGATTTTGGATTAACAAAACTTGCAGCAATGTTGACCCCCAACCCCCAAACTATTTGAATTAAGTTTTTTTTTATCCTACATCGATCTTTTGATGTCGTCCCTAATTCCTAACTTGTCTTTAATCATTTAGTCTGTATTTCTGTTTTGCCATGGTTTTACGGCCTCTTGGTATCTTCGAGAGATTTCCATGGGAAAAAAAGATTGACATGATACAAGTACATGTATTATACCTCTCATTACAATCTCATTATACTCTCCTGTCGACAGTATTTCTGCTCCGTCATCTTCAATTCTAAGTATAGAATAAATGTCTCAGATTGATTACAAACGGCATAGATAATTGAATATGATTGAGCAGATGTAGAATTGTTTCTGAGAGTATAAAAATACCTAATGTCATATAGATTTAACGATAA
Organism: Mytilus edulis; assembly: GCA_019925275.1. Classification (NCBI taxonomy): domain Eukaryota; kingdom Metazoa; phylum Mollusca; class Bivalvia; order Mytilida; family Mytilidae; genus Mytilus; species Mytilus edulis. The sequence goes on along the minus strand of CM034349.1, from coordinate 42,703,469 downwards.
AGAATAACTAAAAGAGATTTGCAATAACGATATTATATATAATTGTGTGAACAAAGTTCCTTGTTCAAAAATAATGTTGTATTAATAGAATAAAGAGTGGAAAATTATTATTTCTACAAAAATGATTATGGAATTTAAAATAAAGGCAACAGTTGTATGCCGTTGTTCAAAAGTCATAAATCGATTGAGAGAAAACAGATCCGGGTTTCAATCTAAAACTGAGGGGAACACATCAACTGCAAGAGTATAATAATGGAACAACAGAAACACTGAAGTGCAACAAAAGTAAACGCCAACAAACATAGAAACGAACAACTTGAAAACAACTGCCATATTCGTGACTTGAAACATGACATTTCAAGAAAAAAATGGTTGGTTGAATCAGGTTTATAAAATATTCTAGGTGATATCGATATCATGTTTCACAATAAAGCAGATCCATTTTTCTCCTCTCACAAAGGGACAAATTTACTTATGGTAAGAATGGTAAATTCCATATACATATAGAAAACATAATTCATTGTGCACATTTACAATATTAAATGTCCTTAAAATAAAAAAAAAATGTTTTTGTTTGTTATAGAAATTATTTTTCTCTAATATACCAATCTTATAATATATACATGCGAGTATTGGGATGGAATTACTCAATATGGTTCAAATTTAAGTTTTATGCATTAAAATTGTATTGGGAGAGGACGTCCCTTCTGTTGTTTAAATTTGTATACCATCTCTTTCGCTATTCTTCTAAATAGAACACGTTTAAACTGAACTTTTTATTATAGGGGGAAAGGGGGGGGGGGGGGGGGGGGGTCAACTGAAAGATCAAACTTAAAAATAAATCTTACACTTGGACAATGAAAAGACCACGCTTTCGCACACTATATATTTGCAAACCTATAATTTTCTGTAGATTCTTCGATAACCAGACTGCGTCATGATAACATTGTAAAAATTGTTTCCCTTTTGAACACAGTAAAAGCTAGTTAATTTTCCAAAAATAAAACTTTCAATCTTTTGATTAAATGATAAGATTTTTTCTTTTCTGAATTCCGTTTCTTAGTACATTGCATTTAGTTTGTAAAACAATATTCCTGAACATGCAAAACATAATAAAGCAATTAAATGATAATAAGTTCCAATTATAGCTCAGATCTAAATAAAGATTTGAGAAAAAGCTGTTTCAAACTGTCAGAGTCGACTGCTACTTGACTTTCCCATAGAAATATATTTAGTAAACCGTTCTTTGGCGGAAATTTACTACCTACCACCTACTTCTAAAAGAACCGATAAATGGACTTTTATCTTTAGAATATAACAATACAGATTCAGTAAACATTTTTTATTTTTTCTAAATAATTTTCTAATTAGCATGATTAGTTGTGTACTGTATAATTTTATTTGAGCGATTAGTTAAATGCGTGGTGTATTCTTTTATTTGAGCGACGATTTGTGTGCTGTATTATGTCATTTGAGCGATTAGTTAAACGCGTGCTGTATTATGTTATTTGAGCGACGATTTATGTGCTGTATTATGTCATTTGAGCGATTAGTTAAATGCGTGCTGTGTTATGTTATTTGAGCGATGATTTGTGTGTTGTATTATGTTATTTGAGCAATTAGTTAAATGCGTGCTGTATTATGTTATTTGAGCGACGATTTATGTGCTGTATTATGTCATTTGATCGATTAGTTAAATGCGTGCTGTATTATGTTATTTGAGCGATGAGTTGTGTTCTGTATTCTGTTATTTGAGCGATGAGTTGTGTTCTGTATTCTGTTTTTTTTGGGTGATGTGTTGTGTTCTGTATTCTGTCATTTGAGTATGGGCGAGTCTACACTGTGCTATAATTATTTTAATACCATTTGTAATAGTCGTTGTCTTTAGTTTCAACAAATGAAATCATGTTGACCCGACAAAATCATAACAGAAACAGATATACAAATCTACAAAACATTTTAAAAAAAAATAACAAAGAAGGACCAACAAGCACCCAACCAAAACCGGGGTCGATATTATGGCGCACTGGAAGGGTCATTACACAGATTATGCTTATCTAAAATTTCATTCAGTATTCAGGTTTTGGAAGTGTGAAGTTTTCATCTGTTTTCTGATTGCGTAAAAATGAAACGTGAAGTCAATTGTAAAATATCAGAGAACAAGATTGCTTTTTTGCATGGGTTGAATCCCCAGATATGCCAGACGTTAGCAATAATCACAAATAAACTAAACACTTTCGTGTCAGAAAAATCGAAGGTTAAATAAAGAACTGTTAACAGAACTATTTTCTTACAGTCTTGAATCACCATTTTAATGGCATTTTTTCCCCTCAATATGCTACCCTTTTCAAGATCAAATATTTCGGAGTTTCTGTGACAGAAAAATGTCGCGGAAACTGTAAAATACCATGAAAAATAAGCAAAGGGCATCTTTTGAATGTGTGTATATATATATATATATCAAACGTCTGAATAATAGTCAACGATTTTCCCCACGTGGGAGCTGGATCGTTACAAGTAACGATACATGTACACAATAAAATAAATTATATAAACGCCTAAAAAGTGTACATAACAACACCAATGATATAAAAAGGAACTATAAATGTAATTATTTATAAATATTTCGGATAACAGATATCCTTCGTCAGTCAGATTCTGATGTTAAATGAATCATCTTTAAGTCTTCTTAGATTAAACTTTTACTAAATCTTGAAATTTATACAATAAAAAAGGCAAACCGAACATCAGTTAAGACGCTTGCACCATTCTAAAAATTTGTTGAATATGACATAGGTTATATGACTAATTACATCAGAGAGTTCACATATATGCTTTAAATAAAAATAATAATGTGCGATGTGAACTAGCACAATTTTAAACGGTGTCGATATTATGATGTTACAAGAAAGATTGCGTCAATAAGAATTCCAAATAAACAGCACTGAACGGTCTAAATTTCTAAATATTTCAGATTTGACAACTGTAGTGTAGTTGTAAGGGTTGTGGAAACAAACGATGTCTGACTTGCAAACAAATACTGGATTCTCAGACTTTTAACAGTCACTCCACTGGTACAGAATACACCATATTTTGCAATGTTAATTGCAAGACTACAAATGTTGTGTATCTCCTACAGTGTAAATGTGGTAAACAGTATGTAGGCGAGTCAGAACAGCCGTTTCACAAACGAATGAACGGTCATCGTAGCGACTACCAATGCAAGCCAGACCTCCCTCTTAGTCGACATTTGAGATCCCCTGGCCACACTAAGGCAGATCTCAATCGACTGACCATTACTATCATTGACCACAACTCTGCTTGGTCTAGGGAGGATAGACTTACTCGGGAAAGATTTTGGATTAGAAAATTAACAACTTTGGCACCAAATGGGATAAATGAAAAGATGTAGTTCGACACCATGCAGTGCTTCACATCTGGGTTATATTACTTATTATTACAGTCTCCGTTTCTATTTCTTTACCTTACTCATCTCTAAAATAAATCTGTTGAATATAACAATTTAAATTGCTCAATTTTTTGAGGGATGTATAAGTACCAAGCCACGTCCAACTATTTTACTTTAGTCAAAATTTGTTATTATATTTTAACGGCCGTTTGTTTTAAACATCGCCGACTCTAATGTAACTACACTACAGTTGTCAAATCTGAAATATTTAGAAATTTAGACCGTTCAGTGCTGTTTATTTGGAATTCTTATTGACGCAATCTTTCTTGTAACATCATAATATCGACACCGTTTAAAATTGTGCTAGTTCACATCGCACATTATTATTTTTATTTAAAGCATATATGTGAACTCTCTGATGTAATTAGTCATATAACCTATGTCATATTCAACAAATTTTTAGAATGGTGCAAGCGTCTTAACTGATGTTCGGTTTGCCTTTTTTATTGTATAAATTTCAAGATTTAGTAAAAGTTTAATCTAAGAAGACTTAAAGATGATTCATTTAACATCAGAATCTGACTGACGAAGGATATCTGTTATCCGAAATATTTATAAATAATTACATTTATAGTTCCTTTTTATATCATTGGTGTTGTTATGTACACTTTTTAGGCGTTTATATATATATATATATATATATATGTTTTTTTTTAAATGCGTAGTCTAAATGCTGATAAGTTTAGATCTAAAGCTTCTCCGTCGTAACAATGACAGTAAACACCTTTATTCAACCAGTAAAACATATAATTTAGCAGTTCTTAAATAATTTTTTAAAGCACACCGTCCGTGAATTCGTTTCAATTTAACATATGTTTGTTCCGAATTTATTTCAATTTAACATACTAGTACAACGTAGGCTTGTTTCTGAATTTATTTCTATGGAAAATAAACTTAACCCATTCACATAATAACTTATTCAGTTATATTAGATCCAGGCCCGTAGCCAGGAATTTTCAAATTTACAATTTGAACAGAACGTTGACTTTAACAGTGCTTATTTGTTTTCAAAGGGGGAAAAGGGGGGGGGGGGGTCGTCCTTCGTCCGAACCCCTGGCTACGGGTATATTATATTGTTAGATCTCTGTCTGAATTGTATTGCACCCACACCTATGTTAGTCGTGTTAAACTCTTTTCCGTCTTTATTACTAAGTTGATGTTCAAGGTGAAATTTGATGGTGTTAAGCTAGTACAAAGTTGATATGATGACACGATTTAGTGCTATAATATAATGAGTATTTCCTGAAGTTTTGTATTATTTCTTTAGGACACAGATAGTGCAATATTGGTTCAGAATGTGGAAACTGTTAATGCTACGAATGATTGTGTTTTGTTTGTTTAAGGATGTACAACATAATGGATTGATTCATGCTTGCCTAACTTATAGTGCATGACAAATATTTAATGCATAATTGAAACGAAAACTTTGCTGCAAAATCCAACCATTGACCCCGAAAGAGTTTAGAAATGAGTCTTAATTACGCAGTGATCGTGATACTCTCTAAGCACGATACACAAGAGTTAACAACTGGCATATACTCCTTAACTGTATAATAATAATGTTCGATGTGTGGTCGTCCTGAAGATTAACCACAAATGTATACAAAGCAACATGTCTTCTTCGATACTGGTATTGTGGGTTACAAGAGCGCCATTATTTGTTTACATTTTAACTTTTACCCCAAGATGGTAATAAGAATAAAATCCTATACGGCTTCTGAATGGATGCTACAGGATAGGAATTACATTTAACCGAAAGCTTATATATCCAATTAGGTTTAAAAAATGCAGAAAATCATATTCACATTTTACAAAGTTTAGAAAATATCTTCCATTTCTGCACGTCGTAGCCTTTAAAATATGCCTTTTTCATTCAGCGACCATATATATTTTTTTGGTTATAATGCAACACTGGCATTTCTAGTAACAGGAACTGCTAACCGTTTTCCCAAGTTTGTGTAATCTTCGAGGGAAAAAATACGGAACACCAGTGGTACCCTATGGAAAATGCATTACGAATAAATGCGCTCTTGTAACCTGTAACTGCTCACCTTGCACTGTACGTTTTACAAACATATATTTTGACTGCACGATATAGCAAAACCAGCCTGACAATCTATCAAGAAATGAGTTTAAACCCGTTTATTCATAATCATTTTACGGTCTGTTTCGTCCCAGTTTGACAGATGTTGTTACATTTTGCGGCAGCTACACTTGTGTTTTTAGATGTTATCGAATTTTAAATAAAAGAGTTTTCACGCCATTCTCTATTTTTTATAATACAATTATTTTCATATACTTATCTAGCAACTTTACGACTTGCTTGACTTAATTTATATGTAATCTTTAATATATACTTTGATATATCATGTAATTACATCTGAGTAATGAAGCTTTATCGTGTATATAACAATTTTAAATCGTATCTGTCAGTCATTTCATTTCAAACCTGCCATTTTTATCAGTAATAATGTTATACTTAATCAAACAATCTGGCACAATCTAGAAGCACCTTTGGGGCGGTATCTTTTTTACCAAGCGAACAAAGAAATGCTAAGTTACACATTTGCTTTCGTTCATTTTTTTGTACATAAAATTGGACGTTAATTTTCTCGTTTGAATTGTTTTACATTTGTCATTTCGGTGCCCTTTATAGCTATAGCTGACTATGCGGTATGGGCTGTTTGATATGAACCAAGGCGTCCTATAATGGTTTACTAAATAAATGTGACTTGGATGGAGAGTTTTCTCATTGGCACTCATATCACATCTACTTATATATATTTGATCATTGTTGAAGGTTGATTTCTATGTCATTTGATCTCTTGTGAAGAGTCTCATTTGCAATCATACCACACTTCTATTTTTATACAAAACGGGGATAAATTCTGTTAACAAATTGAAGTGTAAATAACTGAGATAGAATGAATTAAAGTTGTCAGAAATCATCAAATTATTTTATAATTGAGAACTTATGATAAAAATTGAACCGAATCATATAGATGTTTTTTTTAATGAAATTTGAATAAGTTTTCAATATACATGTATATCATCAAGAGTGTTGAGTTATGTGGTATACAGTACTCTTGTTTTGATGTACATGTATATTCATGAAATATTTTCCGTGCACCAAAACTCTCTGAAACGAAATTGATTACTTGCAAGAAAAGCATTAAAATTGAAAAACTGGAATTAAGGAATGATATTCTGAATTAACAAATCTTTCCATGTTCTAAATATTAATAATTTTTGTCTTTTATTCCTTAATGTTCTATCAAATTACAACACTAGAATTGAATTTGACTATTCTAGTATTGAATTTGACTACACTAGTATTGATTTTGACTTTGTATACTGTTACAACACTAGTATTGAATTTGACTATGTATACTATTACAACACTAGTATTGAATTTGACTATGTATACTGTTACAACACTAGTATTGAATTTGACTACACTAGTATTGATTTTGACTATTTATACTATTACAACACTAGTATTGAATTTGACTATGTATACTGTTACAACACTAGTATTGAATTTGACTACACTAGTATTGATTTTGACTATTTATACTATTACAACACTAGTATTGATTTTGACTACGTATACTATTACAACACTAGTATTGAATTTGACTATGTATACTGTTACAACACTAGTATTGAATTTGACTATGTATACTATTACAACACACAACACTAGTATTGATTTTGACTATTTATACTATTACAACACTAGTATTGAATTTGACTATGTATACTGTTACAACACTAGTATTGAATTTGACTACACTAGTATTGATTTTGACTATTTATACTATTACAACAGCAGTATTTAATTTGACTATGTATACTATTACAACACTAATATTGATTTTGACTATGCATACTATTACAACACTAGTATTGAATTTGACTAAGTATACTATTACAACACTAGTATTGAATTTGACTACGTATACTATTACAACACTAGTATTGAATTTGGACTACACATAGTATTGATTTGACTATGTATACTATTACAACACTAGTATTGATTTGACTAGTATACTGTTACAACACTAGTATTGATTTTGACTATGTACTGTTTAAAATAGTATTGAATTTGACTACACTAGTATTGATTTTGACTATGTATACTATTACAACACTAGTATTGAATTTGACTATGTATACTGTTACAACACTAGTATTGAATTTGACTATACACTAGTATGATTTTGACTATGTATACTATTACAACACTAGTATTGAATTTGACTATGTATACTATTACAACACTAGTATTGATTTGACTATGTATACTATTACAACACTAGTATTGATTTGACTAAGTATAACTATTACAACACTAGTATTGATTTGACTATGTATACATTTACAACACTAGTATTGATTTGACTATGTATACTATTACAACACTAGTATTGATTTGACTATGTATACTATTACAACACTAGTATTGAATTTGACTATGTATACTATTACAACACTAGTATTGATTTTGACTATGTATACTGTTACAACACTAGTATTGAATTTGACACTATGATTACTATTTAACACACACTAGTATTGAATTTGATGACTATTAAACTTATGATATTTACTTACAACACTAGTATTGAATTTTGACTATGTATACTATTACAACACTAGTATTGAATTTGACTATGTATACTATTACAACACTAGTATTGAATTTTGACTACGTATATACTATTACAAAAAACTAGTATTGATTTGACTATGTATACTATTACAACACTAGTATTGATTTGACTAGTATACTGTTACAACACTAGTATTGATTTGACTATGTATACTGTTACAACACTAGTATTGATTTGACTATGTATACTGTTACAAACTAGTATTGATTTGACTATGTATACTATTACAACACTAGTATTGAATTTGACTATGTATAATTACAACACTAGTAGATTTGAACTTTACAACTAGTATGATTGACTAAACTTACAACACTAGTATTGATTTGACTATGTATACTGTTACAACACTAGTATTGATTTGACTATGTATACTGTTACAACACTAGTATTAAATTTTGACTATGTATACTGTTACAACACTAGTATTGAATTTGACTACTTATACTATTACAACACTAGTATTGAATTTGACTAGTATACTATTACAACACTAGTATTGATTTGACTATGTATACTTTACAACACTAGTATTGATTTTAGTATTGATTTTGACTATGTATACTATTACAACACTAATATTGAATTTGACTTTGCATACTGTTACAACACTAGAATTGAATTTGACTTTGCATACTGTTACAACACTAGAATTGAATTTGACTACATATACTATTACAACACTAGTATTGATTTTGACTATGTATACTGTTACAACACTAGTATTGAATTTGACTATGTATACTATTACAACACTAGTATTGATTTTGACTATGTATACTATTACAACACTAGTATTGATTTTGACTATGTATACTATTACAACACTAGTATTGAATTTGACTATGTATACTGTTACAACACTAGTATTGAATTTGACTATACTAGTATTGAATTTGACTACACTGGTATTGATTTTGACTATGTATACTATTACAACACTAGTATTGATTTTGACTATGTATACTGTTACAACACTAGTATTGAATTTGACTATACTAGTATTGAATTTGACTACACTTGGTATTGATTTGACTAATGTATGTATACTATTACAACACTAGTATTGAATTTGACTTTGTATACTGTTACAACACTAGTATTGATTTTGACTATGTATACTATTACAACACTAGTATTGATTTTGACTATGTATACTGTTACAACACTAGTATTGATTTTGACTATGTATACATATATTACAACACTAGTATTGAATTTGACTAAGTATACTATTACAACACTAGTATTGAATTTGACTACGTATACTATTACAACATTAGTATTGAAATTTTGACTATATATACTATTACAACACACAACACCAGTATTTAATTTGACTATGTATACTATTACAACACTGGTATTGATTTTGACTATGTATACTATTACAACACTAGTATTGATTTGACTATGTTATACATATTACAACACTAGTATTGAATTTGACTATGTATACTATTACAACACTAGTATTGAATTTGACTATGTATACTATTACAACATTAGTATTGAATTTGACTATGTATACTATTACAACACTAGTATTGAATTTGACTATGTATACTATTACAACACTAGATATTGAATTTGACTATGTATAACTATTACAACACTAGTATTGCATTTGACTATGTATACTATTACAACACGAGCATTGCATTTGACTATGTATACTATTACAACACGAGTATTGAACTTGACTATGTATACTTTTACAACACTAGTATTGAATTTGACTATGTATACTATTACAACACTAGTATTGCATTTGACTATGTATACTATTACAACACTAGTATTGAATTTGACTATGTATACTATTACATTACTAGTATTGAATTTGACTTTGTATACTATTACAACACTAGTATTGAATTTGACTACGTATACTATTACAACATTAGTATTGAATTTGACTATATATATATTACAACACACAACAGCAGTATTAATTTGACTATGTATACTATTACAACACCAGTATTGAATTTGACTTTGTATACTATTACAACACTAGTATTGAATTTGACTATGTATACTTTTACAACACTAGTATTGATTTTGACTATGTATACTATTACAACACTAGTATTGAATTTGACTATGTATACTATTACAACACTAGTATTGAATTTGACTATGTATACTATTACAACACGAGTATTGCATTTGACTATGTATACTATTACAACACGAGTATTGAACTTGACTATGTATACTTTTACAACACTAGTATTGAATTTGACTATGTATACTATTACAACACTAGTATTGCATTTGACTATGTATACTATTACAACACTAGAATTGAATTTGATTACGTATACTATTACAACATTAGTATTGAATTTGACTATATATACTATTACAACACACAACAGCAGTATTTAATTTGACTATGTATACTATTACAACACCAGTATTGAATTTGACTTTGTATACTATTACAACACTAGTATTGAATTTGACTTTGTATACTATTACAACACCAGTATTGAATTTTATTATGTATACTATTACAACACTAGTATTGATTTTGACTATGTATACTATTACAACACTAGTATTGAATTTGACTATGTATACTATTACAACACTAGTATTGAATTTGACTATGTATACTATTACAACACTAGTATTGAATTTGACTATGTATACTATTACAACACGAGTATTGCATTTGACTATGTATACTATTACAACACAGTATTGAACTTGACTATGTATACTTTTACAACACTAGTATTGAATTTGACTACATATACTATTTCAACACTAGTATTGAATTTGACTATGTATACTATTACATTACTAGTATTGAATTTGACTATGTATACTATTACAACACTAGTATTGAATTTGATTACGTATACTATTACAACATTAGTATTGAATTTGACTATATATACTATTACAACACACAACAGCAGTATTTAATTTGACTATGTATACTATTACAACACCAGTATTGAATTTGACTTTGTATACTATTACAACACTAGTATTGAATTTGACTTTGTATACTATTACAACACCAGTATTGAATTTTACTATGTATACTATTACAACACTAGTATTGAGTTTGACTATGTATACTATTACAACATTAGTATTGAATTTGACTTTGTATACTATTACAACACTAGTATTGAATTTGACTTTGTATACTATTACAACACCAGTATTGAATTTACTATGTATACTATTACAACACTAGTATTGATTTGACTATGTATACTATTACAACATTAGTATTGAATTTGACTATGTATACTATTACAACACCAGTATTGAATTTGACTTTGTATACTATTACAACACTAGTATTGATTTTGACTATGTATACTATTACAACACTAGTATTGACTATGTATACTATTACAACACTAGTATTGAATTTGACTATGTATACTATTACAACACTAGTATTGGATTTGACTATGTATACTATTACAACACTAGTATTGAATTTGACTATGTATACTATTACAACACTAGTATTGAATTTGACTATGTATACTGTTACAACACTAGTATTGGATTTGACTACGTATACTATTACAACACTAGTATTGGATTTGACTATGTATACTATTACAACACTAGAATTGAATTTGACTATACTAGTATTGAATTTGACTATGTATACTGTTACAACACTAGTATTGGATTTGACTACGTATACTATTACAACACTAGTATTGGATTTGACTATGTATACTATTACAACACTAGTATTGAATTTGACTATGTATACTGTTACAAACATAGTATTGGATTTGACTACGTATACATATTACAACACTAGTATTGGATTTGACTATGTATACTATTACAACACTAGTATTGATTTTGACTATGTATACTATTACAACACTAGAATTGAATTTGACTATATATACTGTTACAACACTAGTATTGGATTTGACTTTGCATACTGTTACAACACTGGTATTGATTTTGACTATGTAATACTATTACAAACACTAATATTGGATTTGACTTTGCATACTGTTACAACACTAGTATTGGATTTGACTTTGCATACTGTTACAACACTAGTATTGGATTTGACTTTGTATACTGTTACAACACTAGTATTGGATTTGACTATGTATACTATTACAACATTAGTATTTAATTTGACTAAGTATACTATTACAACACTAGTATTGAATTTGACTATGTATACTATTACAACACTAGTATTGAATTTGACTATGTATACTATTACAACATTAGTATTTAATTTGACTAAGTATACTATTACAACACTAGTATTGAATTTGACTATGTATACTATTACAACACTAGTATTGATTTTGACTATGTATACTATTACAACATTAGTATTGAATTTGACTATGTATACTGTTTTGTTGTCTGCTGTTTGTCTTTTTTTCGTTGATCTTTAACCTTTAGTATTCTGTTTTCTTCGATTTAGAAGAATATAGTAGTCATCCCTATGAGACTAGACCACTTTTCCCCCATAGACCCAATGTTAAAGCCGCCATTTTGTTTGGAGGAGGGAATTTTCGACAAGGGTCAAGTGGTCATTTTTTTTTTATTAGTAATATAATTAAGGAAATGTTGTGTTTCCTTAATTAATAATTAGTTATGACAAGTAATAATATTACTAAGTCTATTAATTAAATTGCTAATTACTATGTAGCGTCGACATTGGTCAAATGGTCATATTGATTGATTATAGTTTTAGACCATGGTTGTTTGGTCAGTTAAATGGCGTATCAGAATTTTAAGTGATGGTTTAATCGACCAAACATACAAATATATGACATTGTCATTACAATGAAACAAAATAATTTAATTAAGTTATTTGATCATCAAATTAATTAAATAGATAGATATCCATTCGTTTGTGTGTTTGATTTTTCTTTATTTTCCCAATTGATTAGAGACTTTTCTTTTTGAATTTCTTGAAGTTCAATATTTTTGTGATTTTATTTTTTTGGTGGTCAGTTATAGATGATTAAAGATGATTGCATCTGTTAATTAAGTCGAATCTAAATAGTAAAAATGAGATCCTCGCTTCTTGTATGTATAATCTTAAAGATTTGAAGATAAATGTGTTTCATTTTGTGCTTTCATTGTTGTTTGAATATTTTTTCGGTATATGTTATATATACGCAGTAAATAAATAAACAAAATAGCAAACAGTTTGTTTAAATCATATTTTAATTGAAAAGCAATTACATTCATCTATAAAAGATTAAGAAGCTACACATTCTAGTATCCATAAGGTTTTGTAATGAACTTTTCAGTGATAACTCTTTTGTCAAATACAATTTTATAATCTTTACTCTCTCTACTTGTTATGATTCTAGTGTTCTGTTTGTCTCTTGTAATCTTGTTCTCGTCCCAAACAGTTATTTTGTCATCTTGGCTGCCATTAGTAACCATTTCACGCACTGTTTCAAAGTTGATACTTAAAGCATTTTTATAGTTTAGCGTTACACCCCGAACTTTACAAATTGTTTGATTTCCTCTATCATCAGGTTTATGCAATTTGTATGCGTAGTTTTTTGGACCACCTGTTACAAAATGTGTAATCTTGTTCTCGGGAACCTCATCCGTAAGATCTCCGAGGTAGTCCCCTAAAGACGGCTCCCATTCCCCTTCCTTTACAGTGAAAACAATAGAATCAGTATCAGCGTAAAGCACCCGCTGTCCTAATTGTTCCAAATAACTGTATAATTTGAGTCTAGCTTGAGAAGTTGTATAAGCCGCTAACACGACGTTAGTTCTTCCTGATGACTCAACAAATTCCGCTTTATTCCTCCAACGCATTTCCACCATTTCATCCGTTACAAAGTTCACACCTGTAACTTCTTGTTGATCACTGGTCAGCATATCGAAAAATATAGAAGGATCCGATACATAATCGACCTGTGGTAAATTTGTCCGCTGTCCAAACTTACCCCAAAAACTATTTAGCATTAGTTTTGCCAGTGCGCGTAACCCAGGATTTTTTTCTATCTTATTGTAATCGAGTAGAATGCCTTCTTTCTCATAGTAATCCTGAATGTAATGTTGCCTATGTTCCTTGGTTATACACCAACTAGGCCAGCCACTTGCCTCTTGCTTCATCTTCAGAAAAGTGTTTATGTACTCTGTGAAAATGCCTCCTGTTTTTGAAACGGGGTCATATTGCGCAACTTCATCGAAATGCCAGACTTCATATATTGTACTTAGTATGTATCCCTTATTTACTGCCATCTTTAGCTCATCTGTCACCCATGTTCCGGTAAAAGACCTTTCTTCATTGCCATGACGGCACGTTGTTTGCTGTTTTATCTCAGTACATGTTCTGCACAAGGAGAACATCAGTTTGTTGTTAATTTTAGCGGGTAACACTGGGATATGTAGGCCTCTAGGTGGATAAACTTTACATTTGATTAGTCCTTCATACATCGTTAGATCATCAAAGTTTTCTGTTACTATTCTAGGATGCCCTATTACAGCTTTGCCCGTTTTGTTTATGTACGGGTAAAGCGAGGTTACATCGTAGTATTTGATAGACTCATCAAAGGACGATTCGTGATATAAATTAAAGGCTTCTGTCCTCCCTCCTGCAAAGGCATCTCTTGGCTCTAATGGAGTAACAATATCCAAGGAGTCGATGAACTTTTTAATGTTTTCGTCTTCTCTGATATGTTTGTCAAACTCACATTCCCAAATGCATGTATATATGTAACCCTGTTTTTCAATGTAGGTTTTCTTTTCCATAGTTTGATGATACAAATCCTCCATTGATAACTTATTGACAGTGTTGATGGTATGCTGTGTGTAACAGGTTGGACATCCATGCCAAAAACACCCATGATATTCCAATACTATCTTTTCACCCTCGCTGTTCTCATAAAACCCATCTACTCTGTATTGGTCAATTATCTTCTCTCTACCGTTTCGAGCGTGTTGAATATCCACCCCCTTTGTTTGTGATATATATTTAATCCATTGTATGGCTTTTACAGAGTGTTTCTCTTCAGGACGATATCCTTGTGCTGGTATGATGCCGATAGTATCAGCACGTAAGAATTTAGTGCGAAACACCAAATTACATGCAGAAGCTATAGTAATACAAGTTTCAAACGGATCAATACCTCCATCTCCAGTAGCTGATTTAGTCATAGACATAAACAATTCTCGAAACCTTAAACAACATCGTCTTAATATATCTACATCAGATCGGCAGTATTTCAAAAGTTCCTTTTGGAAATCAAACATGACTTTCACGTTAGTTTGATACCATTCAAGAAAGTTTTCTCTGTCCTCTGATTTCATTGCGTCTGGGTTATAGAACTTGACATCTGGCAGCTGATTAAGAACGCTTGTCTGGTTTTCTTTTCTGTTATACAGATGTGGAAAGTATCCTTTCTGTAGTTCTTTGATACCAAACATTTTAGGCAGTTTTGAAAGCGCCATGGGTAGAAAATTAAGTGAGTCAATCATACGTATGTTGCATGACGGGACTTCGATAGACATGTTTTTTGCCCCACTCGGAACAATCTTTGGGAGAACACCGTTCTGGTACAGGTATTGTAGAATGGGAAAAGAATCATATCCTTTGAAATTGTGACAGATCACTGTGGCGCCATTATTTTCTCCAGAAAAAAGCCATTGACAAAAATCATATGTCGTATTCATTCCGCTGAAAATAAGTTCATTCTTTCCACAATTTTCACATACACTAAGTGGTGTCAGATCCTCTTTTAAACACTCTAAGCATACTTGTTGTACAACGCATAAGTTTGGTTTGTGTTCATAAGTTCCACATTTAGATTTTTTACAATTCTTGCATTTCGAGGTGCCTCGTTCTGGTTTAAACCCGTCCTCACATTCAACTAAATCGTCTTGAGTGCATTCGAAATCAAAGAAAATATAAACTTGGTTTTTGGTGTCATCCTCATCTACAGTGTCCATATCGTCATTTAGAGTGTTTTCTGTAAATTTGTCACCTTCAACCGGCAACATGAAACAGAGATGTCCAACTTCGTAGAAATCTTTACAAGTCTTGCAATATATCTCACCACATATATGTTCTTTTTTGTGCATTTTCTTATTAATAGTTTGACTGCAAATCTTGCATCTAATGTATGATTTGCATGTAGAGTTTCCTTTCTTGGTAGTCTGTGCATGTAGTCTATAGCATTCTTCACCATTGAAATGACGGTTACAGTCGTTACAGTATATCCAGTCGTCATCTTTTTTTTCGTGAATTTTATGGCATGATGTACAGATGTTATTGCAACGGTGTTCCTCTTTATGCTGGTATCCCTTTTTGCATGTGTGGCAATAATAATTACGGGATAAGAAAGCAGGCATACTAGTAATCACATCAAAGTGTTCGTCGTGAAAATACAAATAAATCTTTTTTTCTGCCTCTGGTCCTTGGAATATGATTCCATTGAAGTGTTCCTTTGAAACAACGTGTATTTGATATTCTGGCATCACTGCTTGAAACTTTTTGATTTCTTCAATTCCACATTTATGCAGAGGAACATGTGCAAGAGTATGTAAATCAGTTGCTAGATGTTCTTGAATTTTTCTACCTTGACGAATACTGTTCCATTTCTCATGTTTGTCCAGATTTGCTTTTGCGGTAACTAATGCCCTGGCACAACATAGATCATCTTTATTTCTTATGGTAAGAATACATTGCTTAGTTTTCATAAATCGCTCAAGATCAACGTATTTTCCTTGATTTCTTGTTCCACCAACAGGGAGTTCAACGTGTGTCATCTCTATTTCAAGTGAATCATCCAAAACAAATTGTTCATACGACTGCAATACCCTCTCTATTTCACGTAGTAATGTTTCAACGGACAATTGAGATACTTTCATAAACGGTATTGTTATAGGAAAGTCCAGCTCAGGACATTGAACTGACAATCGAATAAGATCTGTTGATTGCATAAACTCTGTTATGTTATTGATAATGGATCCAAACAAAAGTCGTAAAGTTTTCAAAATCTGTGGTAAATCCTGCACTTCTAATTCTTTGAATGATACTTTGTAACGAGTCGTTGTGGTGTTGAATTTAGGTATAGGCTGAGTTGACAATACACGTAGGTCATAAAACTGTTCCGGGTTGTCTTTCCTTGTGATGTGTCGCTTTAAGACTGGGTTTTCATCATTCGTGGCTTTTCTTTTTAATCCTCCTCCTGTCTGGGTATGTTTTTCTTCTGTGTGACGCTGTAGATTATCAATTCTTGAAAACAATAGACCGCATGTTTTACATTGGAATAAAGACCCATCCCGATGTCGCAGCATGTGACGATCCAGATTATCCCTTCGGCCAAACGTTTTCTGACAAATTGTACATGGAAAAGTATCCTTATGTCCAAATTGTCGACGATGATTGATTAACATCCCAACTTTGGAAAATGATGCACCACATTGTTGACATTCAAATCTATTAGGCATCATTCTTTCCTTGTTGTTTAAATGTAAATGAATGGATTCTGAAAAAACAAATTATCTTAAATAGTAGTATATTTACCCATAATGCCGTATTATCAAATATAAATATATAAATTGAAACACTGGATAGATATATCAGTATACAGCTGCCTTCGTGTGAGAACAGATGGACGATAAAACGTGTCCCGTATGTAAACTTCAATTTTCTAGAAAAGACGTTATGATTCGACATCATAGAAACAAACATGGAATCACTGAACCATATCCGCAGAGCAGTCATGAAGACCCGCCGCCGCCGCAGAGGGAAGGAACATCACCGCCGCCGCCGCCGCAGAGGGAAGGAACATCACCGCCGCCGCCGCCGCCGCCGCAGAGGGAAGGAACATCACTTCCGCCGCCGCCGCCGCCGCCGCAAAGGGGGGATCAGCAGCTACCGCGTAATGAGGATATGCCTCCGCCGCCTCGGAAGGAGGAAACAGAACACTTTGTTTTTAAACATCCATTCACGATGACGGTGAGCGGACCAACATCATGTGGCAAAACATTTTTTGTGAAACAACTTCTTCAAAATTTAAGATTGATTCAGCCCACTATTCACAGAATACTATGGCTATACAGACGTTGGCAACCACTCTACGACGAAATACAAAAGACGGTTAGACCATATGTTGAATTTATACAAGGAATACCAGTTGATTTAGAGAAGGATAGTTATATAGACCCAAGTGTAAGAAATATGATAATTTTGGACGATTTAATGTCAACATCAGCAAAAGATCCTAGAATCACAGACTTGTTTACGGAAGGTAGCCATCATAGAAATCTATCAGTTGTAGTATTAAATCAAAATCTTTACTTCAGTAAAGATCCTACACAGAGAAGAAATTGTCACTACTTGGTATTATTTAACAACCCTGTCGATAAACAACAGATAATGACTTTAGGCAGACAAATGTATCCTGGAAAAGGACCATACTTTTTAGAAAAATTTGAAGAATCAACTAGTCAACCATTTGGCTATCTTCTTCTGGATTTAAAACCAACGACACCCGAAACGAACCGACTGCTTGGAAACGTTTTACAGCAACAATCAGCAAAGACCAAAAAAGTCATTCCTACTTCAAATGATATAAGAACAGTCCAACATTTACCCGTTCCTTATTCTTACGAAGACGGTCCTGGTGAACAGACGTATGAAAAAATGCCCTCCTGTGACGATTGTGGAGTAGTGCTTGACAGCATGCACGATTTACAAAGACATATCAAACATTGGTGTCCAGAAAACGAATATTTGAAAAGGAAAAGAGACAACGAAGACCTAGGAAATGAAAGTCCTTCAAAAAAATCAACCTCAGAATGGATTAAATATGATAGTGTTTCAGACGATGGTAGTGAAGATGTTAATATGGACGATAATGAAGGATATAAAAGCCTATTACATGAAGCCATTGATACAGCGAAAGATACTTGGGATACAAAATATGACAAGTACGTGAAAGAAGGTATGAATGAGGAAGATGCAATTCAACGAAGCAATGAAAAAATAAGCCATATTGTTCAACGTCAATTTTTTAAACGCTATACTGAATTGTTGAAACTGATAGTTCCCCTAGATGAAAGCAAAGTGCACTCTGACATTGTACAACAAATTCAGGATATTGCTGAAAACGATACAGATTACGAAACTCAAATTCGGCGTATTCTCATGAAAAAGCGACATCAATTTGATGAATTATTTGATGATGATTACTTTGAAATAAATACTGACACTGAGGATAATGACGATGAGGATGATGAAGAGGACACTGACGAAGATATACAAGAGGAAGACTAGTCCTTTATAACGTACTGTATAACACGCGTTTCATTATATCCATTTTGATATTTGTGTTGACAACATGTCTGCATGGGAGAAATATCTAAAGGAAATTTACTTCATTCCGTCAAATCCTGCCAGTTTTTCTGGACCAGACAAACTTTATAATTATGTACAAAAAGAAGGGAAGTACAAAATTAGTAAATATAAGATACGAAAATGGTTACAAAGCCAAGAACCATACAGTTTACAACGACCATTAAGGAGACCACAGAATAGAACGGAAATTGTTGTTGCTGGCATAGATGACCAATGGTCTGCTGACCTTATGGATATGGTGAAGTTTTCAAAATACAACAAAGAATATAAATACGTATTGGTAGTCATCGATGTGTTTTCAAAGTATTTATGGTTACGAAAACTTAAAGATAAAAAAGGCGAGTCCGTGGCAACTGCATTTCAAGACATATTTAAAACAGGAAGAGTTCCAAATAGAATAAGAACGGATATGGGACAGGAGTTCAAGGCAAAGAGAGTTCAGACAGTTTTTAAAAAGGAAGAGATTAATCATTTTTATGCGTTGAATGAGGTCAAAGCATCAGTGTCCGAGCGTGTTATAAAAACAATAAAAGCGAAAATATATCGCTACTTTTCGTACAATCAGTCTTACAGCTACATAGATAAGCTTCAAAGCTTTGCAGATGGATACAACCACACTATTCATAGCACTATCGACATGGCACCCATAGAAGTAAAAAAAGAAAATGCTGAAACGGTCCGCTTATCGAAATATTTTTCAAGACCACATTCTGGAAAGTTAAAGAAAATTTACCACTTCAGGTTTAAACTTGGCGATCGGGTTAGACTTACATATTTGAGAAATATTTTTTCTCGGGAATATGACGAAAAATGGACGGGTGAGGTATTCACGATATCCGGACGATTCTGGAGAAGCATGACACCGTTATATCGCATCAAAGATTACCATGGAGATGAAATTTCTGGATCCTACTACCAATCTGAACTCCAACAAATAAACGTCAAAAACAATTCCTTGTGGAAAATTGAGAAAGTGTTAAAAACAAAAGGAAGAGGACCCTATAAACAATATTATATCAAATGGTTAAATTGGCCAACCAAGTTTAATTCATGGGTGAAAGCCAGTGATGTTAAAGACTTTTAATCTAATTGTTTTCTTTTATAATTGTATTACAAATAAAAAATATCAAATTCACAGTGTATATTATTTTTTTTTTTGTACCAAACTTTTTTGTTTATTGATAGTATATGTATTTTCTCGAAAATATTAACTAATAATCATAAAAAAGATAAATATACATGAAAATCTAAACATTTCTGATGCCCTTTAC
This sequence comes from Mytilus edulis, assembly GCA_019925275.1. NCBI lineage: Eukaryota > Metazoa > Mollusca > Bivalvia > Mytilida > Mytilidae > Mytilus > Mytilus edulis. Next base: position 42,682,688 of record CM034349.1, on the reverse strand, counting down.
GAGAAACGTTCAGAAGATTTCACGCTGACTCCTAAAAGGGCGGAGTCTCCCCTCGATAAACGAGACCATGCATGTGTAGGATCGGATGAATAGTCAGACTCATAACAGTGGACAGGTCATGTCAAGCACCAAACATCCGCTATTGGCTAAATGACCTCAACTAGAGCCTCATTCACATACATGCACGTGGAAATCTACTCTAGATGTTCATGTATATTAACCTTGAAATATAATTATTACTTATTAAAATACGTATGTTCATTAATTAAGTTAAGAATTTAATAACCTTTAAGAAGCACCCTTATATCAACAGAGGTGGCGTGTTGATATCTATTCCAAGGCAATTGCGAGCATAAAGGACCACACTCTCTGCCATTGGAACGGAGTTACTCTTTCTAGTTAAAGAAAATTAGTTTATCTCCATATATCAGAATATTTTACGGTGTTTAAATACTTACAACTATTTTCAGTTCGAAATATTTTACGGTGTTTAAATACTTACAACTATTTTCAGTTCGAAATGACGTGGTGGTTCCTTGGAACTTTAACTCAAGAGACATGAACTCACCTGAGTTTTGTCGTATTTATAGTGGTTCGTGGACCGGTTCACCAATAGGGAAAACAACTCTGATGTTCACAAATTAAAAATCCATTTAAATACGGAATTACATAACAAACAATATAAATAATGACATTTTATTACACTTATGTAGAAAACAATCACGAAAAAATCGTTTTAACACAGATCTTAATAAGAAATCAACATTCATATCCTCCTTAATCCCCCTTAAATTGGACTGATCCATTTTCCCCTAAATTTTACCTGTTCAGTTAAATATGTCCGCCATGTTGATAAGTCGTGTTTTTTATTGCTGCTACCAGAAAATCACATTTTAACATGATTAAAATTGATGGATGTGCCCAAATTATCGGATAACGTTAAATATTTATTCATGGAATTGATTAGCGTTAATAATTATCATTTATTTCACATGGATTAATTTTAGTGAACAGTTATTATCGTAACGGGGGATCTCTCTGTAAAAACAACAACAAATCGTGTCGGTTTTGGTCAGGTCTACCGATTTCTTTTATACTTCTTTATAAATTACATTATACGGTGTTTTGTGTGTGTGTGTGTGTGTGTGTGTGTGTGTGTGTGTGTGTGTGTGAGGGTCTATTATGTGTGTGTGTGAGGGTCTATTGTGTGTATTTTCTTTGTTTATTAAGTCTTAATTAAAAAAAAAAAAAAATACATTGCGAGAATCGGTCTGAAATTTGTTTATCTATGTATTGGTATAAACCGGTATAATCCAGTTATTGATAGCGTCAGTTTAACATGGTCAAAATGTAAACATGACCCAAGTTATCACTTTTTGATTATATTCATTTGAAACAAATGTCTCTAATTTACAATAATCGATATCACCCGACTTTCACAAACAAAACAAAAAAAAAACAAAAAATAAATAAACGTTCACTGTCAATGAAAATAACATTTACACAAACATCTATTTATACTCATGTAAACATTGAATGTACGGTTCACTTAGTAGGTCATATAAAATACGGCAAAGTTGAAGAAAATATTTTGGAATACGCTGTACATGTTTTGAAATACAAAGGATGGCATACTGTTTATTCTTTAACTGGTCATCAACAACAACAAAAAAAGGTTTTGTCTGGATTAATTAATTGGGTCAAACCCTATTTACCCGAGTAGAAATTAATCAATTTAATATGAATTAGACTTTGTCATCATGGAATATTTGATTAAAAATTAATCATTATACTTAATTACATTATTATTTGTCATAATTAATTATTAATTAAGACATAATTAATTATCAATTAAGAAAACACAACATTTCCTTAATTATATTACTAATAAAAAAAAAATGACCAATTGACCCTTGTCGAAAATTCCCTCCTCCAAACAAAATGGCGGCTTTAACATTGGGTCTATGGGGAAAAAGTGGTCTAGTCTCATAGGGATGACTACTGAATATGATAATTTGACAGTTCAGAAAACCATCACATATATACATATAAGAAGATGTGGTAACGAGTGCCAATGAGACAACTCTCCATTCAAGTAACAATGGTTTAAGATTTAATAACTAGGACTATGTATAAACTTGAGATCGTACCGGTTAACACCCAACACTTTAATAAGTTGATAGTTGGAGGAGACAACAAGAGGTCATAAAATATATCTCCAACTTTTAAATGTGCTAAAATTTAAACTGACACGTTGAAAAGCTGGTGTGTTGAAAGGGGGAGAACAATACATGGCAACATCTAACTTTCGGAATCTTCGAAGATTTGTAACAAGGGTTCTTTAACGAGCAGAGATTGTCTTATTATTTGACCTTTTTTTTAATTTGAGCGGTACTGATGAGTCTAATGTACACGAAAAGCGCGTCTAGCGTACACAAAATAAAAAGCCTGGTATCTTTGGTGGTTTTTATTCACCCTATAACAAGCTAGAAGCATTAGATTGTACCACAGCTGTGTAAATGTTAAACCCAAACAATTCCACGGACAACCTTTTTCACTATTCAGGTCCTATGCAAATTACATTCGAATCTCTCTAAAAACTATTATTCCCATGTGAAGTTTGCCTTCATACTGAGCAGTGCTTTCGGAGCAACTTCACGTTTTAATGCAGTTTCATTATATATGTATGTTGTATAGGACGACAATTTAATGCTAAAGGATTAACATTTTAGATAAATATTTTTGGGGGAAAATGAAGGAATTTAGTTCCATCAATTAACATAATGAACAAATGTCAATTAAAGTTACTATGAGGGAATATGTGCATATCACATTTTAATATAAAGAGAAGATGTAATATGATTGCCAAATGAGGCAATCCCCCACAAGAGACCAAAATGACACAGAAATTACCAACTATAGGTTACCGTACTGCTTTCAACAATGAGAAAATCCCATACCGATAATTAGCTATAAAAGACCCCGAAGTAACAAATGTAAAACAAATACGTAGCATAGCAACAAACGACAACCACTTAATAACAAGCTCCTGATTTTGGGAAAGGCAATAACTATTTACTTTGTAAAGTAAAGTATTAATGCGTACATTTTGTTTAAGTCCTGTATATAACAAAGAAATTACACACATCGCATAAGAACCTTGCATTCTCACTTGCATGCACTGTTCACAGTGTTATAAACATTTTCATGGTCAATGGTAAATATAAACAATGATTGGCAATCCTATATACAAGGTGTAGGTGTGTCTGCAACTCGTAAAGAAGATTATTATTTTAACCCATTCCTAAGAGGCGTGTAATTAACTTCATTCAACAGCTAATTAACTATCTTTCCCAACGTTTAACTTATTTGTTGCAAATTATTCCCAAGTGTCCATTCATAAATTTACATCTTTTAAACTGATTTGCTAAAAAATACAATTTCTATTTTCTTAAACTTTGTGCCAACTTATGTATAACATTACAATCATCGGTAAGCATTCTCGAGCAGTTTTCTTATTACACCTTATTTTGAAAACGTTATAGAATAAACAATACGATATTGTACAATAGGTACATGCATAGTTTTTATGAACCATGATATCACTTTATTTGTGTACTGCATATTGTTTCGTATTCATCGTTTACATTCGAAATACTTAGGTATGTCTGAATCATTCTAGAACCAACAGTTTTTCAGCTTCTTAGTCAGTTTTATAACCTTTTTGGCACTTTCAATTCTCTACAGTTTCTTCATTGATTCGGCTTTTAACTGGTTTTCTTTCGAGTTCCAACCGAGTCTTATGTAGACGAAGCGTATTTTTAGAGTCATTATATTGATTCGGCTTTTAACTGGTTTTCTTTCGAGTTCCAACCGAGTCTTATGTAGACAAAGCATAATTTTAGAGTCATTATAACCGTTAGTTTTCTCGTTTGAATTGTTTTACATTGTCTTATCGGGGCCTATTATAGCTGACTATGCGGTATGGGCTTTGCTCATTGTTGAAGGCCGTACGGTGACCTATAGTTGTTAATGTCTGTGTAATTTTGGTCTTTTGTGGATAGTTGTCTCATTGGCAATCATACCACATCTTCTTTTTTATATAGGATCTTTTGACGAGTGTGACACTTCTGGGACACGATTCGTTCCCATGGATATCGCCAACACAGTAGTACGTACTACGTGATGACATGAAAAATCATGGATGCAGTTATTTTCTGTAAATTGACGTCTTATAACCCTTTTCAATCATGTAGTTTGTAAACCCAATGACAAAGTTAGCCTTAACTTCGTCAGATTTGACACAAATGTTTAGTACTTTATGGTTTCAATGCTTTTTTATATTGTTACTGGTTAGTCACTACCGCGTCTCCTATCCGGCTGATCGACCCATGCTTACTATTGTCGGCCGGTCGATCCTGAGATTTTTTACCCGATGAAACAATCAGTTTGTTTAAAATCCTTGCAAAAACTCTTTTAAGAGGTCCGTAGGTTGTCTGTTGTGCGGCACATTTCCGTTTGTATTCAAAACTTTTCAGAATAATCCTTCAATCTGTTAGAAGCATTACTATGCATGAAATATTTGTCACTGGCCATTTTTAAAACTGACAACTATTACTCAATCAAATTGAAGATAGTTATAATTATATATTTCTATTGTTTGCTTGTACGATTCAAAATAGAGAAAATGTTGGTTTTAATGATGTTCTAACTAACAGATTAGTTTCATGTTTTGTTTCAGAGTTTAAGGTCATTCCTTTTCATTAAACAGAATCAACAGACAACCTTGATAATTGGTACCTGTCTGTTTTGTGGATGATTATCGTTTAGGTATATGATTAGATATGATGTTTGTTATTTTTAGGATATCGACATATGATTCTGGTTTCAATCAAATATCTGAGGGCACTAAAACATTTGTATTAATTAAGATAATGCCTTGCATATCAATGGTAATTATTCCTTCATACACATGTAATTCTAGTAATGTTTATTTGATTTGTACTATTGCTGAAGTAACTACGCATCTGATTAGCAAACAGCTTGAGCAACTAACAAAATAGATATTTTGGTAAAATGAGCTCATACTTTTAAAAGTAGACGGTGGTCTTAGTTCGCTCAGAAATGATTGCATACTAGTTAGTACCCGGCAGCGTGAGCAACACCTTTGGGATTACCCATAGTTCAAGGTTAATGATTGGTCAATTTAGGTAGGTTCATTTACGATACGAACCAAAGGAGACCCAATGTCAATCTGATCTGGCCTTCTTATTGTCTTGATTGGTATTTTTTTTCAGACAAAACACGTGTTTGTAGTAAAATTATAAGCCCGTTGTCTTTAATGAGTGTTTTGATTTAATGTTTCTTAAGAGTTATATTTGTTTCTTTCACAATTTTGCGTTAATGATCTTGAGTATAGTTACTGAAAAATGTATAACTCATAAATTGATAGAGTCGGATAATTAAGAATTGGACGTATGGTGCTTAATGTCTTTTTTCAATGATTTGTGATAACCTCGATATGCCTTTCTATAATTGTTTAATTAGATATAGTTTAATTAGTTTGCATGTATCATTGGCGTATTCCCGGCATCATCATCTATTTATAATGTCTTGACATGATTCCAGTTCTGTAACAACTGTTTTGATTTGACGAGAGCCACATGTGAAGCGGGATCAGCCTATCCTCCCAGAGCACCTGAGATCCCCCTTGGGTCGTGTTGCTTAGTCTTTATATAAGTTGTCTCTGTTGTGATTTGTGTACTGTTGTTTGTCTTTGTCTTTTTTTTTTTAAATTTTTTGCCATGGCGTTGTCAGTTTGTTTTCGACTTTTGAGTTTGAATGTTCCTTTGGTATTTTTAACCCCTCTTCGAAGTAGTAAGCCGTTGCTGAGACCTTATTTTAGTGCGATGTACATTTACCAAGAAAAAAACATGTAATTCTACTCCACCATTTATGCATATCGCTGATTCCTTTATTTTTAAAACAGTTTTGCTCTTATTTGGTTAATCACAAAAGACTGGTTCTTAAGTTGAAATAATTGTACAATAAGTATATTGCACTTTAATTTCAACATTGATCATGAGTGCCGGATACAATTTGCAGCTAACATTGAGATGTTTTAATAACAACACGGTCAATGATGAAGTACTTTTGGTAATTCAGGAAAAATTAATTTCTTCAATTGATGCGAATTTAATTCAAGTATACAATTGTGTGAACCACTTTAATTGGTATACTGCATGGTAATGGATCTAATGACTGCAAACCATATTAAGAGCAGAAATAGTGAGAATAAAGATATACAAGTATTTAAAAAAACACCTATCCACATTACTCATAGTCATGAGATCATGCATGCATAATCAATGGCTTGATGAATATTACCAAATAAATAAGATATGTATCACTGCGAGAATGTCCCTCTATAACTTTATACGATATGGAAGTGAGACTATCATATTAGGTTCCCCACGGACACATTCCCCATTTACTTATATTTGCATTCGCATTTGCAGTCGGAAGAAAAATGTCAAGGTATTCTTTTCCAAAGTTTTAACTAACTTTAAAGCCTTTACATCAGTTTTTAGAAGACTTATTATGTCATCCCTATGGTATAAATAATATATCATTTCAGTAAATTACACGGTCATTTTAGGTCCCACAAAAATAGTCAAATTCTACAACTTAACAAACAAAATCCCTAAAAATGTTCACATGACATTAGAACTAAGTAAATATTTTACTGAAATTTCAGTCTCTTATAACACATTCTATAGTTAAATAAGACGCATTTCAAAATATTATAATCCCCAAAGTTGACGGGAAATCGAAATATGATCACTACAGGTCTCCTTCCGACCGGCTGTAAAACCCTTCCAAAAGTGGGGATTCCGTTTGGCTTTGTGGGATATACAAGTACGCAGCCACGTCTGATGCCTCGTTCATAGAGAGCGACGCTCTCAAACCATTAAGAACCAATGTATCAAGTCTTTGAGGGTCCTTGCATGGTGGCCTGTTGCAAGGCAATATTTACAACCCTATCCAATATACACTGCTACTTTTGCATAGGTACATTTTTTACTATTTCTGTACTTAAAATCTGTAGTACTGGAAATTTTCTTTTAATAATTAGTATTATTTCTTTACTCTAAAATTATTTTAATATTTAGGTATCTATACTTTACAGTACTTGATTTATACTTAGAATTTTATAACAGAAATAATACCAACGGTGATCACAAAATTCCATGTCTGAAAATCATAACTGTAAGATATTTGAAATAGACAAACCTTCAAAATGCTTAAAATGTAACAGTGAAACCAAAAATCTGTAGTACTTAAATTTCAAGTACAAAATAAGTAGTGTAAAATACAGGTACCAAAATATTACAATAATTTTAAAGTAACAAAATTGTACTGAATATTAAATGTAGATTTTCATTCCGGAGCACCTGAGATCACCCCTAGTTTTTGGTGGGGTTCGTGTTGTTTATTCTTTAGTTTTCTATATTGTGTCATGTGTACTATTGTTTGTCTGTTTGTCCTTTTCATTTTTAGCCATGGCGTTGTCAGTTTATTTTCGATTTATGAGTTTGACTGTCCCTCTGGTATCTTTCGTCCCTCTTCCAGTACTACAGATTTTTGGTACAGAAATAGTACATATGCAAAAGTAGCTGTGTATAGCCTCATTTTCAAGTGGCATGCTAAATATGCCCGACCTCCACCCCAGACTGCCTCTATTACAAGACTTTTTTGTTTTAATTATTATTTATTGTTAATTTATTCTCTTCCTGAAAATGCATGAAATATTTGCAACTGGACGTTAAACAACCGACAAACAATCAATCAAAATATTAAACTAAAATAGAAACAAAATTGCTTTTCAATATCTAAATTATGAATGCAGAAGATAGTTCCAAACTTTTTTTATAAATGTGAAAACATCAGCTACACAATTTTTATAACCTCATGCCAGAAATCTGCCATTGAGACAGACAAAATATAAAGGTCAGCCTGGTAATATTTATCTTAATGAATTAAGACTCTGATGTTATATAAACAACTAATATAGTAACCTTCACTCGTATAATGCATTTATGCATGTGTGACTAAAGGTTCCGTTAAAAAGCCGGTCAATGAAAACAATTCTTATGTTTTGATGCCAAAATTTACTCTATTATTTTGGATAATTGCGTAGCATTGATTCTACTGTTGATACGTATACATATATTATATATATATTGTATATAGTGCAGCAAGATCAACAACGTGACTGACTTCCTACTTTAAAGAAAACAAATATATAAATGGAGTTTACTTTTCTAAATATTGAATTAGTATGATGTTTTATTTTCTCCTTCTTGATAAAGATTCTCTTCATCATAAATATATAAAAAAAAAAAATTCATACAGTGTGTGTTTTTTACTTGGTCTGATGTAATTTATCAAATCAATAATTTCTCATCAAATGTAATAAAAAATCATACATATTGATTGAGGGATTGACGTTTCCTTGATGTCTAGTTCCAAATATGAAGTTCAGTCCAAGAACATCTTGAACAATACGTAAAAAGGTTCTGCTGCGAAGCAGAGTGAGTCGATCGTGATCGTGTGATGGAAGATTGTCAATGGAATACAAAAATGACTGGTTCGTTTAGGGCATATAATTTCCTTTCAACAGACCACCAAAAAATCATCTTCCGTAAGGATGATGCTGCGTATATATGCATCCCAAAACAGTCAAATGAATTTCCCTGTAAATCATGTGTGTAACTGCAGGTAGGAAAAGTCTAGAGAACCACATTTCTGCCAAAAGTCAATATTTTGGGTTGCAAAAATCATAGCTTTGTCCTATACAATATTTTAGGCATATGGAAAAGGCTGGAGGTCACTTTCTTGAACTGTCAGTGCAGGTTTGCTGAAGTATGTTTTGTGAATTGCACAACTTCTGCCAAATACCTGTCGTTAAGATTGTCTGTGTGCCAGAACAGTGCAAATCAAAGGTCAAATGGCAATGATTGATAAATGAAAATAAGACGTGTGGGAATTCGTCAATAAAAAAGCAACCCGACGACAGTCTGTTATTGTCCCTTTGCTTCTTGTCATTTGAATCAGAGTTTCACTATATATCTAACCGACCACACCATAGTCAGTTAATAGCAATATAATAATTCCTGTTCTTTTTCGCCAGGCAGTAAATCCCATTATTAAAAAGAAGGGGGTAGGTGTGACTGTAAGGGAAAGATGCATACAAGGCCATGTCCGTTTAGAATATGGCCAGTAAACCTGTTGCTGTGTGGAGAGACTGGTATTCAGACACTTGGCACGTTCAGGGCTTACGATACAGTTACAGGGGAGGTAATGACGTTGCTAACGTAAATTGTTATTTTCGCGACGTCAAACTATGACTTATCGGGAAAAGATTCAGTTTTTGACTGATTTTTGTCATTCAAACTTATTTAGCTTGAAAACGAGTTCATGGACCCCTCTTTTTTTAAAATACCATTTGGTTTGATTATGTAAGAAGATTATTTGTGCCAATTTTCATGAAAACGTAAATAGAGCAATTTTTTTTAAATTTGATAAATATACAGCAAAAATGATGTTTTTTCTACATTCATGAACATTTGATAAATATGAGTTATTTCTGTATAAAAAATGTATAAATTTTAGAATACTTATAAAGTACAGAAATTACAATTATTTCACAAAAAACAATTTGTGTTTATCTTTTAAAACAAAAAAGTTATTTCTTTCTTTCGAAAGAAAAAATACGGCCACAAATCCGAATTTTGAGCAAATGTACAAAATTTCGACCTCATTTAACTCAAACAAGTAGCACATGCAGGTATATTTGATTTAATCAGGCAAAAAATAGCCTATATGGAAATTGTCATCAAACTGTAAATACGGGATCAAAACTGTATCGTATGCAATTAAAGAACTCTTAAAACAAGTCGTTTGTAGTTCCATGTGTGTCCATTTGGAAAGACATGTTTGCCCTTGTTCATATCACTTTGTTCAATGGCAGTCGAAATGCCCGCCCTCCATCGGATTGAACACTACCTAGTGGATTAATTAATTTGGGGTCTCCCTGAATGTAGATAACATATTTGCCACTGGATTATAGAAAAATGCAATCTTCTGATAAGCCATTTGCTTGTCTTGCGGTCATACAACTTTAGAGCACGTTCTCAGACTCCGCCGATATCAACCAATCAAATTATTGCATTTGGTGTTTCGAGTACACATTTTGTATTCTGAGTAATGAGTAAAGTTGTATGGCCTGTTTGTTTTGTGCGTTCCTGATAAAAGCGCTGCTGTCTACACGATAAGAACCTTTGCAACAACTCTTTGAGGGCTCGTAGGTGGTATATTGCATGCAAGGAGAAATTTCTGTCCCTATATCAAATACTTGAAACCCTGTGGCAGTCGAAATTTCCTTGACCGTAACCTGGACTGCCTCTATTACAGAACCTACTGATTGTATTTATTGTTAATTTGTTCTCCTGAATAAAAATCAAATACTTGCAACTGAACGTAAAAGCACCAACAATCATTAATCCTAACAAAAGTAGATGACGTTAGGTGTATTTACATTAATCATTATTACCTTGACACAAAGACAAAAATACGAAAGATAATCTAAATAAGTCGGATATATTGAGTCAAATGAAACGAGTAGCATCTGTTTTTAAGTTTAAACATCCCAGCTGCTGTTGGAGAAACAATAAACACATTTGATAAGAGGTAATGTGTATTACATGCATGTTTGTAAAGTGCAGATTGGTCATAGACATAATCATGCATTTGGTTTGTATACATGCTGTAGCATTTACTGTATATAATTTAGATATAGTTCAGAAAGGAAAGCCTGATACCAACCGACTGCTCCGAACCTAGCCGGTTGTGACGCAAATAATCTGTCACTTGTTTTTTAGTGTCAGAAGTTTGGTTAATCCTATGCCTCCAATAGTACTTGTGAGACTGACATGCAGGCTCTCTTGCAGTTGTTGAGAGAACTCTTGTGATAACACATATGGGTAAAGCAAACTGCCTGTCCTTATACTACACGCCCCTTCGTTTATTGTCAGTCAAATTCCCGCCCTTCATTCCAGTCGTTTTAATTGTCATTGAATATGCATGACATATTTGTAACTGGGCGCTAAGAAAGCAATAACCGATCAATCAAACAGATTTCAAAAAACCTAAATATGCATGAAGTGTGACTCATGACAAAAAGCAATGAATATATTCCGTTAAACAATATTATCATATGGTGGACGTCAAATTTCATTCAAAAACTATGCATGTGCGAAGTTTGCTGCGCTTTTTTCCTTGAATTATGACATCCACTAGTGCTAACTGTTTCAATGTTTCATAATCTCTCACTTTGACGACTTGCAATGAGTAACAAGATTAGTGCCTTTAGTGTAGCAGACCCTTTTCAGTAAGTCTTCGGTTTTCGAATGACCTAGAACCATGTTTGTTCTTTTATTATGCAAATGTCATGAAATAGCAAACAAACGAAAATCATATTCAATACGCAGACAGCAACCAACGACCACCGTCCTGAAAATTTAGGGTACCGGTTTTATATGTTGAAATTTTATCATGGACAATTGTTCAATAGTAGAATAAGGTATAACCTGCAAAATTGATCATCTTTTTTCCTTAACTTTAAAGTGCTGAATTTCAAATTGATAGATTCAGTGAACACCACACGTCTTTTAAAAAATTAATGCATAATGTTTTCAATATGATATCAGAATAAAAATTTTGAAATTTCAGAAATACACATTCTCCCAGGAATTGTTAACAGCTGAATTATCGAACCGAGACTCTTTGATGTTGAAAGGCATTAAATATAATTTTAATGGATGCATTTAGTTTTTTGATACCCCTAATTTTAATTTTATGTTTTCAGTATGTCTTCGAATGCATCAACGTCAAAACCAGGTGTTCTGATTCTTACTTAAGTCTTTTGTTTATTTTGAGGTGTTGCAAATAGACACTTGTTATCGATGACGGATAGATTCAACACAAAGCTCCAATATTTTTTTTCCTCCACGTCGATTTGAGAATGATAAGAACAATTTACGATACTAAATTGCTAATTAATTGGCAAGTGAAATAGTAAAAACCAATAACAATGTTTTCTTATCAATTACCCTGACAGTATGCAAACCAATAGCACAAGTTTATATACATATGCATGATATAAAAATTTGTGTTGAACATATCAATATGTCAAAAATCAATGTGAATGCATTGTTATCAATACAAAGGCGTGCGTGGTACAGTGTAGACATGTTTATGTTCTTGAATACAGAACAGCAAGAGTATTAATTTACATAGCAATATATATCTTCAGACACATAATGTCCGCCTTCTTTCTTGTATATAAGCCCAAAACATAGATCTTGGCATTTTTAATGGAATACAATAGCAATATTTATCAAATAATCCGTTTCTATGTATACATGATGGTGTTTGTTTTTAGGCAGTGGCTATTCGTCCGGCTAGCCGGACAAATAGTCAAAAATGTCTATTCATCCGGCAAGCCGGACAAATAGTATTTTTACGGTTTTTCGCTATTTGTCCGGCCAAAAATATAATGATGAAGATATATCATCGTGTTTTGAAGGTTTTAAATAAAGCACGAGTTGTTTTGAAATATATTGTCTAACATTGTTTTATGAAAAAGAACTCATTCTAATAAAAAAAAAAAAAAACTATACATTTGATTCAGATTTTTTTTAATTCTAATATTCTAAAGGATTTTGGGTAATTTTTTTTTGGGGGGGGGGGGGATAATGATTTTCTCTTTTGTTGTTCTGTCTATGAATTTTCTGTAAGGTAAATAGTCGGGCCAATCATTATTGGCTTCATCTATGATTCCAAAAGATCCCGAATTTATTGTTTCTATGAAGTTTGGTTAAAGTAAGGCCCCCATATGATTATGCACGATTCTTCATTTAAATTGTTCGACGATTTTTAATTCATAGGAAATTAGAGAAAAGGGCAGGCATGTGTAACCTGTCCCCAAAAATAGGATTGTGTTTTCGTTAAGATATTTTTAGAAAAAATGTATATTAGATACAACAGAAAAAAAAGGGGGATACCCCAACCCTGGTGTCTTATTCCCAGTCCAGGCATATCAGTATTTTCATAGATCTCCGTTGTAATGTAAATTGAAAATAATGCATCCAAGCAAGTTTAATATAGTATTTTTTCCGAATGCGTTTTGCCTCCATAAGGTAAACGGAGGTAAATCATCAATTTCACTTTGATTTCAGGCTTATTCCTCACAGTTAACATGTATACGCTATTGTTCTGGAATAACTCCTACAGACATTTCTTTAAAGCAATCACATTCTCACTGGTTTTCTCTATGACATCTTTAAATATAAATCACGATCTCCATTTCTCTAAACGTCCATTGCATACGCGCATGTGTTATCCGACACCGCATGTGTTATCCGACACCTCATCCGGGACGCGTTCTTTCCGCGTCACATGACATTTTTGTTGCTATTAAAGATTTGCGCATCCGCAGACGAATGGCCGGACGAATAGAGATTTTTAACTATTCGTCCGGCTAGCCGGACGAATAGACACTCCGTTGTTTTTATTGCAGTTCAGTGTTTCTGTTGTTCGTTCTCTCCTCTGATGTTGATGTGTTTCTCTCGGTTTTGATTTGTGACCCGGATTTGTTTTCGCTTAATCGATTAAACATCGGTATACTATTGTTGCCTTTACTTACTTTTCAAATATTTTTACAGCATCTCAAAATGCATGGAGATGCATGACATATTTTTTTGTCTTTTACACTGTCTCATATCTAATATTTCAAAGTGACCTTCTGCCACATTTAAAAAAAAAATATATTTGATATAATTTTGATATCTGCGGCGTCGCTAAGTTGCCGTCTCATCAACGCATACTCAGCATCGACTTATATTCATTTTGTTCGGAGCTGAAATCTTTAAATAACACACCCAAATGATCAAATGCACATTAACACAATTAATAAAGCATGCAGAGTGTGAACAAGTAGGTGTAAAAATTGACAATATCCATAGACATTCGATTGGAAAAACAAAATTGTTTTATGATTGAGTCTTGCAAGCTATACGTACAATTGTATAAATGTATAGGAACATGATGCATTTTTTGTACATTTGTACCAAAGTTACACATTTCTAAATTTCCTGTTATTTATTTGCAGAGTTTAAGAATTGTCGCACTTCATATACGTTCCGAAATTCAGTACAGATTTGCAACCACCCACGTGACGAGCTCTATTCTAAACGAAGACTTAAAAGACAGAGAAACCATATTTGACGTTACCCTACCAGAAGCTGCTTTCATATCAAACTTTTCACTGCAAGTATATACATGTAGTTATTTGATCATATTACTATAGATTAAAGTTTACACATTCGTTCAAAGCCCCATTTAACCACAATTGGGTTTTCTGGAATTGTAGTATCTTAGAACTTTCACCTCTGTATATGACTCGTGTAACTTTTTTTTTTAGTTTTCTATATGATGAGTTACAATAAATTATAGAATAACTAATCGAAGAATTCAAATAGAGAAACATATCGAACGAGTGACCGAAGAACACATTAATTCACGAATGCGCGCAGTGTCATGCACTTACCCAATTCATGGCATCTGTTTTTTAGCCGCACAACAGAAAGGGCAAACCATCAATAAGTAGGGATATTGTTAGAGAGAAAAAAGGTAGCCCACTACTTTTAAATTCGCTGTATTAAATTAACTCACAAACCTGTTCAACATATTCAAGTTCAAGTCTTATTAATTTCATAGGCAAGTTTTTTTTTAAAGTGTTCCTTTGTTTGACAAGTACAGATTATGATAAAGATTTATTGTTGTAAGAGGCGTTTTAATCAAAATCTGTTTTAGTACAGTAGACAAGTGCAGACTATGAAAAAAATGATTAATGTTTGTATGAAGAGATAGGGTATTCTTTTTTCTCCATTCTGTTTCTTTCTTTTCTATTTATACTTACTGACACAAACAAAAGAAATCAAAGCAAGAAAGTCGCTGCGTACAAATGTGTCTACATACAAAAGATAGCCATTTGCACAGACAAAATGTCGATCTTTATAAAGAAAAAAATAAACTCGGAGATAAATGGTTAAAAAATGCTTTTACGATTTATTTACTTTTGCAGAGAGATAATGGGCAAACGATATATTGGAGAAATTAAAGATAAAGAAACCGCAAAGAAGCAGTACGAACAAGCACGTCAACGTGGACAATCGGCAGGACACGTTGGAATGAAGTAAGAGATTCAAAAGTTCCCTCAAACGAGGAGGTATGATACGAGCCAGTATTTGGCTCCTGAAATTGCAAAATATAGTGAACATTTTCAAAACTATATCAATTAAATGTTATGAATAAAATAAGATAATATAAGCTAGGGAATTTCGTACAGAAGAGACTATTGTAATATCCAGAAGATGTCATAAACATGTAAAAGAAAAGATATCACGCTAAATATCGCATGTGAACAAATTATGCTTAACTTTCCTGCGCATTGGTTGGCAGTGATGGATTTCTTATTACAAATTAAATAGAGCTTAAATAACATTGACGGTTCCATTTCAGATATGCATTCAGCAAGTAATGTCTCTTCGGTGATGCTCGACGTCAAACTATTTGAAAGTCCAAACCCTAATCTAATGTTGAAAGCAGATACAATCCAAAATAAGGCCTTACACTGGTTATGTAATATTTCCATTTAAGTAAATGTAAAACGCGTGTCGAAATAATCAGTAACGACTCATTGAGATTTATGTTTGACGTTTACTGAGATAAATATAATATATTGAACAAGAACAAATAAAACATAGAAACTCCATGAAGTTCACTAGCTATTTATCATAATACATCTTATTCAGTATCTGACAAGACCGAAAGACGTACCAGTCATCGGCTATGTATATATTCCCGAGGGCGTTAGCCCGATGCTTTGAATCAAGTTTACACTATGATATAATTAATAACTTAAAGAAATTTAGAAAGGGGAGAGTCTATCTGAATCTTAACTTTATTTTTGAATACAACATGAAAAATCAGGATATTCACTTTACAATGAGATCATAAAACAAATATATGCTTTCTGTTCTTTATACAATTTACTAAACAAAAACTTCATTTATTTTCAGACCAAGAGACACGAACAAATTCAAAGTTGCCATCAACGTCGCAGCCCTAAGTGAAGTCACGTTTTACTTAACATATAATGAGATTTTACAGCGTCGGCGTGGCAGTTACGACCATACCATTTACATAAATCCTCGACAGATAGTTGACGACTTCCGAATAGAAGTATATATACAGGAATCAAGAGAGATAACCTTACTAAGAGTTCCACCTTTACGAAATGATATTCTTTCAAATTATAATACAGCAGGTACTTATACTTGAGTATGTACTTAGGTGAGGTTTTGGAAATTTGTGTCAGATGTTGGGACTCCTTATTTTTTTCCTACGAATATTTTTGCCCCATAACACTCATTTCCCAAAATTCTAGATTTTTTTTTCTTTTCGAATTGAGACCAAAATAATACCAGTGCAAGTGTAAGGTAAAAGTTCGAGTCAGCCTTTTCCCGTCATTTTTTAAAACTAAAATATCTTAAAAAAGAACCCCATAACCTATCAATGATTTTAGCTCATTGTGTTCTCTTTAACTGATGCTCTTTCGACTTATAGTATACATTTTATTAACAATTTCTTGATTTTTCAAATTTCACAAAAGTACATCATTAACTGACAAATGGTCAAGTAATATGTTTTTTTTTATTATTGCTGCATGTATTTAAAAAATATAAGCAGACAATTTCTCACAACACAAGCTATCATAAGTTTTCGTATAAACCATGTGATAATTCTGTTCTCAATTAGTATGTATAGTAAGCAATCTAATAAGATCAAAGTTTAACGGAATCTCGAACGCAGTGGTCATAACATCAAAGGGAACAAGTTATTTTAAGCGCATCTTAATCTTTAGACTCCCCCTTGGATAACCTTGATAGAAGTATCACTGCAATCGGGTTTTATAAATAGTGTCTTCTCTTTGAACTCCAAACAGTCTTGCAGTTTTTTATTGGTACCTTACAGGAAAACGTTAAAAGTACAAAAAAAATAAGGATCGGTTATCAAAATGTAGAACAACCTTAAATTCAAACTGCTAAAACGTATATTTATAATGGAAAAAAAAGTGCAGGTGTTAAAAATTGAGAAAAATACAGAAAAAGGTATCGGTACAAGCTGTAGATATTTATATGGCCAATGAAATAAAATTTCGACAATCAGAACATTGTTAATGTTACTAGGTTTCTTAATGGTAAGGTTGAAGCTCTTAAAGTTCTTTTGTCGTAACGTTAAAATGTTTGAAGATGATAACGAGAATGTGTTCTGATTATCATGGTCACAAACTCATTCATGAATTTGAATGAAATACTCTAATATTTTCATACTGAGTACCGCTTCTGAATTTGACAGTTATTTTTTTTTCTAATATCTTAGCATGCAAATCAAGAAAGGTTAAAAATGCGCATCTGGTGCAGAAAAATTGGTACTATCAAAAAGTGTCTATTTGCAAAGTCAAGGTGTACAACTATTTTTTGTTAAATGTAAAATTATTATCACAGTCATTATGACTAAAACAACTCAATTCATTAAGAATATTTCCCGTTGTTGGAATTTTTTTAAGGACTATAAACGATCTAAATATAACTAAGTCAAGTGATAGTACTTGAAACCCACTTGATATATTACAGAGAACATGTAATTTATGCACTTATAAAGAATATCGTAATGAGGCCAATCAGTAGATCACAAACGATACTTGTTAGTATAATTGTTTTCTTTCCGTTGTATATTATGACTCCTGACCCGGATCATGACACGGAACACTGGAGGTGCGTTTTGTATTTGACGCTGGAATGTATCAATTTATAGGGATTCATGCTTTTGAAAGCTATAAATCCTCAATTATTTAAGAAATATGTGCTGACCTTAAGACTACACTTCTTATTTTCATACTAGTTGTCTGCAGTCTTGAGTCTTAAGTATATTGTACTGTAGATATGGTATGATTACCAATTAGACTACTCTTCACAAAAGACCTACTGACACAGAAATTAACAACTATAGAGCACCGTCTAATGTAACCGTTGCCGATTACAAGTCATTTTGGACGACATTATTGCAAACTCCGGAATGCATTTTGTTGTTTTGTAAAATGATGTTTATCGTAAATCTGCTTTAGATATATATTATATACACTATATATAAAAATATTGATTGATAGCCACTTGTTGTACTGTAGAAACTAAAAACCTTTTTACATTAAATTATTTTATTTTTCAGCAGGTTCCCATAACATAATAATGATTATTTATCTAAATAAATTATTCAGCTTTAATTGTACTATGCATATATTAAGAATAAATACTAGTATACGATACAAAAATGCATGATAGAAGAACAACTGACACGCTATTAACTCTGCATTTGCATGGAAGAATATAACTTTTAATTTTATTTTCTGCACAGTTCGAAACAGATATGCAGTAGTGGATAGAACTTCGCCGACATCAGCCTTTATAAGATATAATCCATCACGTGAAGATCAAATTCGAGCTTCGATGCATGGACTCTCGGGCTTGTTCATCGTTGAATATGATGTTGATAGAAAATTGGATGCTGGCGATGTGCTAGTAAGTTAGTTTTAGATCGAAATTGTATAATTAAAACACTATTTTTATAAAGATTAAACCGTTGATTTTCTAGTTTGAATTGTTTTATACTATTTTTTGGGCCCTTGATAGCTTGATGCCAAGGCTCCGTATTGACGACCTTACTTTGACTTATAATGGTTTACTTTTACAAATTGTGACATGGATGGAGAGTTCAACTTGTCTCATTGACACTTCTACCACATCTTGTTATATCTATTTAGGGATATATATATGTGACACGAGTTAGACAATTTTAACTTTTTGGTATAGTTTACCTTTAGTGGTGGTAGCAAAATTTACTTGAATATATCTCTCTGTGATATTGAAGACCTTTAAGATGCTGCTATAAGAACTGCCAATCTTCACTTATACCACACCAAAATATGAACATCTCGTGTTTATATCGTATGTTATATGTGACTGTAAATTGGGTAGTTGTATCTCGACGATACAGCGAAACTGCTACTTGGCTGATGCAGTCGTCATCTATTTCTGAGCAAAATAATATTTTTTTGAATTAAAAATACACGAGAAAATTTCGGTATATACATGTATCAGTTAAAAAATTTAGTGGAATTTATCAAGACAAACACCAAGATATCCCGAATTATGGTGATGGCTTTCCAAACTGCCACAATATTACATTTCAATTGTAACTGATGACTGATTCTGATTGATCTACTAATATAGAACGAAGTAAAAATTAAATGAATATAGACTTAAAAAATGTATTCGGTTGCTCATAAACGTATGAACTGCTCCCTACCAAAACTTGTTAAATTTCACAAAATATGATTGTTCCCAAGTAATAAGGAATATAGTTAGTAGTATTCGTGTTTTGTTTCTGTTTCTTTCATTTAGATAATCTAGAATTGATTTATGATCTTTGATCATAGTAACTATTTAATTTATTCACAGCGTTTCTAGATTTAGATCTTGATATGTTTTATAGATACTTGCAAATGATTATCATTGAAGACCATATTTTGACCTTCGGGTGCCCTATGTTTTTGTGTATTTTGTTGTTGTTTCAATAACGTATACATCGCATAAATTTATTCTATTATAAATCGGAAATATGTCTGATAACTCTGACTTCTTTAAGTTTATGTCAAGTTTATTGAATAATTTTGAATATGAAACGAACACTTATAAAAATTTATCCATTGCGCAAAACCTTTAAGAAATGACTTGTCTGCGAAATGCAACAACACAATTATTTCATATCAATAATCAGAATGTTGCATTATTGTTCAATCGAAACAGAAAAAGAATAATATTTTAGCGTATCTCGAAATAAGACCATTGCCATTACCAAGTTATACTTTCATTTGAAAAAAATATATATATAAGGACAGATATCAAATTAAATTGTGTTGGTCTTATCATAAGCGGAATAACTCTAATCTTTCTAATAAATCTAACTTTGACTCTATCTAAATATGAATTTTTAAAGTTAATAATTGACTAGTCGTTAAGCAAGCATTACTCAATCTAATCTTATTTTTTATTTACAGATCGTCGATGGTTTCTTTGTGCATTTCTTTGCCCCGACTGGTCTCCATCGAATGGCCAGAAGAATTTTGTTTATATTGGATACAAGTGGTTCAATGATTGGAACTAAAATGCAACAACTAAAAGATGCTATGATGCAAATTTTAGACGATTTACAAGAAAATGATTTATTCAACATCATAGAATTTAATGATAAAATATCAAGATGGTCAACAGATTTGCCAGTTGAATATGCCACACCTGATGCAATAGATTCTGCAAAAACGTTTATCAAGAATTTAACTGCTGATGGATGTAAGTATGTGAACATGTATAGGAAGTCGTCTAAAAATATAGATTGGTTTAAGTTCGTTTCTTATTTGAGCTTTAACAATTATATAGTAAAACTAAGATTCATGTGATCTCTGGATTGGCTGTCATAAAAGTTTAAGCCATAGCAACAAACAGGAATTAACAATTGTTATCTACCCAAAACATTCTTTTAGTATTAAAGATCTATCCACTTTAAAACCATTAAACTGTCTCCAACAATTTCCCAATATGCCTTCCTGTTTTTGTGATATGCCTTTGTTAAAGATTTTCGCTAGAGAAATGACATCAGAACAAATTTAAATGATGTTGCTATAGTAGACAAATACAAGTTTTGTGTGCACATTTTCAAGAGTAACACCTCTTTTCTATTTATGTGTATTTTTATAAACTGAAAAGCTGCAGCACATAATATGTGAATGTTTGATAAAAACATGATTTATTGAGGAGGTAAGGACACTCTTTAATACAAATGTATATATGGTATCTCCTCTTTGGTAGATAGTCTTGTTGGTGACCTTCTGCTGTTGTCTGCTCTATGGTCGGGTTGTTGTCTCTTTGACACATTCCCAATTTCCATTCTCAATTTTATCATTTGCAATCGTATTACATCTTTTTAATATTTCTGTAAAGTAAACTAACAATAAACCAAATCAAATAAAAATTGTTTTATTATATACACAGACAACATCGTGACCATAAAGAAAAGCGAAAAAGAAAACAAAAACAACAAAACAAAACCCAACAAAACCCAACAAAACAATAGACAACAAAACACGCTAAACACAGAAAAAATAACACGATTGTAGAAATGACAAGAGAACCATGCCTGTTGTCAACATATATTATATAACGGTCAACCAAATCATTACGGTGTCGGTTAAACTTCCAAAAGGACAACTTTAAGTTTACAATTTGTAACATTTTATTCTATAGCCTCCCAATACACCGCAAATTCTATAATAGGGAACCTATATTAAGTCAACTCCAGCAATATATTTTATTCATTTGCTTACCCTTCAGGAACACGTGACATCAATACCAGTTTTGATGGGATTCGTGTTGCTCGGTTTTAATTTTCTATGTTGTATTTTGTGAACTGTTGTTTGTCTGTTTTTATTTTCTTGTTTTAGCTTTGACGTTGTCAGTTTATTTTTTACTTATAAGTCAGAATGTCCCTTCAATATATTTCGTCTCTGCTTTATTAGACGTGTTTACTGTGAGCATATTGTTGAATTGTTGAATAATGAAAAAAAAAGTGATTGCTTTATTTTATAATTTTCAGGGACGAATATAAATGACGCTGTATTAGAAGGATTAAGTGCCATTTTGAATAAAAACATAAGTGATAGTGACACTACACCTGTGATAATATTTCTAACAGACGGCGACCCAACAGCTGGTGAAACCGATACTGCTAAAATATTAAACTCGATACAAGGACGAAACACTAAAGGTGTTCCGATTTTTAGTCTTGCATTTGGTGAAAATGCTGATTATAATTTTATGAAGAAAATGTCAGCTCAGAATAATGCATTTTGTAGAAAAATATATGAAGCTTCTGACGCAACACTACAATTGACAGGTTTTTATGATGAAGTGTCATCAGTTTTAATTTCTAATTTAACATTCCAGTTTATCGGTAAAGAGACAGTTAAGTCATCAATTACGAATGCCTTAATTCCAAATTATTTTGAAGGTTCAGAAATTATTATTACTGGACAACTAGCCTCGCGAGATTTGCAAGAGTTGAGACTTTCCGTCACGGGTAACGGATTAAATGGCACAATGGAACTGAGATCAGCTTCTAATATTTATATACACGGAGCGGATCATAGTGAGAAAAAGAAATTTGAAGGATTTAGTTATTCTCACATTGCAGAGAAAATGTGGGCTTATTTAACAATAAAACAACTTTTAAACGATAGACTGCGAGAGTTGAATACGACAACGAGACATGATATGAAATATCGAGCTTTAAAGCTAGCTCTCAAGGTATGGTTTTATGATTCCTTTTATTATTTTATTTTATGAACAAAACACACATATTTATTGGGAGTGTATAAAAAACATCATAAAAAAATACATGGATTATAATTTGTACGCCAGACGCGCGATTCGTCTACAAAAAAACTCGTCCAATTACAAAAATTAAAATGCAAAATAAAGTACGAACTCCAAGTTACATTTTAATGTCTTGTTTTGAAAGATGATTTATGATTCATGTGTTTCTAATTTTATGTTCCGTAAGTTTAAAATGAATTTGAACAGGGCTAGGTCATTGGTTGGTCATATCTAGACTTTTTTTATCAAGGCAAAAAGTTATGTTTTATATGAACTGGAGTTCAATTTTAGATATAATTTGATGCAGAATTGTTTGAAGTTTAATTGTTAGCAAACCAAGAATACTAACTATTCATTTTCTCTGACAAACACTTAAATGAATTAAAACAAATCCTGCAAATGCATAAACAGAAAACAGATTTTACATTGCAATTTTTTTTAACCCCGTATATAAACAAACCATGGTCTACTTAAATACCGTACCGCATCAGTAAATGGATTTTCTACATGTATTTCTGCTCTCGACCAGTTGCAAGGCAACATATTTAATGCTCTTCCACTAACCGAGCACTTACAGAAACACAAAACATAATAGTTATCAAATGTACCAGGATTATAATTTAGTACGCCAGGCGCGCGTTTCGTCTACATAAGACTCATCAGTAACGCTCATATCAAAATAGTTATAAACCAACAAATACAAAGTTGAAGAGCATTGAGGATCCAAAATTCCAAAAAGTTGTTCCGAATACGGCTAAGGTAATCTATGCCTGGGATAAGATTTTATTATTCAAGCGAATATCATATGAAATATCACATTAGAAATACGTTTGTGTACTTACCAAAACGTAATATGATTGTTTGTGTCGAAATTTTAAGATAGTTTAAACCATATGATGTTGAGTACATTATATGTATGCTGTATTTCCTGCACAACATTATTCGCTACTCAGAGTTTTTTTTTCATAATTCAAAAGTTCTGTTAGAAAACAATACTTGATATTTTAATGTACTCATGATTATTAGATTGAAGTGTGTTTTAGATTTTTTTTCTTTTTTCTTTCTCACATATATCATTCTGTAGCGATAAATAAGTATTATAGTCTGTGGTAAATATAAGATTTTTTCTTTCTTTTTTACAGTATAACTTTGTAACACCATTAACATCTATGGTTGTTACCACGCCTTTAAATAGAGGCCAAAACAACGTTATAGATCCGAACGGTGAGTATTTTTTTTTGTATTTGTGCATCGGCGAGATAAGATTTATCTACTCTTAAGACATATGATCAACATGTTAATAGTTTATAAATCATTGGCTTCCTGATGAAGGTAAAATCAGGAAAGCGCTATGGATGCATGACATTTATAACGTGCTGTTTTCATTTTTATACGACCGCAAAAATTAAATTTTTTTTGGTCGTATATTGGTATCACGTCGTCGTCGTCGTCGTCGTCGTCCGAAGACATTTGGTTTTCGCACTCTAACTTTAGTAAAAGTAAATAGAAATCTATGAAATTTAAACACAAGTTATATGACCATAAGAAGGGCACAAATAAGCATTTTTCTTGGTTTTGGATTGATTTTGGGAGTTTTGGTCCCAACGAATTAGGGACCAAAAGGTTCCAAAATTAAACTTTGTTTGATTTCATGAAAAAATGAAATATTGGGGTTCTTTGATATGCCAAATCTAACCGTGTATTCAGATTCTTAATTTTTGGTCCTGTTTTCAAATTGGTCTACATTAAGGTCCAAAGGGTCCAAAATTAAACTTAGCTTGATTTTAACAAAAATTGATTTCTTGGGGTTCTTTGATATGCTGAATCTAAACATGTACTTATATTTTTGATTATGGGCCCAGTTTTCAAGTTGGTCCCAATCGGGGTCCAACATTATTATATTAAGTATTGTGCAATAGCAAGAAATTTTCAATTGCACAGTATTGTGCAATAGCAACAAATCTTCAATTGCACAGTATTGTGCAATAGCCAGAAATTTTCAATTGCATAGTATTGCGAAATAGCAAGAAATCTTCAATTGCACAGTATTGTGCAATAGCAATAAATTTTCAATTGCACATTATTGTGCAATAGCAAGAAATATCTAATTGCACAATATTGCGCAATAGCAAGAAATAATTTTCAATTGCACAGTTTTTATGAAATATTCTTTTGAAATTGGAGTTATCTTTCTTTGTCCAGAATAGCAATTGAATCAACTTAAATCATTGTTTTATACATTATACAATGTATATTCACTTTTACTACCAACTAATAAATTAAAACAATCTTTACCATTCAGTGATTACAAGCACTTTTTTTACATTTAATATTTTATGATGTATTTAAATGAGTAGTTATTGTTGCAAACTCCATTAGAAATTTGTATTGAGATCAGTTTTGGAATAAGGGAAAGGGGGATGTGAGAAAAAAATGGTGGTGGGGGGGTTCAATTTTTCTCATTTCAGATTTCATAAATAAAAAGAAAAATTCTTCAAACATTTTTTTGAGAGGATTAATATTCAACAGCATAGTGAATTGCTCAAAGGCAAAAAAAAAAGTTCATTAGACCACATTCATTCTGTGTCAGAAACCTATGCTGTGTTAACTATTTAATCATAATCCAAATTTAGAGCTGAATCCAGCTTGAATGGTGTGTCCATACTTGCCCCAACTGTTCAGGGTTCAACCTCTGCGGTCGTATAAAGCTGCGTAGCATCTGTTTTTTTTTTTTTTTTTTTTTTTTTTTATAGATGTCCGACTGCAACATTTTCTTAATCAAAATCGTTCAGAACTGGTCAATAACTATTGCGAACGAAAAGACCTATATATACAAATAACAACATATAGAAAATTGAAACGTGCATTATGTTAACATTGCGCAATTCTTTATCCAAGGTGAGGAATAATAAAATACATAGGTTAATAAATAAAATAAATAAATGCAACTGATTTGGTTCTTATACTTGGCTTTCAAATATTCGACATTGAGCATTCCTGATGAAGATAAATCCAGGGAAGCACTTCGGATGCATGCAATTTAAAATGTGTTGTTTTATGTTTATTTCTTTTATCAGTATGTAAGCTTTGTCGAATTCTGGATAAAGCATGACCATATCTGTATGTTTGTGCCTACACAAAGTTGGTGACATATCCGCGTAAAAGATCAATCGTAATTGACGTATGATGTTAAAAGGATCAGAGACCGCATCAAAATTTTATTATTCAAGCGAATATCATATGAAATATCACATTAGAAATACGTTTGTGTACTTACCCAAAACGTAATATGATTGT
The DNA here is from genome assembly GCA_019925275.1 of Mytilus edulis. Lineage (NCBI taxonomy): Eukaryota > Metazoa > Mollusca > Bivalvia > Mytilida > Mytilidae > Mytilus > Mytilus edulis. Next base: position 42,656,718 of record CM034349.1, on the reverse strand, counting down.
TTGTGTCGAAATTTTAAGGGACGACATAAAAAAATCAATGAAGGATAAAAAAACTTAATTCAAATAGTTTAAGGGTGGGGGCCCGAAAACTTGCAGCAATGTTGACCCCCATCGATTTTATATATATCCTTATTGGTCAATCAATTTTTCCCAAATTAAGTTAAGATGGGGGTAAAAGGGGGGGGGGGGGGGGTAGTGAAAAAAACTATATGAATTTAGTTTTTTTTTTATCCTACATTGAACTTTTGATGTCGTCCCTAACTGTTCAAAGAGAGAACTTCTGTTTTGTATTCCTATAGCAGTTCGCCTATGTCTTATTATATCATATATTATTCAACAACAACATCAAATGTACTTTAGGTATATAGTATTATAGATATGTTATACGTATCTATGAGATACAAGAAAATGTCGAGTATAGTCACTGTACAACATAATTCTATTAACATCAATGTATAAAGTTCGCTTGAGAATTACAAGAACGAGTACAATCAGTGGAAAATAGTATACAGTGCACATTCATTTATCCATAGGAATTGTGCAATGAATTTCGATGCAGTTTATGAAATTTATTTTGTAATTTTTATTGTTTCGATGTATACTTTATCAAAATAGGTCCTTTGTTTTCATATCTTGTATAGTGTTAATATCAATTTTTTCATTCTTTCAGACAATGAATTTGGAGCTTCAGATGATCCATATTCTTATTGGAGTAACAACATTCCACAAGCACAAGCTTTTACGATGACTTCTCCGTCCTTTGGTACGAGTATATTTTTGTATGAATTAATGTTGATAGTATTTCATATAAAATTTTTACAGATTAAAAGATTTTGAATAAGCAAATTTTTACATTTAAAAAATGATCATTTGTTGAAAGGACTAAAATATGTTTGACTGAAAGTTAAGTCAACTTCGTGATCATGATAATGTTTGACGGAAAGTTGAATCAACTTCGTGATCATTATTATGTTTGACTGAGGGTTAAGTCAATTTCGTGATCATGGTTATGTTACGAAGAAATTAAGAGTGTTTTCGGTCTATTTGGTTAAAACTCATATGGACAACGTGTTTACGGTTAGAACTAGTCACGAACCTCTTGCATTTGTAAGTCTTAAAGTTTAATGCATGTTGTTTTTCTTTTAAATTGATATGGTTCATTATATGTTTCGTAGTTTAGTTTGACGTTCATTTTCGTTGAACTAGACTAAGTATTCATTTTTTCAATAGGCCAGATGAAGCTCGCCTCCGGTTGCTTGCTTTTCTTGCGGTATTGAAGACCCATTGCCGGACTTCGGTTGTTACTGCTGTTTAGTCGGGTTGTTTGTTCTTTGACACGTCCCATTCCCGTTTTCATTCTCGATTTTAGATAAAATGAAACACCATTTGTGTACATCAAAATGTTTTGGTCATCGATTAGTCATTTGAACTAAATAAAATAAATAGTCAGATATTTTTAAATGGCTTAACTGGCTTAAACGACCGGAGAAAATATTTGATGTTATATAATTAAATAGTATTGCTTTTTATTGTAGTTGACAACGATCCCCATTTTATAGTACACATGAAAGGGATTGATACATCGGTATGCTTTGATATTATGGGTATACCTGGAGACATTATTAATCTAGTCAGAGACGAAATTTCAGGTAAATGGTTTTACACTTACGACTGATTGTATGGTACTGAAAAAAAGTTCTGTTTTATCAAATTACAGGGAATATTTGTAGATTCTTCCTGGCTTTAAAAAAGAGCGGCAAACAAAAACAACAATGCCAGAGCAAAATACGAAAAACGAGCAAATAAAACAACAATAACACATGCAATAGGATCCATGAGCACTTGATATAAGGTATAAGGTATAAGGACATCATTCGTAAATATAGCTCAACATGCAGACTTTTTATACGTTCAGGTATTTCACATCCAATCTTTTATGGAAATAGTCTTTATAAAGCACAAACATGTCAGTATTCACCTCAGAAGCTAACAAAACCTTTAAATTAACTTATTAAGAAGGGATATAGTTACGATACTGTTGTCAGGTCATTAAAGATTGCATATTTTGGCGTTAATATTGATTCACTTATAGGGTCCGCTTTGCATAGGAACTAAAGACATTTAATTAAAAACCAGTTGTTGGCATGACACGGATTATGTTCTTCTCATATATGTTATGATGGTATGATACTAAACCCCTAACGGGAAGGATTGTGCCTGATATTCGTATGATGAAGACATAATCTTTCAATCAGTTTAATTGAAGTCTGGAGCTGGCATGTCAGTTAACTGCTAGTAGTCTGTTGTTATTTATGTATTATTGTCATTTTGTTTATTTTCTTTGGTTACACCCTCTGACATAAGACTCTCTTCTCTTGAACTGAATTTTAATGTGCGTATTGTTATGCGTTTACTTTTTTTCTACATTGGCTAGAGTTATAGGGGGAGGGTTGAGATCTCATAAACATGTTTAACTCCGCCGCATTTTTGCGCCTGTCCTAAGTCAGGAGCCTCTGGCCTTTGTTAGTCTTGTCATTATTTTTAATTTTAGTTTCTTGTGTACAATTTGGAGTTTAGTGTGGCGTTCATTATCACTGAACTAGTATATATATTTGTTTAGGGGCCAGCTGAAGGACGCCTCCGGGTGCGGGAATTTCTCGCTGCATTGAAGACCTGTTGGCGACCTTCTGCTGTTGTCTGTTCTATGGTCGGGTTGTTGTCTCTTTGGCACATTCCCCATTTCCATTCTCAGTTTTATTGAGTATAAGATTTGTGTTTATTAAAGTAATAGTTTTCTTCATTTTAATTTTTAAAAAGTGATATTAAAGTGTGTTATATTGTCTTTACATGTAGGTTTTGTATAAGTTTTTCTAACATTAAAAATCGTTAGAAAAATTTCTTTCTGTATATTCACTGCATTTACTAAGCCTATTTAATTGAGTGTTCATCTACCATTTCCAATCTTTTTTTAATACATAGTTACATAGTCTTGATGTTATTTAAAAGAGACATCATATTCAAAATTTGTAATACAACTTTTCTTTAGGAGTAAACAGTTTTGTTTTTTTCACAGGTATTGTTGTTAATGGCATAATTGTATCAAACAAACGAATATTTATCAGAAAGAAACGAAAAGATGATTCAACAGACAGCAGCCAAGAGCTCAAAACTTACCTTGGAAGTATAGTAATCTCTGGCTTTGGAACACATATAAGCATCACCCCTGAGAGATGGATATTGAATGGTGATGTTCATAAATGGTTGTCATCAGAAGTAATGACGTCATATAAAACAAAAATTGTAACAGACGGGACAGGCGAAATGATTGTTGTAATGTTTCCAAACAGAATAACATTATTAGTCATGAAACATACGAGAACCAAGTCACAGAAACGTGCAGGAAAGGTCGATTTTCTGGGGTTTTATATAGTAGAAGATCGTGGATTTTCTGAGTCCACTCATGGGCTACTAGGTAAGTTATTCAAAATAATATTGAGAATCGAAATAGGGGATATGTCAAAGTGACAACAACCCGACCAAAGAGCAGATAGCAGCCGGAGGTTACCAACAGGTCTTCAACACAGCGAGAAAATCCCACACCCAGAGCGGGCTTTAGCTGAATTTTGAATAAAAAAGTGTACTAGTTTCATACTAAACTCCAAAAATATAAATGAACTCAAATTGACAATATGCAAACCCCTTTTATTTCTTAACAAGAATGTGTCCTCAGTACACGAATGCCCCACTCGCACTATCATTTTCTATGTTCAGTGGACCGTGAAATTGGGGTAAAATCTCTAATTTGGCATTAAAATTAGAAAGATCATATCATAGAGAACATGTGTACCAAGTTTGAAGTCGATTGGACTTCAACTTCATCAAAAACTACCTCGACCAAAAACTTTAACCTGAAGCGGGACAGACGGACGAACGAACGGACGGACGAACGAACGGACGAACGGACGGACGAACGAACGGACGCACAGACCAGAAAACATAATGCCCCTCTACTATCGTAGGTGGGGCATAAAAATATCATTCACTATTAACTAGTCTGGTAAGACAGTTGTATAGCATTTACTAGTATCATACAATGTCGAATACAAAACTAAATTTGTATTACCGCATCTTTTAATTGCAAATATAAAAGTAAATCATTAATAGAAAAACCATAGAATTTCCGTGATTATCAAAGATACTTGATTTATGAACAAGAATGTGTTCATAGGGTCCCACTCTCACTATCAATTTATATATTTAGTGGACCGTGAATTTGGGATAAAAACTCTAATTTGGCATTAAATTTAGAAAGATCATATCATAAAGAACATATCATAAAGAACATACATTGTATATTTTAAGTTTCAAGTTGATTGAAAAACATAATGCCCTAGGTTGGGCATTAACACTCGTAAGCCCAATGACTGATGACAGTAAACATACATGTATATGGTATACAAAAGTTCTTTTACAACCATAACCAAAGATCCTCGGCAATGAAAATAAATCCGGTTTGGCGAATAATCATTGGAATATTAGGAGCTTTCGGTTTTCTCATCATATTTATATTGTTTTGCTCTTGCGTAGTATTTTCTCATTTTTCATTCAAGAAATACATAATTCTTAATATTACATTTAAGGGCAATTTTTATACAGAAAAGTGACATTAGAGAAGAAAAAGACTCTTAAAAATGGACGCACTCGTGGCAAGTTAAAAGTTCACGGAAACACTAGAAAGCCACGAAAAGTATTTGCATCACTAGGCAGGCGGTTGAATTTAGCTACTAACTCTAAAATAGAATGCTGGATGGTTCAAAATAATGGCAAACGATTATTAGATGGCAATTATATGGACTATATTAATAGGAGGAATGTTACCGATTACATTAATCGTCTAGGTGGAGGAGGTTAAGTGTTAAAATAACTACATGGCAATTATTTAATGAACAACATTGTATATATGGTAGTTAAACTGTACTGGACAAATAATTCATTTTCAAGTATAACACAAATATGCAACTCTTAAATTGCTCTAACACAAACGCAAACGAAGAAGACATTTAGAAAATAAGAAGATCTAATATGGTCGAGTATTGTTGTGAGATTTAGCCACATCTTTTTGCAGTTTCTTTGAGTTTAAAAATGTGTTCTGAATCTATTATGTGCTTGGCCTGGATTTAAAATTAGATCACTCCGTCTCTAGACAAGCAAAGCCTCCTATACTGTACAAAAACAGTGATAGAATATCATTTCTAACTTTTCATTTTGATAATTTTGTTCTGTGGTATATAACAATGTTTACTTTAGCGATCTAGTATTTCAGATGTTGATGTCGATTGTAAATGTTAAAAACATGTTTGTTTATATATAAAATCAATGACTGATTTTGATGGATGTTGGAAAATTGTCCAAAAAATTGTTAGAAGTAAGCTATATTTATCCGCAATTGCAATTGCAATTAAGAATAAAAGTAAAATATGCTTCAACGAGACCGCAATCAAACGAAAAGTTGCCAAACGACAAACAGAGAGCAACAAAATCAGACCAAACTCTTGTTCCGCATGTTAAAGATGATATAAGTAGATAAAACAAATATATGAAGGAATTGTTATAATACAGTGTTTTATGAAAATATATGTTAGTTAGATACATCTCAATGGTCAAAAAGTTAACTATATCATCAAATTATACCTGTAAGATACCTGTAAGATCGTTGTGGGGCTCATATGGAAGGATCCTATCCTTTTTAGCCCATGCACCCTATTTTGGTACACTTTCAAAACTGATACAATCATCAATCCTGCATGATTTGGTGCAATATTTCACACAATTAAAAAGTTATATAGAAAACTATTTGTTTCCTCATCAATTTCTTAACTGATACATGACTGACTCCCAATGACGGTCTATACTAATTTTAAAGGCTTCCACAGTTTTTGATGAAATAACTTCAACTGGTAGGTTATTCCAATCATTAATAATTCGTTGTGAGAAATGTCTTAATCGAAAAGAAGTGTTACATCTAGGTTTTGCTAATTTCCAATTATGCCCACGGGTATTTGATGACAGTAAAAAATCTTTCATAAGATATATCTTCGAATCCTTTTAATATTTTGAAAGCTTGTATCATGATAATATTAAATGAAGACCTTTACCTTTCCGTACCTTAGCCAAAAAAATGGTAATAAAAAGGAATATGAGAAAATCAAACGTTCCTATAATATTACAAGTCGAATGTATTTATATAGACCTATAAAATCATAAATCATATGTTGATTCCGAAGTTTACCGAGTAAATATCGTGTGTAAAGATATGTAACTGGAAGATAATCTGACAGACTGTAATGACAATTATAAATTACCCATCTTTGAACAGTAAACAATGCTTGTACATGTTGTAATCGGATATGTTTTCAATAATTACAATTAACAACTAGTGTCTATTTCGGCGTTTTACGTTTCCGCAAATTGGCATTACTTTTCTGGAAAAAAGTTTTCGTTTCCGCAAATAAATATCTTACTTTTCCGGAAAAAAAATTAACTATTCCGGAAAAAATAAATTATTACTTTTCCGCAAATAATTAAGGAATACCTGTTGATCGAAAGCAAAGCCATAATAAAAAATAAATATTTATTAAGTTAAAGGTCATCATAGCATGCAAATAAAATTCATCATAAAAATGTACGCAAACGTATGTTCAGCACTATTATAATCAGATGTATCTTGAATGATAATAGTTCATAAGTCAGTTCTGGCAGAATACTTGTACCTAACACGTCTTACAAAGTCCACAGTAGTATATTGTCCGTTTAGAAGTTTTGGATTTTGCTCTAGAAGGAAGTCCATCTTTTCCTTTTCGTATTTGCGAACAGGTGCTTTGACAGTAAGAGTTCTTATCTTTATGTAAGATGTTGTTTGCAGTTTTAGTAAAACATCGACAAACACAAAAATGTTAGGATGGCTAGCATAAAACTGCTCGTTCAGGTGGGCATGAAAAGACTCGGCACCATTTGTCGTTCTCTTTTCCTCTAGTATATTGTAGATATAAGATAGATCAGAACATTGTCTTTATTAAAAAAATAAACAATAACTATTCATCTTACATATGATATTCAAATATTTATAATTTACAATTTACCAGGTAATTTAATTTGCGGAAAAGTAATAAATACAAATTGCGGAAACGTATACTTTAAATTTGCGGAAACGTAGTATTGGGACTTTGAAAAATTAGCGGAAATGCAATACGCCAGTCTATTTTACGACAACGTGTTTAGTCAATTATGGTAACCTTTTCCTCCTCAATATATCTTGTAACATTGGAAACATGATTTGCCCTTTCGATTGAAATATTCGTTCATTGTTTATAGAAGTGCAGACGACATGTATCATCTGAAATATATTTTTTTTACACTGCAAACGAATAAACGGACCAGGAATATAGAAACATATCAATGTTCCGATGACAAAAGCCAGCTCCCATTAATTAAAAAAACAAAATGACCTACAGTAAAACACAAAATTAGATGTTTTATTGTATCATAGAGAAAATATAAAGTGACGCATGATTCTGTTGAATAATATATATGTATGGTTTTATATTATTTAATGAATTGCAGAAATTACTTATCTAGAAGTCTACATTAGAAGAACGAGTAATCTGCGATTTTGTTTTGTATTTTTTCGTCTTGTTTTGAGTAATGTAAAATAATTAACACATTGTATTTAATTGAAGACATTACTTAATTAGCTTACGTACAAATATGGTATTCGAAGTTGGGGGTATGTGTTTATAATTTGAACCAGAACATATTATTTCTACATTTTTTACAAAAACTAATTTTATGTATTTAATTTCACTTGAACTTCTATTTTCCTTTGGTTTTGGAGTTTTAATGAAGATAAGTAAAATAAAACTCGTCGAACGTACCAACTATATTTTTTTCAAGCATATTTACTAGCTTAGTGGTTCTATGAAAATGGTATAATCGATCAAGATAGCTTCTTTTTTTTTTATTGTTAAAGACGGTCGCATTTGGTGCGTTTAAAAAATGTTATTAATAATTCGTCAATTTCAATCACAGTTTACTTTCGCTCCAGCTTCCTTTATTTTGGCAATCTATTAACTTAACTGTTTTTATCAGTTGACCAAAATAAAAATAGAATTATAGCGAAAAAATGGTAAATACTCAAACAGTCAAGTTATTCTCAGCTGTAATTGGCAACATCTTTCTTGATTTTTGGTGTTCAATGATCTTCAACTTCGTATTTTTTTTTGCATTGCATTGAAAATTTTAAAAAGTAACTGGTCACAATATGAATTTAAAAAAATACCTTGCGTTGATAACTATCACATTTATTGTGTTCCTTTTTCTACTCGTAGATCTGAAAAAAACCCAACAAAAGTTATGTTGCAGTACCACATGAACCAAAATTGTAACTCGAATGTGGTATTAATTTTAAATAAAACATTGTAATTATTTACACATTGATAGAAAATAAACACCAACAACCATGTATGCTCTATTTGAAAACTATGATGTATGCTCTGTGAACAATGATACCAAGGTGCAATTAAATATAAAAAGATCAGAATAAATTATAAACAAAAGAAAAGTGCACACAACACTTTAGGGAAAACGAAAGATTAACAAACACGATTTACACTACAAATCTGACTGATTGTCGGCTTAACTTCCCAGTAGTTAATGCATTCATATTCATGACAATCAATACACACAACAGGTAGCTCCATAGGCGGGAATGTAGCGATGAGGCATCCTTTAGTTCGCTAAATTTTTTCATGCCACAATTTCTTCACCAACAAATACGGACATTTTCAGCCCGGAGTTGGAAAATTCAGTTCAAGGTAGAACTTATTTTTTATAACCCAGTCGCTGCAGGTGTTCTTAAACGTATGTTTTTTCATGCTCCATCAGTGACACTTGTTGTTTTAAATATGACGGGTACAATACAGAGACAAGTCGTGAATACGGAAATAGTTATCAAAGGTACCAGGACATGCATTTAAAACTTTTTAATTTGCAATTACTCCAAGTCTTTCTCTTAAATGACCATCAATGTAATGCATACTGTCGATTCCTTTCTATATAACCGCTTTTTTCTGTAACCTATTGAGTTTATCAACGGTGTTTCAATCTATAATTAATATAGGTTCAAAATACATGACATATTCCAACACAAATTATTGTGCCAAACCATTACAATCGAATAATTAAACTGGTTTATCTTGTATACAAATAAGATGTGGTATGATTGCCATTGAGGCTGCTATCCACCATGTTCAATTGGAGTGGTAGAAGCAATGGTAGGCCACTGCATATACGACCTTAAAAAATGAGAAAAAAACATACCGTATGGCTAGCTATTAAGGTGGTATGGGTGTCTTTCGCCATCTTGGATTGTAAAAAAAACAGAGAATCTAAGGTCCAGATTTTCATTCAAGTTAGCAAAATTTGATGCAGATAACTAATGTGAATTTGCATTTAATTTTTTTTTATATAAGATTATAACTTATAAATATTACTATTTTTACAAACGTTGATTATTTCTGCTTGATTTTTAATATTTTTTAAATTGGCATTTTAAGGGGAGGTAACTCTGAAATAGTGCATTTTCTGAAGGAATTACATGAAATTTTGCTATTTTGTATTTTATCAAGGAAAACAAATTGGTGACCCTATCTTTTCTTTTGATATTCTCAAAGCATTTTCTGAAAGCTTTATTCTCATATTTTATTTTACAATTCTATCATTTAGTTTAGCTTCTAATCACATAATGGTGCTTTTTCCTGTACAATCCATACAAAATGTGTCATTTTGTCACAACCTGTAGCTTGAGAAAATGATGTCTCAAAGTCTCTTAATCTTATTAAGAAAAAAACCCACACATCTTATCAAATAGGCAATTAAAAGTCAGAATGCGAATGTATATGTTCAAACTCTTTAACGTAAATTTTAGTAACAAAAGAACTATGCTTTGATACTATAACTTCCCTTGAACTTTTACTAGATATCATTTTTGGTTTGCTTTGGAAATTCCGTATATTGTCAAGTCCAAATACGGCTAAGGTAATCTATGCCTGGGATAAGAAAATCCTTAGTTTTACAAAAAAATAATAACACTTTAGATGTTCGGATGATATATATGCTCTCATCTATTACGACTTCAGTATGTACTTTAAAGAGATTTATCCTGTTGAACTAACTTTAAATGAAGCCAATACTAAAAATGAACACTGCCATTTCCTGGATCTTGATATATATATATCATTAACGGGAATCTTAATACAAAACAAGAATGTGTCCCAAGTACACGGATGCCCCACTCGCACTATCATTTTCTATGTTCAGTGGACCGTAAAAACTATAATTTGACATTAAATTAGAAAGACAATATCATAGGGAACATTTGTAATAAGTTGCAAGTGGATTGGACTTCAACTTCATCAAAAACTACCTTGACCAAAAACGTTAATCTGAACTTGCACTATCATTTACTATGTTCAGTGGACCGTGAAATTGGGGTCAAGAATCTAATATGGCAATAGATAATATCATAGGGAACATGTGTACATATACACTAAGTATGCTTACGAAGCAGGAGATCCTGGAAAACCACAAATCGGTTATAATCTCCTTTGGTGTTAATCCGAAGGATCTTCCATCCTTATATTGGATTCCTGAGTTTCACAAGAATCCTTATAAGGAAAGGTATATTGCAGGTTCTTCCAATTGTTCCACTAAACCCCTTTCTAAAGTTCTTACTGCCATAATCACTGCAGTCAAAGAAGGACTTTAGAAATATTCCGAAACGGCATATTCAAGAAGTGGTGTTAATCAGATGTGGATACTGAAAAATTCAAAAGAGTTATTGGTGAATTTACAATCTCAATCACTAAAACATTGTACTAACATTAAAACCTTTGATTTTTCAACTCTTTACACTACCATTCCACATACTTATCTTAAAGCTCGACTGAAAGAACTCACCAGCTTATGTTTCTTTAACAAAAAGGGCACTAGACGTTTTAAATATCTAGTTTTGGGCAGGAATTCAGCTTACTTTGTTAAAAATAATACAGAGTCGAGCAAAAAATACACCGACCAGGATATGACTGCCATGCTGGACTTTTTAATTGACAACATATTTGTTGAATTTGGAGGTTTGGTCTTCCAACAGACTATTGGAATCCCAGTGGGTACCAATTGCGCTCCTCTACTTGAAGATTTGTTTTTGTATTCCTATGAAGCAGAATTTATCCAAGGGCTTGTACAGAAAGGAGAAAAGAAATTAACCCAGTCTTTTAATTTCACCTTTCGGTAAATTGATGATGTACTGTCTCTTAATAATAATAGATTCAGTGATCACTTACATTTAATATATCGAAGTGAACTTCAAATTAAAGATACTACCGACACAGATAAATTTGCTTCATATTTAGACCTTTTTCTCGAAATGATCATGATGATAGGTTAAATACCAAATAGTCAACTTTCCATTTCTGTGTAGCAACATCCCAGCGGCACCAGCATATAGAGTATATGTGTCTCAATTGGTACGTTACTCTAGAGCTAGCTCTAAGTACGTTGATTTTGTTGAACGAGGAATACTGCTTTCTTAAAAGTTGCTTAGGGCTATGAATCAATCAAATTCAGATTATCACTCAAGAAATTTGACGGTCGCCATCATGAGCTGATTGGCCATTATGACAAAAGTGTGTCAGAAATCATATCTGATATTCTTCTTCAGTCATAATAACCTTGCATCATTACCGGACTGAACAAAGAAATAACACGACGGGTGCCGTATACGGTGAATGAAATGCTTACCCTTCCGGAGCACCTGATTTCACTCCCGGTTTTTAGTGGAGTTCGTGTTGTTTCTTATTTATCATTTATAACTGTTGATTGATGTAAATGTCTTTTGGTTATACGAGTCTTTGTTTACTTCTTGGTTTTTATTGTTATTGTCTTTTATGTTGATTGGACTTCAACTTCATCAAAAACTATACCTTGACCAAAAACTTTAACCTTAAGCGGGACGAACGGACCCACAGACCAGAAAACATAATGCCCCTCTACTATTCATTTCCTATTGTTAATTATCCATTTTTTGATGGTGATGTTCCCTTGTCACCATCTTATGGTATCTAAAAATCTCTACTTGTACGATTCGCTCGTGTATATAGCAACTTATTAGATTTTAGGGATTTTTTTTATATGTGTTACTGTTAAATTTTTACACTTAATTTTCAATATCACAAACTAGTCAAAACATTTAATAAATTTTATCATCGGTACAAGGATATCATTCATAAATATAAATCAACATGCAGACATCTTAAACGTTCAGGTATTTCACATCCAATCTTTTATGGTAATATTCATTACAAAGCACAAAAACGTTGGAATTCGCAAAGGTTTTGCTCATTGTTGAAGGTCAAACGGTGACCTCTAGATGATAATTTCTGTGTCATTTTGGTCTCTTGTGGAGAGTTGTCTCATTGGTAATTATACCACATCTTCTGTTTTTATATTCACCTCAAAAGCTAACAAAACTTTTTTTAAAAACAGACTTATTAAGAAAGGATATATTTACGATATTATTGTCAGGTCATTAAAGATTGATTCACTTAAAGGGTCTTTGCATCGGAAATAAACACACTTATACTAAAACCAATTTTTGATACGTCAGTAACTGCTAGTAATCTTTTGTTCATGTATGTATCATTGTCATTTTGTTTAGTTTCTTTTGTTACCTATTCTGACATCGGACTTCTTTAAACTGATTTTTTCTGGGCGTATTGCTATGTGCTTGTATTTTTCAACATTGGCTAGAGGTAAAGGGGGAGGGTTGAGATCTCAAAAACATGTTTAACCCCACCGCATTGTTGCGTCTCTCCAAAATCAGGAGCCTCTAACCTCTGGTAATCTTGTATGCTTTTTAATTTTAACAATTTCTTATATATATTTCGGAGTTGAGTATCCATTATCACTTAACAGTACACATTTCTATACAGCGACTGTACTGACGTAGTTAATCATTTTAAGAAAGTGTTATTTTATTCTTCTTAATTATCTTTGTAAATTGTTACTTTTACGTATACTGTTCTGTCTAATTTTGGTAATATCCATTTGACGTGGCTCGGTACCATATAGGTATATAACTAATTATAGTGATTACGATTACAACTCATTGTTGACTGCTCTACCCCTAACAAAATTATACGAATATTAAGTCTAACAAAAGGTACCGTAATGAGATTTGAAAGTTTAGTTTATTTCAAACCAAAAGCAATACAGCTTATAGGTATATCATAAATATGTACATGTATATCATAACAGAACATTTTAAATACAATAGGAGGCAAGACTACATAGTATAAATCATTCAGAAGATTGTCATGAAAATTTTATATCTGTGGCGTATTTTAGATATTTTCCTAAATTAGATTAGATAATTCCGAAACATTCTTTGTTGACAATAATTGAACTAATTTAAAAACAGATGCATTTGTATAATAATACCTTTTTATATACATTTTTCTAATATTGTCATATTTTGGACATTTTAAAATAAAATGAAACTCATCCTCGATGTCACCCTGGTTACATAAGATACATAATCTTTCATTTTTTGATATTTTAATGAATCTACCATATTCAATATTCAATTTGTGTGAACACAGTCTATACTTAGTTAAAAATCTAATACATTTAAAGGGAAGGAATTACAAATAACAACTACAAATATACTAATTATTGGTCATTGTCTAGTGAGCAAGAAAATAAATGACCTGAATTATAAAATTCAAATGGATAGCAATAGCAAAAGGAAAGTTGTCGTGTTTTCTAAAAATAAAATAGGATAATAGGCCATTTATTATATGGCCGTGATCTGTTTGTGTTGTTGTTGAACAAACTGATATAATTATAGGAACTTTTACAACAGACGAGTCCCTGTGTTTAACAGGAGACTTTTATTTGTCCTTGTTTTTTAGATGACTTCCAAAATACGTATGCCTAAAAGAGGACGGAGGAAGCCCACGTGGAAGATATAACACGCATGGGGGCCTACATTTACAAGAGGCAACTGGCCTCAGAAGTGGCCAAATACTTTTGTAACCTGTGCATGTACAGTTGCGAGTCATTTAAACCCCTACAAAACATGTAGACACGTTCATGCAACATGTGAACCAAAGAAATGAATGCATTGCAGGGAAGAAATTCAAGAGAAATTCAGTATACTTGTTTACCAACTCACAAGCTTATGTAATTAATGTATCACCAGGCTTTTCTGATTATGAGGTCTAACTTTGGATGATTCCAATTACTCAACTGAACGTGTTAAATCAAGACCATTTCAAGAATAAGATACTCTGATTACTCATTCAAAACTTTCGGTATATTCTACACATTCCAAACAATTGATAAAGTGTAATGAAATTCGGAAGATGAGTTCAAATAAAGAGGATGCAAGGTAATATAGTCAACCATACGGCCTTCAACAATGAAAAAATCTAAATCGCATTGTTGGCTATAAAAGGTACGATATGAAAAATATGAAACAATAAAATCCAAAATACTTAAAATAGTAAAAAAAGAACGTAATAAATAAACTCATCATAGATATCAAGATTGAATTTTGTATTCAATATATGGTGACGATCAAATCCAAAAAAGTTAAAAAGGCCAAATAAAAAAAAAAAAAAAAGAAAAAAGACGAATTTGAAGAAAATGTTACACTCGGCATGATGTCATTAAAAATGTAAGCTCTTTCTTGAATAATACTGAAAAATGAACTACAATTTTCGGAACGTTCGATTTTTATATCCGAAATTTTACCGAGTTAGGTATTTAATAATTGACGGAAGTGACGTAAGTTTGAAATTCTAGGAAACAAATTTGAAATAAAAATAATTCTTTGCCCATCTCAAATGGAATCGTATCTTATTGTATAGTATTTCTGAAAATATATTTTTTCACCAATAAACACGAAAAGGTGATTTTTTCCTAACTGTGCCTCTCCTTGCCGACCTCTTTTTTTTTATATGAATCGGAGTTTCTTCAGACAATTGTCAAAAAGAAGAAGATCAAAGAAGCCAGATGATTTAATTTCACTTTCAAAAATATTGATGATGTGTTTTCCATTAACAATTTGGACTTTTCTGATTGGGTTCCATTAATATATACCCAAGCACTAGACATTTAAAGAAATAACAGACACGGCTTCCTCCGCCTAATTTATAGACTTATATCTCGAATTTGACATACACAGTCATCTCAGTATCAGAATTATAAATTTCCCCTACCTTAGCAGCAATATATTAACTTCATCTGCATATGGGATATATATTTCCCAACTTATTCGATATTCACGAGGTTACAGCTCCTACTCAGACTTTGTAAAATGTCACCAGTGTCTGAGCAGAAAGTTGATGAGACAGGGATATGCCAAAGAACGTCACGTCCTTTTTCTAAACAAGTTCATTAGAAGGTACCAAGAACTTGTTCACAAATATTCAGCATCACATTCACAAATAATACATGATGGTCTTAAGGATGTATAGATTCTATGTACTGACGTTGTTTATCATCTAAACAATGTGTTATATTATTCTTTCATTTGTCTTTGTTCTATTATTAATATTACTTTTACTGTCGTTTTCTGTGATATCTATTTGACGTGGCTCGGTACTTGTACACCCCGTCAATGTGTTTGTATTATCTTTCATTTAGGATGGTGTGTTTAGTTGGTTCTTATAACGTGACTCTGCATTTTTTAAAGATCCCGTCATTATGTTATTGTTCTATTATATGTCATTATGTTATTGTTCTATTATGAATCTGAAAATACTTTGAACGACAAACGACTGAATTATTTTACTCGCGTAATGGTATAAACTATATGATGATTTTAAAAAATTCTGAAAAACTCATGAACAATTTTAAATCTCGATCTATTTCTGAAATTAATTCTAACATAACTTTTGATTTTTAAACCCTGTATACCACCATTCCGAATGTGTAATTTTAATTGTTTTGAATATACATTGAACGACAATTTTTTTTCCTATGTGATATGTTAACATTTTCTGACACCAGACACGCCAAACTTTGAATGTGTTCTTTAATTTTATAGATGCCTTTGTGCCTTTTTGTAAATGATTGTTCAATTTGAGATTGTAATACAGTGATGACTACCCATATTTTGACTTTTGTTTATCATGTCTGCTTTGTTCACGTATTGTTGGAAATGTAACGGATTTTGATGCGACTGTCGTATTAGTAAGAGGTTTAGCGCTTTAAAACCAGGTTGAATCCACCATTTTCTACATTTGAAAATGCCTGTACCAAGTCAGGAATGACAGTTGTCCATTCGTTTGATGTGTACTATCATTTAATTAGGGACTTTTCGATTGAATTTTCCTCGGAGTTCAGTACTTTGAATTTTTGCAACATTTTTTCTATCGCTATTGAAGATGTCACGCCAAAATTTGGTGTCATTGATAAATCCCCATAAATTCTCATTCAAAGTCAAAAACGGAAAAAATGGTGTCAGGGTTATGACGTCGTAGGAAGGCGTCACAGAAAAAAAAATAGACTGAATGTCAAACGTCATAATTATTTGAACTACAGCCGATGTCAGGTTATTCTGATTGGACTAAATCGCTTCGTACGTAAAAATAACTTATCACGTTTATTCAAATTTGTGTTTTCCTAACGCATATTTTTTTTGTGTTGATTTAATCCAATAATTATTTCCCCCCAATTGCTCACATATCTGGTACCGTCGAAAATATTGTATAAATTCTATAAATAGAAAAAACAAAATTATTTTAACTTTGGACCATTATTTTTGGAGATTTTGACTTCCATTTAACTGATTACATTGGTAACACAGCAAGGATGACCGTTCTTCAACTGCCTCATTATTTGCATAATCGAACATTGATACAACTTTTGTTAAATTAGTTGGTACGTTTTTTTTATCTTGAAGTTTCTTTGACAATTGTTGATCATATTTTTTTCTCTCTTTAATGATTTGTTCCGCAAACACAGTTTGTGTTGTTTCCTGATATTTCTTTCTGATTTTGGAAAAGTGTTTTCCATACAATGCGTTAGTTTATCTTCAAACATTTGATAACATTCTTGCTTTGACCGACTTTTCAAAATTTCGTTAGTTGCACTTTTCTACGCATCTCGATCAGCTATATTAATTCTTCATTTGGATTTCTATTCTCTAAAGGATCCGGATTGTTTATACAAGAGTTTAATTTTGAAAAGATTCTACTGTTGTCAGATTGAATATTTTCCTGGCTAATTTTTTGGAAACATTTAATAAATAAAGGCAGCAGTAGTATACCTCTGTTCGAAATTCTCAAATCGATTGAGGAAAAAACAAATCCGGGTAAATATTTTCCTGGCTAATTATTGGGGTACATTGAATAAATAAATGCAGCAGTAGTATACCGCTGTTCGAAATTCATAAATCGATTGAGGAAAAAACAAATCCGGGCTACAAACTAAAACTGAGAGAAACACATCAAATATAAATAAAAATATAACATCGTTATAAATGTTCTGTGTTATGAGGTCATGGATGTTGTTCTTTTTCTTTTTTGTTGTTTGGCAATCATTTAAACATACTATTTTTTCAATTGTCATACTTTTTTCCAAAATGTTTCCCCTGAATATTTTCTGGTTTGTTATTTCATTGATAACTCTTAGCACTTATAGATCTCCAACTATGATTGTATTTTCTTCAATTTATAGTTAATATGTTAACAAAGATCAGTTATCAAATGGGTTCGCAAATGGTACATAGGGACATCAATTATATTGATTACTTTTTGATCTGATAAAGCGAAACCTAGTATTTAAGACCTTGTAAGAGCCTCCTTGATAGGCAAGGTCGTTAAAAATGAAACACTCGACGTTAAAAATAAAGGCAAAAGTAGTATAACGCTGTTCGAAACTCATAAATCGATAGAAAAAACAAATCCGGGTTACAAACTAAAACTGAGGGAACCGCATCAAATGTAAGAGGAGAACGACACAACAGAAACACAACATTAAAATGTAACGCACACAGAAATGAACTAAGCACTAGACAAAATCCGATGAGAATAACAAATATAACATCAAAACTAAATACATGAATTTGGGATAGAAAAGTACCTTGACACGTCTTGTAGCAATGCGAATTCACACTCAAATATAAGAGGAGACAAACGACACAGCAGAAACACAACGTTAAAATGTAACACATACAGAAACGAACTATAATATAACTATAGATATAGGAAGATGTGGTGTGAGTGCCAATGAGACAACTCTCCATACAAATAACAATTTAAAAAGTAAACCATTATAGGTCAAAGTACGGCCTTCAACACGGAGCCTTGGCTCACACCGAACAACAAGCTATAAAGGGCCCCAAAATCACCAGTGTAAAACCATTCAAACGGGAAAACCAATGGCCATTTTCCTGACTTGGTACAGGACATTTTTAAATGAAAAAAAATGTGGGTTGAACCTGGTTTTGTGGCATGCCAATCCTCTCGCTTTAATGGCAATGTTAAATATAACAATAAAATGACAACATAGCATTACAGAACTACAATACAAATACAAAGGAGAACATAGGACAGAGAAACACACGAAAAATAGGTAAAAAAAGGCACCAGGTTTGAAGTTAATACGCCAGAATTGCGTTACGTCCTCACAAGACTTACTAGTGATGCACAGATACAAATGTTGGAAAGCCAAAACAAGTACAAAGTTGAACAGCACCGAGGACCAAAAGTTCAAAAAAGATGTGCCAAAAACAACAAGGGTTTTCTGTTTGGGACCAGAACATTGTTATTATTTAGAGTAATTTATACTTTTGCAAACAGTAAATTTTATTAAATGACTATATAAAAGATATACTTGATAAAACTGGAGTATTAACTAATTACTGAAAACAACCGGATACATTGTTTAGTCTGGTTTTGGTGATATCTATTTGACGTGGCTTGATACCTATGCATCCCTTTATTGTGTTATTGCTATTTTGCATTCATGTCTTTCAGTTTTGTTGATGTGCTTTGTCTATATGCTAATTAAGTTTCTTTATTACATGTGGTGGCTCCTTACTTATACATCCCGTCATTGTGCTTTGGTAATATTTTGTGTTACTATGCTTTGTTTATATGCTTTACATTGTGCGATTCTTTTTTAAATATTTGTTTGTTTTCATATTGGTTAAGATTATAACACAATGCTTTCTGCTTCACTCCTATATATAACATCTTTATATATTGTGTCTGTTTTGTTCATACAACGTTGTCAATACATAACGGAAAGTGAAAGGTTTAGCTAGCTATAAAACAGGTGAAATCATTTTGCCATTTGATTAGGGACATTCCGTTTTGGATTTCCATTGGAGTTCAGTATTTTTGTGATTTCACTGTTTCGTTTCATCACATGCAAGACAGGCAATCTGTTTTGGATTTCCATTGGAGTTCAGTATTTTTGTGATTTCACTGTTTCGTTTCATCACATGCAAGACAGGCAAAACAGAGAGGCGAAAGATACCAGAGGGGTATTCAAACTCATAGATAGAAAATAAACTGACAAGGCTGTGGCTAAAAAAAGACAGACAAACATAAGTACACAAGTCAAAACATAAAAAACTAAAGACTAAGCAACACAACTACACCAAAAAAGTGGGGTGATCTCCGGTGCTCCGGAAGGGTAAACAGGCCTTTCTCCATATGTGGCACCCGTCTAATTCGGTAGGTCCCACTCTTGGAAAGAGAACGGGATTGTAGTAACGACATAAGGAACATATCCGATATCACATGTAAGAGTTTCTTTTTTACCCAGTCACTATTTTAGTTGAAATTATATTTTATAAAAGATTTATCAAAGATTAATGTTTCATTGACTTGTACACACCGACTTTCACTCAAAACTAAAATGTTCTTATATATAGATAAGGTATGCTTATTTACCATTCTATAATTATCAAATAACAATTAAAATAAATTTAGCAGTTATTAATTAAGTATCGTAAACCACATTAATGATTTATCAGTGAAAGCAGTAGCCCAGTATGCAACAACGATGTCGTATTTTCGGCAATCAAACAAAGTTACAATTATTTACATTTTTTCATTATTATAATAAACTAGAGGCTCTTAAGAGCCAGTGTCGCTCACCTTGGTATATGTGCATATAAAACAAATTACACAGATGGATTCATGACAAAGTTGTGTTTTGGTGATGGTACCGGTGATGTGTTTGTAAATCTTAATATACTGAAAATTCTTGCAACTTATATAGGGTGAAAAAAGAGGAACATTCAGAATTTAACCAATTTGCTTTATCTCACAGATTTTAAAGAAATTAACTCAAATATGAAGTTTTATAATAATTTCATGAAGATTGATAGAATCCTGGGCCTTAGATATGATGACTCAGCATAAATTCACAGTTTACAGTATGCATAGTTTGCTTAAAGTCCTGCATACAAAGTTAATTCATAATATTTGCATATATGTAAGTTAAATTGTTAAGAAGTGCTTATATTTACTTTTCGAAGTTATTGAAACTCATTGATACTTCCTGAATATTATTTATGGGGTATCCGTGTCCTGTCGATAACCCAAAACTAAACCGTAACACCTAAATCTGCTTTTTTATCACCACGGCATAAAAAATACAAGCTAGAAACACAAAAATATCTCAACAAAACTTACAATAGTGTGTTCTATCCTGAATATGTACTAAATATTCCAAATTGCTAGAAACAGCAGAATAATTTAGAAATTTGAGGCCCCAGAGACAAAAAACATAGAAAATTGCCTACCCCCTGAGTCATAAAACAAATAATTTAACTTGTAAATGCTATGATTTTATGATTTTTAAGTTCTTGATATAGAAAACAATAACTATGTTTGGAAGTTATGCAAAAATCAGATGTTAGCAGTCATCTCTATAACATTGTAAGTGAATTTATATCTCAGACTGGTATCTGCATACAAACAACTATTGCAAATATGGCTTTGTTTGAACACTTCTAGTATATTTATTAGATAAATTGTGTCAGATATATGGTTACAGATGATACTGTTGTGGCAAGAGTTCTAAATTGACCATTTGAGGTAGAAAATGTGAACTTTAATTGACAAATAGGCATACAGTAAGATGTGGACTGGAGACAGAGGCAGGATTGGATATTTTATACAATCTTGAATGTTGTAATGATTGACTGCTAAACAGTTTTAAACAGGTTCTAGGCATTTTATATCAGAAAAAATGCAAATAGGGTAAGCTGCAAATAATTAAAGTCTTGTTTTCAAATTCTTTTAAAAATTGAAACAGAGGAGGGGTATAAAATGTTCAGTAAAAAAAACTTAGAGTATACACAGTGATTTCTTTCAGGCTATTATTCTGATAAATGAGTTTTGATGTGAAAAAAACTGATTTTAGAGAGTTTTCTATTTGAATAAATGTTTGTATAGGTTGCACTTTGTAAATACAGCTGTTTCTCAAACCACGCCTCTTTTGGGGAGATCTTGAATATTCATAGAAAATTAATTTTGTTTACATACTGGTTCCCAGTTATGCTCTCTGTGTTCCATCTCACAGAGACATAACTTGGGAATGTTACCAGTAAATACACATGTGCATATTGTTTACATTGAAATCTGTGGTAACCTTTCATTCGAGGTAGGGTTAGTTACGAAAGTTAGTGTTAGTTTAAACTCGGAGAAGTTCAGGGCATATAAACGTTGAAAATATGCCGCACAGCCCTATATTTTGACCTTTGAAAAATTGTAGTGACTATGAACTTTCAATTGTAGGATAAGATTTTTTTCAAAACTTCATAGTAAAAGTGGTACAGTTTTAGCCGTAAAAGGAGTTCCTATGGGAAATTGCATTGTCAATATTTACAGAAATGCAACCTACAATTTTCTCCATCTATTTAAAACTTGGCTCTTTCGTTACAGAGGAAAATTATTTTGTAAAAATTTACAACAATTTACCAAATTAATGAAAATTGTTAAAATTTCACTATAAAGGGCAATAACTCCTTAAGGGGTCAATTGACCATTATGGTCATGTTGACTTATTTGTAGATCTTACTTTGCTTTACATTATTGTTGTTTGAAGTTTATCTTTATCTGTAAAAGTATTCAAGATAATAACCAAAAAAGGCAATTTCTTCAAAAATTACCAATTTGGGGGCAGCAACTCAACAACCAATTTTCCAATTCATCTGGGAAGGTAGATATTGACTTGATGAACAATTTAACCCTGTCAGATTTGCTCTAAATGCTTTGGTTTCAAAGTTATAAGCCAAAATCTACATTTTAACCATGGCGGCCATCTTGGTTGGTTGGCCAGTTCACCGCACACATTTTTTACACTAGATACCCTAATAATGATTGTGGCTAAGTTTGATTCAATTCGACCCAGTAGTTTCAGAGAAGAGGATTTTTATAGAAGATTACAAAAATTTAAGAAAAATTAAGGGGTCAACTGACCATTTTGGGCTTGTTGACTTATTTGTAGATCTTACTTTGCTGAACATTATTGCTGATTACAGTTTATCTCATTTGCTCTAAATGCTTTGGTTTCAGAGATATAAGCTAAAATCTACAGTTTACCCCTATGTTCAATTTTTAGCCATGGCGGCCATCTTGGTTGGTTGGCCGGGTCACCGGACACATTTTTAAAGTAGTTTGGTCCAGTAGTTTCAGAGAAGATTTTTGTAAAAGTTAACGACGACGACGGACGTACGCCAAGTGATGAGAAAAGCTCACTTGCCAGGTGAGCTAAAAATGTAATGCTATTGTAAAGGATACGATTAAATTAAAGATGACTGTGCATTGCAAAAGATATTGCGATGATTTTGTTAAATTTTCTTGATTTTTGTAAAATCTGCACTTATTTTTATCATACAACGTCTAGAGTTAAACTTTAAAATGTGTCGTTCAGTTTTATACAAGATATTTAATTATATGTACAGATGCAATTTCCAAGGCAAAGAATTTAAAAAAACAAAGTTTACAAATTTCATCTTTTCAAACAGTGCTTTCTAGGAAGAACTGACTTTAATTGTGTTGTTTTATTTCGCAGTTCAATTGTGGAAGGTAAAACAGGTATATTAAGTCAACATGAGCTTATTGATGTTCAAATCTGGTAAATAGATTTGGATTATATAAATTAAGGCACTATCAAGAAACGTTGAATTATATATACCCAAATGCAATTTCTTTTTTTTGTAAAGTAAAAGGTTAGTTTCAATAGCGGAGACATTTCGTCTTTCCAAACACAGATTAAGTCAGTACTCTCCCCAGTAAAGCTAAAAAAAAGTAATTTTGTTTACTTGGCGGTTTGCTCACATTACGGAAAAGTCAAGTGAGATTTTCTCCCGACAAAATTTCAATGGCAATCAACTTATAACTTTATTAAAAAATGATTTCAATCTGTTTTTGACAATTAAAATATTTTAGATTTTGTGATACGGGAAATTGAAATCTTCAGATCTTAAATACGGATGAAAGAAACTGTAAACTAAATAATAACAACTATTAATTTTGCCACTAAATTCAAATCCTTTCAGTATTAGAAAGACAATTCAACATGCTATGACATAAATGGCAATTTTAATAAATATATAATAAAGTTACAAAAAATAATTAATTATTTAAGTGTGTATTCATTTTTATTTTAGAATATCGATACAATGACAGACGTGTGTGTGAGTGTGTTGTATGATTATTTTAAGCTTTACCTGAGCTGCAATTTAAGTTCCTTGTCTATTTATACATTAGTTTATTTTAAGAACGATCGATATGTAGGTGTCGCTTTTAAATCAATATCAATGTTTATATATGAATTGCCACGTATACACGCCATTCCGTATGTTAGGTTAATTACCAAAACATTTTCATTAATATTATTCATATTATTTGTGTAAACGTTTTCTTATTTTTAATTGTTTATAGTTAATAAATCGTAGTTTGACTTGGTTTAAATAATATAAATTTACAATCATTTAATGGCTGGGAGTTGCGGCGTGCTCCTGTAATCTAGCTACTTGGAGGCCAGGATTGAGGACAGTTTGAGGGCAGGGCCCCTGCTCTCCGTTGTTCTATGTCGATCGGGCGTCCGCGCTAAGTTCGGCATCAATATGGTCACGTTGAGGGAGCTCAATGTGCCCAGGTTGTCTAAGGAGGGACGTACAGGTCCAGGGTGGAAACACAGCAGACAAAAGTCCCCGTGTCGAATAGTAGTGGGATCGCGCCTGTGAATAGGCAGCGGTTGGTAGCCTGTCCAATAAAGTTGGACTCGATCCTTTTTTTGCTTCATCTTTTGAAAATAATAAAAGAATTTTGTATTATTTATATAATTTAATGTCAGTTATCAGTAAATGATAACATGTACATTTTGACTAAACGAAAAAAAAGGGGGGAAGAATAAAATAAATAAGATATTTTAGCAGGGAATTTAAGCTTGTAAGGAAATTGTTTGCTGTATTTTGCAGTTAAATCGATGATTAATATTAGTTTTATGTGAAATGAATTCTAATAAAAATGAAATGAAGAGCAATCGTATATGTTCTAATATACATCGTAGATAGTTGCTTGTGACAAATTTAACAATTCACTTTAACCATTTCATTGAGTTAAAATATTATGAAGCAAAAACTATCTTTCACGGTTAGACATTGATATTGTATATATATAATCTCTTACTAAATGAATACTTGAATGTGAACATGTTAAAGTGACAAATATCGTTCATAAAAGAACAGGTGCAAGTTGATTCATATAGTAAAATTGGGTGTTCAAAGGACAAGGTACGATAAGCTATTGGAATTGGCCCCCTCTTTTCGTTGAAATTAGAATGAATAATATCCAAGAAAAATGGTTTTCTAAAGAGAATAGTGTCTCATCTATCAAAAAATCAATATAACTTTTCTTTTTCCGTGTGTGAAAATTATTAAATACCCCTCTTTCTCATGAAAAACTTAAATTTTATGAAAATCCGAAGTTTTTGAGTCCGTTTGAACAATTTTTATCTATGAGCGGACGCGAGTACCACGAAGCTATTTCAAAGTGTTGTTTTTTGTAAGCAATAATTCACTATTTTAAATATATTCGTGGTACTCGCGTCCGCTCATGTTCAAAATTAAATAATTCTACACTGAAAAATCCTTGTTGTTACAGAAACGTCGATAATATGTGAACCAAGGACCGGAACGAACTTGCATTTCCGAATCTGCTCGAGTATCTTATTCTAACTCAGATGATCTTAATTGAGTTACAAAACTTCAATGCCGGGAAGAAAAAAATCTGTATTGATCATGTTTATGTTTTTTTTTTAGTCAGGGAAAGTATTAAAAGGAACATGTGATTTTGCATCATTTTTTTTATAAAGTGACACAGTCAGTGTTGTCAAAGAACAACCAGCAAACTGTACATTTAACAACATTAAATGAATAAAGACTCTACCAAATTACAACCCTTTTAATCCGTGTACATAGTACGTAAATAAAATGCAACTGGAAATCGATTTGAAGTGAAAACAAAATTAGAACCGAAATTACCTCCCCTGTCAATGGATTATATAGGAAATTATTTGAAATATTTTAAATAAATAATTCTAAAGATAAAAAATCTAAACTCAAATTAATTTATTTTAAATATTTTAAATATATAACTGTATTAAAAAGAAATGCTGCAAGGTTTAGATATAATTTTGAAACTTTAATTAAATGTATGCAAATATTGTAAACCTTTGAAAAAATACAAAGTCAAATATAACACTATATATTAATGTCCACAAAGTTCGATTTTCAAAATTCGAAGATATATTACAGATGCATGCTTAGTAATCCATGCGTCTACTCGTATCAATAAGCTGATCAGCTGTTACTTGCTAAAAGCTGATATTACAACATGATAGAAGTTTCAGTGAAAAATATAATACTGTCTTTTTTGTGACGATTTTATTTTATTTCTTTGCACTTTTTCTTTTTTAGAATCTTTTCTCTAATAAAAAAAGGAGAAGCTGCTATATGTGACTTGATAATCGATAAAAGGATAATATAACTAATTTTTGTAAAATAAATAAATTGTCTTTTTGACACATTCCCTGTCAGTCCAATTTTAGTGAATGTATATTAAACTTGTATTTTGTGAATCTTCTGAAGGGATGTAGAAAAGACATTTCCTTACTCAATAGAAGCACACAATGGACCTGTAAGATAATGAGGAACAAAAAGGGTCAGTGTCTTTTTGTTTTTGGAATGTACAAGTACACGTCCACTTATTTGTAGTATTTGTATTTTTATTGATCTGATGAGTTAAGCATTTTTAAACTGATTTAGTTCGTTCTTATGTTTTACTGTTACACGACTGTCCAAGGTTAAGGGGGGGGGGGGGGGGGGGGTTTGGGATCCCGCTTACAAGTTAAACCTGCCACATTCTCTATGTATGTGCTTGTCCCAAGTCAGGAGTCTGTAATTTAGTGGTTATCGTTTGCTTATGTGTTACATATTTTTTTTTTGGTTCATTTTTTTGTACATAGATTAGGCCGTTGGTTATCTCGTTTGAATCGTTTTACATTGTTATTTCGGGGCCTTTTATAACTGATCATTGTTGAAGGCCGTACGGTGACCTATAGTTGTTGATTTATGTGTCATTCAGGTCTTTTGTGGAGAGATGTCCCATTGTCAACCATACCACATCTTCTTATTTATAATAAATGCATTGAACAAAATGACTTAAACCACTAGACTCCATCATTTCCGGATTGACCAAAAATAGATGTTATTATTCTATTTTTTCATGGGATATTCATCTTTTGTTTTCTGTAACTTAAGTTTTTCTCAATTAAATGTTATGAAATGCATATTTAATTATTATTGCCACAAAACTCAGTTTGAGTTCAAATTTGGATATCATCACCTTATATGTCACCTATGTCACCTAGACTACCTTATTATCGATTGTTTGACTAGATATGTATAAATACGCATCCTCGTCTGATTGAGACAAGGACATTGATGTCAATGTCAATGGTAAAGTACAATGTTCTAGGAATGTTTAATATTCAATTTAAATGCATATCCTAATTAATGATAAATCAATCTTCTGTACCTACGAAATTTTAATCCATAGAAACGTTTTATCAGTATAGGAACTGAATTTCATTTACCATAATTTAATCTGAGTAATGTTTCTAAGTTGGTTGAATTCAGGTTGACACAAGCAATTACTTTCAATAACTTTAATAAGTAGTTGAGATAGTTAATGATTTAGTTGTATTGACATTTCCAGTTGCATTTGTATTATATTCACATGTACAAGGCAGTTTATAATAACACAACAACTCTGCCTTTAAAAAACAGAATTAAGGTATTTATAATGTCATACGGATGGATATTCCCGACTTGGTACATGCATTTTCTTATGTAGAAAATGGAAGATTAGACCTGGTTTAACCTCTCACTTTTCGCATCGAATTCCTATATATTGACAACGATGGGTGAACAATAAAAAGAAAATAATAGGCAAACAGGTCAAAAATAAGGGTACATCAGTCAACAGTGTGTTATAATCCTATTCTCTATAAAAACAATAAAAGGTAACTGAGAAGCACACACAGGTATATATCAATTTTAACAACCTCATTCATTGCTTTTAAATCATACGATTTTATTAATCTATGTTAATAGTTATCAAACAACTTTATCACCATCATTTTGTGTCAGAAAACACAATAAGAAGAAATGTTACATACACGACGTGCTTCTGTACTTATACATCCCGTTATTGTACTTTGGTAAATCTGTGTATCTTGGCGTGCTTTCCATTATCCGGTTCGTATCGACGGAACCGGTTCAGGATAATAGAACATCCAAGGGCAGACGATTCGATCCAAGATGGCCTCCGCTGTATCAGCGATTTGTTATAGAATGTAAAAAACAATTGATTTTTCCATTGCCGACAATAGTAATGTTTCTTGCTGTACTGATTTTATTGAGTTGATTTTTATTATAAAACCTTTTTTAAAATAAAGAATATTTATTGTGTTAACATATTTCATAAAAAAAATGATATGGTCGCGTTGCTTTTCTAGGTGTAATTTACAGTTGTCAAGGGTGACCGTCAATCTCGCACAAAAATAACAGTAAAATTTATGCATTCAACAACAGGAAGAAAAAAAATTCTCAACTATTTCTGAAGGAGGAATCAAATTTTATTTTGTCATTGCTACAACTAAGAATCAATAAGGTTTCAGGAAAAAAAATATTATTTGTGGCATACTCCACCCAATCAAAATCAGCCATGTTTTTGTTTCTGAATACTATGTTATGCTCATTTTTCGACTGGTCCCAAAAGAGCTAATGGTAGATTATAACCTATAGTTATCCTTTTTTTAGACGATTTTTTTTGATACATCTACACTTTTTGATTATTTTATTCAATTTGAAGATTCAGTTAATAATTACCTTTTTTTGCACCTTTAAGAAATAATATTAACCGTATTCAAAACTATTATGAAACGGTTATTCCGATTAACTCCATAGATGAATTTAGGTCTCATTTCCGTTTGAGCAGGTCCACTGTTGAACAACTTTGTTCTCAGTTCTCAGTTATAACTTACTGGGGAAATGTCCACTCTTGAACAACTTTGTTCTAAGTTATCACTTACTGGGGAAATACCCACCATCCATGAACACGGCAGGTCCCCGATAGAGACAGAAAAACAGTTCCTGATGTACATATGGTAAATTTTAAGTTTAATACTAATCATGCTAATAGTAGTAAAAAGAAATAAAAACGAACATTAGTAGCCATTACACACGTTTCACAGAAGCCCAAAAGTATGAACAACACAAAAACCATCATATCATTGATTGAAACCAAGTGCTCTAGAATGGTATGCAAAAGTTACTACTCCATATGTGGCACCAATTATATAATATGAATTATAAAATATACAGTGGTAGTGTCATTGAGACAGCAAACAACCTGCCAAAAAGATGTGTAGGATATAAGAATTGTTCATTTGAATAAAATGTCAAGATTTACAAGCAACTGTACTGTCTTTAATAAAAGAGAAAATGAAATTATGGTATATTCAGCTTTAAATAAACAAACATGATAAATATGATATATTTCAGTTGACAGTACTAGTATGACTTATATACATGTAATTTATGGAGAATAAACATAAACCTGCAGCTAGACATGTAAACCTTACAATCATTCCATACACCAAATAGAGTAAAACTGTTGCATAGAGTATAACAAAAAACAGACCAAAACACAAACACATAACTATAACCACTGAACCATGAAAATGAGGTCAAGTTCAGATGACACCTGCCAGTTGGACTATATATATGACTTTGGAGGTTGATATCGTTTACATTCTACGTTTTTTATCAGTTTTTTTTTACCATCTGTATCATTTTTGAACGTACACCTTATAGTCCTTCTATACTTGACCTATTTATTGCTTATTGTATCTGAGATATGGACTTGACCAACAATGAGGTACACACATACCAAATATAGTTATCCTATTACTTATGATAAGAGAATTTAAGAATTAACTGACAAGGCCATGGCTAAAAATGAAAAAGACAAACAATAGTACACATGACACAACATAGAAAAGTAAAGAATAAACAACACGAACCCCACCAAAAACTAGGGGTGATCTGAGGTACTCCGGATTGGTAAGGAGATCCTGCTCCACTTGTGGCACCCATCGTGTTGCTTATGTGATTGGTTGGTTTTCCCGTTTGAATGGTTTAATATGTCTAGTACATTGACCTATAATCAGATAATGGTTTACTTTTATGAATTGTTATTTGGATGAAGAGTTGTCTCGTTGGCACTCATACCACATCTTCCTATATCTACTAAACCACGAAAATGAGGTCAAGAATGTTGGACATATAAATTGTTATTTGGATGGGGAGTTGTCTTATTGGCACTCTAACCAAATCTTCCTATATCTACTAAACCACGAAAATGAAGTCAAGAATATTGGACATATAAATTGTTATTTGGATGGAGAGTTGTCTTATTGGCACTCATACCACATCTTCCTATATCTACTAAACCACGAAAATGAGGTCAAGAATATTGGACATATAAATTGTTATTTGGATGGAGAGTTGTCTTATTGGCACTCATACCACATCTTCCTATATTTAATAAACCACGAAAATAAGGTCAAGAATATTGGACATGTTACTGATAGAAAGTTTGTAACATGAGGCATCTATATATAAATTAAGAAGCATCTCGGTCTTCCACCTTCAAAAGTCGCAGGCTCTACAAATTAAAGATTGAAAAACCCAATGTATGTTTTGTAGTTTTCTTTTTTTTACCTTATATAGAATGAAATTCATAACAGTGTAGCTACGGCCATTCTTTGACTGGGACAAATTAGGTGAACGTTCGTCTGTAATGCCCACTGCTCACGACGTACTTATTATAGAAATTTAAATTGTGAGGTCACTAAAGGTTCTCAACGCCTAAATGAAATAATTAAAAGTACTTATCAGGAATAACCTTTGTGATTTGAATATAAATAAAAATAGCCTTCAACAAGGAGCCTTGGCTCACACTGAACAGCAAGCTATAAAGGTTGAATACTTAATCTTCTTTTCTTGAATAAAGGGGTAGTCAGTTTGTCTTATGCTTCAATGAGACAAAAAAAAAAAAAAAAAAACAACCAAAAAAATAAATAAAAAAAGGTGCAACATTCATTCTTCAACAAAAGAATACATCACAAGAATATAATTTTTGTAAGAAACGTGAGAAATAACGTTGGACTTGAAGATAAGGCAAAGTGACAAATGTCTGAATGAATGAATCTGAAAATGGCATTAAACAAAGAAATTAAATGATTTTTTTAATTATCCAGAACTTTTCACAAAAAAAACACACATGTATATGCATTGAATAAATAGAAGGCAATTCTTAAATGATCACAACGTAGAAGCATTTTTGCTCTTAATCAATGAGATATTTTGTGATTAACCCTATTAACTTAATAGTTTTTTTTACAATGGATATACCTATTTTTTTATTATCATTATTAAATGATATCGTCTCTGAACATAATTATTCTTATAAATGACACGATTGTAAGTGATGATATAACAAATGTTTAAAACAAATTCCTTTAAAGCTTTAAAGGGAAAGTTTCATTTTATGTATCGAAATGTGTAACAAGTGAATATTTCAATCCCCACTGGAAGGCCTCTGATAGAGTGGGTGAGCATAAAATCATAGCCGTTGACAAACAAGTTACAACTTACAAACGTTTTACCGTCCACCACACTGTTATAAAATTAATTCTAACTATGATAAAAGATCAAATTTGATAATAATAAAGGAATATTTTGTTGCAGCAAATTAATGTAGTTATATATGTTTTACATAGTCATTTGTTACTAGTATTCTAAAAAATCAGTTCATATTATAGGTAAAGTGCTACATCTGAAACCTACAGATCAATCAGTGATCGCACTGTGTCTAAACCACACCGGCAAAATTTGCTCGGACTCGATGGTATCTAACATCCGACACAATGACGGAACACCAATAGACAAAAGAAAGGTAGGTTTCTCCTTATTTTTTTATTTTTTTTATGATATCGAAGAATATATATACATATACAACTATTTTCTATTGTTAGATGCAATATTTTCTACAACCGTTCTATGTTAACGGAGAAATAAGTCAAAATGCATGTCAAAATGACGAATTGAGTGAACCTTGCCTCGAAATTGTTTAATTTCTCGATAAATTGTTCACATTGTACGGAAAGAAAGGTACGGGAAGATAGATATTGACACGGAGATTGCAAATTTAGTTATTATGAGCATCTCAATAATTGTATTTCTGTGTATGGAACGAAAGAAAAGGGTCATGTCAAATTAAAATAAACCGGTTTCGTCAATGTTGTTACTACACAATCACCCGGTTTCGTCTATATATATCACCCGTTTTTTTTGGTTTTTTTTAACAAACAATTTATGAAAAGAAACTTTGGCACGGATCTGAACTTTGTCCTTCGAGAATTTAAATATATATTTATTGTAAAGTAAACTTGGCGTGTTAAAATCTATTTTAAACGGGCACTTTTGGACATACATGTACATTGTAGTTAATTATGATTATACACATTTTCCTAATGAAAGGCGTATCCCTTATTTCACTTAACTTCAAACTAATTTTAAATGGAATATAAATACTGAATAGCATACACTGGTATCTAATTATTTTGTAACATTATTATATTTTCTTTGTTTATAATAATAGTATGTAAAGATGAAAAATAAAAGGATGTGTTTTGATTGTGCCATAATTTTAATTTACTATACTATATTATATACACTTAGTTTACAATACTTACTATCAATTATTAATACATTTATGCATTCAATCATTGACGAACAGTCCCAAACCGACTATAGTCTATACTGTTCTGCACAAATTAATCATGCATGCAGTCCTGCCAGATTTTCTGGTACTATATATACTGTGTTACTTGCGCACTTAAGCGAGTTTTCACACTTAAGCATCCATAACATAGCAGTGAGATTTGTAACTTTCTCCCCGTTTTTTGGTAGGCACATTTATTTTCATAGGCATGTTTTTCACATTATTTTTACAGTTCAAATTCATTTTTTGTACAGTTCAAATTCAATTGAAACTTCAAGATAACTTTCGAAAACAATATCTGACAGTTTTGTATTTTCAATGTGAATAAAAGTTGGTTTGCAAAACATGACCGTCATTTATATCTAGGTCTTATTAGACCTTTTCAACATCTCTCGACACCTACATTTGAGAACGACTACGACAGGTAAAATGTTTGGGGTCGTCTCAAAAATAAAAAAGAAATGAAAAGAAAAATTATGGACTTTAAGTCACATTTCATCTTTTTGGACGTTGAGCTTCTAGCTGTCCTGGTGGAATTTGGAAAATGAAAAAAAACAAACTTAAGAATGTTTAATTGTAGTTGATATTTAATTAAACAATATTTTATGTCTGTTGACAAGGGCGGCACTTGTTTACACAATGTCTGTTAGTTTTGGCCTTGTGTGCCTTCAAAATCTACTGAATACTTTGTATATTTTCAATTCACCAATTTGGTGTTCCACTTGAATTCTGTATTCACCAATCACGCGATTAAATTTTCTGCTCTTTCTCTCAAATGTTATGGCTTACGATTAATTTGAGGTGTTACAGTAAGTAAAGGATGACGATTTTGATAAACTTTGTCTCTCAGGAGAACACAGTCCTCAGGGAAACGCAGCTGATTATTTCTCCCTATTTTGATTGAAAACCTCCCTTATGCATGGTCATAGATGAGATACAAAAAAAAATAAGTACGAAAAAACTTGAAAAAGGTACAAAACTTTGTTCCGGAAATTGGATATAGAGAAATAAATTCTGACCCGATGAAAATAAAACAAAATATAGCAATGACAGTGTATAAATAAAATCAACGAAATTTGATCAACTTCTAGTAAGAAACCCAAAAGTCATTTTTAGGAACAGGGGAATGACACTATGACGAAATAAATTTCTTTTCGTTATAAGGCTTAACCAACACCGTTATGCGTAGTATACCTAAGCGGGAATTAAATCATTCGACGGTTTGCATTCAATCAGTCTACACGTTTAATTCAATTGCTGTTAAGGTCTGTTTGACTTTTTTCTACTTCATGTCTGACGAGGAAGTCCAAAGTTCTCCTGAATGTGCACCTGCAAGAAGTCATTATAGGAGTGAAGATGGCAATCCTACTAGCATCCCTACAGCTGATGCTTTCTCGTTGTTTTCCACAGGACATTGGTCGTCTAAATGTCCATAAATAAGCGGTCTAACAACACCAGCAGTTCCAAATGAGGTATTATCTTTGATTGACTTTTATTTATGTTTAGACACATATGAGTATGACAATGAGTTAGTACAAGTTTATAATGTAAAAGGTCGATTGTATAATAGCCTACAATTTTGGAAAGAAAAACTTTTATTGGCCGAGTTCAAAAAATTAGTTTTACCTATAGAATAGAATAGAATAGAATATACTTGAATCTGGCTTTTTTTGGAAAATTACCGATGCACCTACTTCTGTATGTTTGGTATTTACGGGAGTCGCTAAGGAAGTTAGCACTCCCCCTTTTGTTGTTAATCCTTTATCGCTGTTGGTTCTTGACCTCAGACACGTACATCAATACGAAATGTTATTTAAATTTAAATACGAGGTTGTAAAAGAGGCCAAAACGTATGCAGCAAATTAAAAATTTGCATTTAAGTTTGATTCAAGACATCATCGGGGTACCTTCATATAGATATGCATGTTGAATCACAAAAGTTTCTTGTGTTTTCATAGAAAAGTGACACTTATAGATCCATGTTATACGACTGCAAGGAAATTTGCAGCGGATTTTGGAAAAATCATTGCATTATAACCCGCATTAGGTAATATATGTAGAATTTTGACAAGACACAAATGATCGATCCTCTTGGGACTCTAGAGTTAAGCTAGATCTTGTGTTTATTAAAGAGTTAGAATTTTTGCATTCTTCACTAAAATCTCAAGGTCAACTTGGCGAGAATTAAAGGCAGTGATTTTGCCTTGGAAAGCTTTCCTGATCATTTTATTAATAAAATAAATTTCAAACTACTCACCGATTACCAAAACGTAGATAAAATATTCGAAGTTGGCAGTATGAAACTGGATTTGCCCAATCTAACTATGCTTAACTCCCAAGGTATAATTCAAAGCTTTTTGATCCTTTAACAAAAGGTATAATTATTTTTATAATTGATGCATTCACGTTTGACTGGTCAACCGATAATAATTTGCTCTTGTCACATGTATCTTTAATAGCTTACACTGTAAAACATATTCAATTATGAAAAGCTAACGGTACATTGGGTATCCCTTACTTGAAATCGACAGTTTTCTGGCCGATACTGGAGTCTGTTGACACCGGCAAGTTTGTTGGTTTAGTGCAAGACTTTGTTGAGTATAAAACCCCTTCTAATTTTTTTTCAACAGGGGATGTGCTGAGAATTCTGTTTTAAACGATTATAGGTTTATTTCACATGTGCTTGTATTGAAACTTGATGCTAAAGTGAATGAATGAATTTCGAGAAAAAATTCTTTATGCGGACCTTGCCGCTTTTTGATTTTTGATATTGTAACTGTAGATTGTACAGTGTACATATGTTTAATATGCGGACCTGGCCGCTTGTATCACGGATCTGGCCGTGATGTTCTGTCCTTGAAGGATAGGATTTTGCATATATTTCCATGTCCTATATTGAAACTTGATGCTAAAATGAATGAATGAATTTTTAATAAAAATATCTTTGTGCGGACCTTGCTGCTTTTTTTTTTTTTTTTTATATTGTAACTGTAGATTGTACAGTGTACATATGTTTAATATGCGGACCTTGCCGCTTTTATCACGGACCTGGCCGTGCTTTTCTGTCCTTGAAGGATAGGACATTGCATATCTTTCCATGTCTTGTATTGAAACTTGATGCTAATATGAATGAATGAATTTTGAGTAAAACTTTCTTTATGCGTACCTTGCCACTTTTTTGTTTTTTCATATTGTAACTTTAGATTGTACAGTGTACATTTGTTAAATATGCAGACCTGGCCGCTTGTATTTCGGACCTGGCCGTGATTTTCTGTCCTTGAAGGATAGGATATCGCATATCTTTCCATGTTTGTATTGAAACTTGATGCTAAAATGAATTAATTAATTTTGAGTAAAAATTTCTTTATGTGGACCTTGCCGATTTTTGTTTTTTGGTATTGTAACAGTAGATTGTACATTGTAAATGTGTTTAACAGCGGACCTGGCCACTTGTATCACGGACCTGGTCGTGTTTTTCTGTACTTGAAGGATAGTCGAAAACCATACAAAAGAAAGAATTTAACTTCCTATTTAACCTGAATCATGATAATTCTAACCTGTCCTATTGTAGGTCACTTTGTATGTTATAATTGGCTTATGCTTGATTTTTTAGATACAAAGAACTCTCGCTTATAATAATGAGTGATATCAATTTTCATAAAACACACGTTGAAATCATAGTTCACAATGGCAAGACCGATATTTATAGACAAGGTAGTATAGTTATGATACCAAATACGGATATACCAACTTATCCTGTTAATTTTTTTAAAAATATTATTGTGACTTAATTAGCAATCTTAAGATTAATTCTTCGGAGTACATTTTTGTTCTTTGCAGCCCCAAAAGATACCTTAGTATTGAGTAAAATATATAAGCCTTCATCTTATACTAGAGCCAGAGAAGCTTTTAAGTGCAATAGGGTTAGACAAAAACAATTTAGTTTGTATAGTTTACGAAGAGGAGGCGCTTCTCAAGCCGCAAACAACGGTGTTTCAGATATGCTTTTCAAAGTTAATGGCCGTTGGCGAGCCGAAAATTCTAAAGACGGATAGGTGAAAGACAGTCTGTTTCTTATACCTTGGCATCTAATATACACTCTTTCGCCTTTTGTCTCGACTGGATGCTGCAAACCTACATCCCATAGTATATTTGTGTTTTGTGTTATTAAGCCTTGTATAGAAAAGAAATGCTTTATGTTCGGTTGAACCCGTGAAAAAGATCATAAATAAATTTCTTTTCGTTATAAGGCTTAACCAACACCGTTATGCGTAGTAATTTTCACGGGTGGATTCACCCGTGCATACCTAAGCGGGAATTAAATCATTCGACGGTTTGCATTCAATCAGTCTACTAGTCTCGATAACCCAGACGCATATATTTTAATATAGCGTCTGGGGTGATTAACCGGACTGGTCAGATATTTATAGGGGGCGTAACAAATAATTAAATATAGAACATATCTATAAATAGCACTTCCGGTATCCCCATTCTATTTTTAAAAAACAATTAATACAAACAGTAAACACTTAACAGTGTAACGTTACATCAAGGACTTATATATTCTATATCATCCCTGGTTACATGTATAAAAATTATGTGATTATTAAAACTGACATTTTGTAGTTGACCCTATTTTGCCCAACTTGCAGATGGGTAAATTTAAAAGAACGATCGAAAACTGTAATTAATAGCGGTGGTCTTTTTTCCTGAATTTTGTGACCCATGTAAAAAAAAATTAAGAATTAAGACAGAATTTTTTTTCGTGGGAAAAATTTGATTGATTATATAAAGAAACAATGTAGCATGAGTACTGTAGAGTGCCCTCATTATAACAAGGTCTGGATCAGCCACTGTTTGTGTATAGGGGGTATCAGGCTCCGATATGCGCTAAGAGATCCCAGGGATCCGTATAGGCGGACCGTTGTACATAAAGCCATACAATATACCCTAATTTTCAGGCGAGTTATAGTTTCTGCGACATGTATCCCGAACGGCCTATAATCTAGGACCTCATCTTTATATTTATTGTCATTTTTTCAGTCCTGAGCATTTAATACCAATATTTACCACAAGACGATAACCAAGCAACCCAAAATCAATCTTTTTGTATATTATAACACACCACGTTCAATATTCTCTTATCTTCATACTATAAAATGTCATTTTTCTATATTTTGTATTATAGCATAAACTCTTTATTCTATGAAATATTTCCAGCTTGACGTTATAAGCAACCAACAGTCGGTATATTGATCTATATTGTATCCACATTTAATTTAGCTGTATTCTTTATTTTCCCCCTTTTTTCTTAGTTTTGTCTTATTTCTGTAAATCCTTGTTATTATTTATGCTTTCCTTTTTATATAATCTTTCAGATATCTGACGCACTTACCTAACTCGAAAAGCACACATCAAGTTACGTTTATGGAAAGAAAAACAACTCATACAAATACTAAGATTTCAATGGAGAAAATCCCCCATAACAACTTGTTACTAGCAGATCAGTGAGATCATACAATGAGCCAACTTTTTATTGACAAAATTAACTGATCTTAAAATTGCAAACGACAGAATAGTCTGAATGTTTCACAATAATCTATATCGCCTAATCCTTTTGGGAAGAAAACATTTAGGGACCAATCTTCACACAATAACACTTTGTCAGTCTCCGTGTCCATGAAGAAATACATAAGTTAACCAGTCTTTCATGAAACCCAATTTAATACTCTATGAATACATGTTTGAATTAATCACATGGACAAGATGGAATGGGATTTGACCCATACTGCATTATAACTTGTAAAAAAAAAAAATACTGAAAAGTGTATTCTCTTACTACAAACTATTTTGCTGAGTTCACACGTAATACGAATTTGATTCCAATATCCATCATGTATTAAAGGGCAGCTTCACAAAAATTCTCCTGTACATGTGAACCTTTATATAAAATAAGGAGATTGGTATGATTGCTGATGAGGCAACAACCTAGCAAAGTTCAAATGACATGGATGTTCGAAAATATAATAACTGATCGGCCTTCAATATTAAGAAAACTCCATACCACATAAATAACTGAGAAGGGCCATCATGTAAATGAGATACAATTCAAACGTGAAAACTGTTAAATTTCTTATATGATTTTTAATTTGTTTAATTTCTCTGACATATCTGACAACAATGTGATTCTTGATTTTTGATTTATTTACTTAATGAATTTCTGTGTACCTTTTTTCGCTTTATGGTTGCTGTCAGAATAATGTTTATACTGTGATTATAATGATTGCTGGCAGCTTCAGTAATTCAAAACAAATCTTTGAATCTTTTTTTCTTATAAAATTGGAGCTGTTTATGATACAATGAAAATTCAAGTATTATAGATTTTTTTTTAATTCTTCACATTTTACACATAATATCTGTGTCCAGAAATCTTCATTGGTTTGTCTACAAAAGAAAGTAAATGTTAAATCATATTAATTTTTGGTCACCAGCATAGCATATATGAAAAACAAAATGTTTGGAAAAACATCATATATAAATATACATTTTAAAATGTCTTGATGCAAGCTGAATCCCGCTACGGCATGCAAGATTATCTCGCTGTGTTGATGACACAACCCATTGGTGGCATTGGGTTGTTTCCTGTTCTTTTGTCGGATTGACGTCTCTTTGACACGTTCCCTGTTTGTATTCTCTATCAAAATCATGCATGAACTTTTATCATTATTGAAGGCCATACAGTTGCCTATAAGTGCTCACATCCACCTTGTTTGACCTTGGGATGGATAACTGTCTCATTGGTATTCATACCGCATCTTCTTATTTGTATAATGTTGATCTTTTGGTACTTTTATTCTCAATTTTTGTTTAAGTCAACAGTATGTCCTCTTAATTATGTTGATGTCTACTTTTGGTAATGTATATCACTGGGATCAGTCACCGGTTGTTGCCTCATTCAGACCTCCTTTCATTGATGCTGGATCTATTGTTTTGCATAAAAATCGAATTTTCAGTGTTTTCCTCATGCCATGGTTTTATTGTAAGGTTTAGAAAGCCAATTGGTATATATTCACCGACAACATTGCACATGTTGCATGTATTCTTTTATGATTTTTTTTGAGTGTGGAAAAAATGCCTTTTAAAAGTGCAAAAAAAGTATTGTCCAGTTGACCAGTCCAGACTTTGTTTACTAACAGTATATTTAAATTACTTTTTATAACAACCTGTCCCACTTCTTCTATGTTTGTATAAGCTAAGTGCATTTGTTTTAAAAAAAAATCGAGCACAAATCATTTTCACCGTTTGGTGTATGTTCAAATTGGCATCTTCTAGATATACTTTGTTTGGTTTTCTTCTGCTAATGGTTTTGGATTGCGTTCCCCTTTTAAATGTGTACAACATTGCGCATCATTCCTCCCCCCCCTTTTTTTTACACATATCAAAATGCGAACTCCATTATACAATGCAGACAGATACAACAAACTTATCCTGGATGAAGTTCATATTTCATAGCACTTTTCAATAAAGTATTTATAAAGCTAAAGTTACCACAAATCAACCACAAAATGTATTTATAGCGTACACACGACTGTTCGAGTGGTCCCAGTCAATACAAAAATTGGCATTTATTATATTTATTATTAACTTGCTTGCATAGCACGGACATGCATGAAAGAATATAACTACTCGGTGTTTCAGGTTGTATCAAAATTTATGTAACAGTTTGTGTTGTTATATCATGATTATATCTTACCAAAGTTTGATGTGCTGTTATTTTCATTTGCGGTCATGGAAGCCATGCTGTCTGGTGTTTTCCACGACTTGAATGTCGTCACAGAAAAATATAAATAGCTTTATACAACAATCGGTACACTCGGGCTTTTCAATAGTATTATCGTAATATAATTTCTTCCGAAGTCAATAACCAACTTCTTGGTTATTCGTCTTGGACATTATCTTTAAATACAAGCTAAAAAATCCGATACTATTCCGAATGTCATAAATTACCATTTTTATATCACTTGTCATCCAGACGCTCTACTTTGAAAAATAAAGCGGCTGGATGATCGAGACTATCAGTCTACACGTTTAATTCAATTGCTGTTAAGGTCTGTTTGACTTTTATTTTGTTTTTGTTTAAAAAACACTTGTTGTTCTAGATCTATAGGTACTGTCTTTCACACGTATATTAAGATTATTCTTATAGAATTGTACAATTCAATAGATGCACATGTATACTGTCTAAAGTTACAGTATTTAATCAATTTCTCTTTTCATTCATTTAAATGTAGTTGCGAATTGTTTCTAATTTTTGTAATTATATTTTGTAGATTGTTCAGGCTGTTGATCATACTTCTAGTGAAGAGAATGTGATAAGGACCGTTTTTTGGCGTAACACCTGCCATTCTAATTTTTTTCCACATGTTATGGTCCGAATGTATTATTAAAAGACTGGATGCTGCAAACCTACATCCCATAGTATATTTGTGTTTTGTGTTATTAAGCCTTGTATAGAAAAGAAATGCTTTATGTTCGGTTGAACCCGTGAAAAAGAACATAAGGGACAAGGTATGTTGTTTTCGGGACATCAGCCGTTGGTCTCCAAACCCCTGCTTAGCACTGTCCATATTGATTTTGCAATGTCAATAAGCTCTAAAGTATAAACTAACAACTTGAAATATAAATTCCATACGAAGGTATGTAAAAAAAATGCACTGCTTAAGATGTTGCAACATTAAAACGAGAAGTCAATTATATTTTTTTTTTTCAAAATTTATCATGAAAAACATCAACTCTAACAAAATATCTTGAAGCGGAGAAGTCCGCCATTGATAAGAAAAATTAGATGTGATATTTTCCTAAGACCTTCAAAATCAACATGTGTAATCACCCACCAGAAATTGAATATGTACATCAACTAAGGTGAAGATCGGTTGAAAAATACCAATTTGGTCGTGTTCACAAGTGTGACACGGACGTACGGACAGTCCAGTAATTATTTTTCGTAAATTTTGGATAATTTCATAAAAGCTCTTACACCAACAAATTAATCGTTATTTACATGCGGCAAATATTTGGTAAAAGACTCATATAATCATAAAATTGAAGAGAAAGCGGATTAGGATGCAGAATGGTGCTGTATTTGTTTTAATCAATTCAACATGAAATATCGTGTTAATACATACAAAATAAGAAAATTATATGACAGAGACATTTATTTATTTGGTTCACATATATTCTGAAGCTATATAGTCAAGACAGTATATAACCGTCAATCCAATATGTTACGTATTGATAATCATGATGGTTTTTGTCTTTGAGACGACCCATCCATTTTACCTGTAAACTGTAGGTGTCATTAGTCGGTGTCGAGAGATGTTGAAAAGGTTTATTAAGAAGAAGTGACGGTAACCACTTATCTCATAAACATTGACAATGAGACAACTTTCTTTTAGACACAAAAATTATGTTGAATTAATCAAGTTTAGGTCAGCGTATGCCTTAAACAATGAGAAAAACACACAAACTGCATGAAAGCAAGCTATAACAGGGCCCTAAATTATAAATGTAAAACAATTCAAACAAGAAAACTACCTGCCTATTTTATGTTCAAAACGCATATGGTATAAAGCAACCAAAGACAACCATGGAATTACAAGCGTGTGATTCGGGAATGGACCGAGTCAAAGTGTTGTCGCTGACACAAACAGTACAACAAAAGTACAAATAATAAAAAATGATGAAAAAACCTTAACTCGTCCGATGACAGAGCCTGTATAGTAAATGCGCGATGTGTGCCAAAACTTGTATCATAGTTAAAATGATCCCTTAACAATTGTAGAAAAGATTACATATATAGAATGATTAGATTACTTATAAAGGTGTTCGATCCTTTTGTGCGAGAAAATCACATATCAATTGTGTGTTTCGATTTTTAAGACCGTAAACTTTAATTTCAAGTTTAAACATGTTCAACATATTTTCCCATAACTCATATAGAAAACGCATATTTAGAGAGCTTTAATCTCAATATGCTGTTAAAAAATTTCGGAATGCAAAGTAAATTAAAATATTTGTGTTCTATAAGAGTTCTATAAGAGTAGGAATTCAAGTGTTTGCTTATTATTTATTTGAATCTGAGACTCATGTAAATAATAAGCCGTTGTCCGGTGAACGAACTTGTTTTCCAACGACCCACAAAACTCCTTTTGAACGCTGAAGTTAAATAATCAATTACAATGTAATGCGATTATGATTTTTTTTATTTGACCAAACCGGGTTATGCCTTTTGAAATCTATGACGAAACCGGGTTGTAAACATTGACGAAACCAGGCCAGTTCCATTTTGACATGACCCATTTCTTTCGTTCCATACACAGAGATACAATTATGGAGATGCTCATAATAACTAAATTTGCAATCTCCGTGTCAATATCTATCTTCCCGTACCTTTCTTTCCGTACAATGTGAACAATTTAACGAGAAATTAAACAATTCCGAGGCAAGGTTCACTCAATTCGTCATTTTGACATGCATTTTGACTTATTTCTCCGTTAATATAGAACGGTTGTAGAAAATATTGCATCTCACAATAGAAAATAGTTGTATATGTGTATATATTCTTCGATATCATAAAAAAAATAAAAAAATAAGGAGAAACCTACCTTTCTTTTGTCTATTGGTGTTCCGTCATTGTGCCGGATGTTAGATACCATCGAGTCCGAGCAAATTTTGCCGGTGTGGTTTAGACACAGTACGCTTTGGTGTTACAATGTCCTCGACTCATCGTGTAGTGAGAAGATGCACAACTGCTGCAGTGCAAGTTGCTGACCAGTACATTTGTTGGCCAGATGAAGATATTTGAGGCATAGGAGTTTTCCTATCATAGACCTTTAATTATTTTCTACAGCTGAAGCTGAAGTATAAATATAAATATTCTAAATATATATAATTTAATTTTACTAAAATTTTAACTGGTTGAATGATTGATATCAACTATGAACACTGTTCTGACAAAATGAAAAATATTGCTTTTACATTTGTATAAGGGCATGTATAATGCAGATCATAAACATGTTGAATAAATATTGTTAAAGTTAATAAAATGTT
Source organism: Mytilus edulis (assembly GCA_019925275.1). NCBI lineage: Eukaryota > Metazoa > Mollusca > Bivalvia > Mytilida > Mytilidae > Mytilus > Mytilus edulis. The sequence goes on along the minus strand of CM034349.1, from coordinate 42,613,105 downwards.
TATAACTCTAATTCAAATTTGACAACATATAAACCATTATCTTCATCATTGCAGCTGAAAATTGACTTTAACTCTGCCAGGTTTTACCTGCCGGTCCCAAGCCCGGACTAAAGAAGAGGGAAGTCAGCTACTAAATATTACTTATTGTATACTTTTTAAATTTCAGATCTTGTACGTGACTCTAACTCTGTCAGGTTCAATCCACAAGCAATTGTCTCCTAAATGTTTTTTTTAAGCCCCACCTACGATAGTAGAGGGGCATTATGTTTTCTGGTCTGTGGCTCCGTTCGTCCGTCCGTTCAAGTTAAAGTTTTTGGTCAAGGTAGTTAATAGATGAAGCTGACGTCCAATCAACTTGAAACTTAGTACACTTGTTGCTTATGATATGATCTTTTTAAATTTAAAGCCAAATTAGACTTTTGACCCCAATTTCACGGTCCACCGAACATAGAAAATGAAAGTGGGAGTTTCAGGTTAAAGTTTTTGGTCAAGGTAGTTTTAGATGAAGGTGAAGTCCAATCAACTTGAAACTTAGTACACATGTTGCTTATGATATGATCTTTTTAATGTTAAAGCCAAATTAGACTTTTGACCCCAATTTCACGGTCCACTGAACATCTATAATACTAAAATTACGAGGTCCAATTTGTCAGCCGTCATCGGGAAAATTCGACAAATCAAAGAATTCAACTTTATATATAGCTAATAAAGGACAATGGTGTAGATTAAAAATTACACCACTCCAGACCCTTTTGTTTTCCACATAATTAATATTGCCAATAATTAACAAGTTCCGTGTCGATTCCGATATCGATACCAATAATATATATTACCTTAGCCGTATTTGGCACAACTTTTTGGAATTTTGGATCCTCAATGCTCTTCAACTTTTTACTAGTTTGGCTTTAGAAATATTTTGATATGAGCGTCACTGATGAGTCTTATGTAGACGAAAAGCGCGTCTGGCGTACTAAATTATAATCCTGGTACCTTTGATAACTATTTACCTGTTACCTATAATCTTATCTGTACGTTCCTCATCTGACAGGTGCACCACCAAACGGTGTATTTAGGATTTTGCTATATAACGTAAAACAGCGAATCAAAGAATTCAACTTTATTTATAACTAATATAGGACAATGCTGTTAATTAAAAAAACTTCATTCCGGGAACTTTTGTTTTCCTAATAATGTATATTACCAATAATTGACAAGTTCCAGGTCGACGGGTTCACACAGAAAGAGTTTGAAAGCAGAGAACACTGTGTATCTTATAATCGGCATTACTTTATAAGATGACAAAACCAACACTGAAATAAGTCTTACGCATAGCTATATACTTTAACTCAGTCACGGACCCGCGATTTCACGGGTGTGTTCTAGTAGAAAATGAAAGTGGGAGTTTCAGGTTGAAGTTTTTGATGAAGCTGAAGTCCAATCAACTTGAAACTTAGTACACTTGTTGCTTATGATATGATCTTTCTAATTTTAATGCCAAATTAGATTATTACCCAATTTCATGGTCCATGGTTAAAGATAGTGCGAGTGGGGCATCCGTGTACTTTGGACACATTCTTGCTTTATATAATATCAGAGACAAGCGCCTGATGTTCAATCTGTCGGTCCCAAACCCGGAAAAAATGAGGAGGGGAGTCATTGTTAAATTTAAAATTGTTTCCAAAGGTGTGCATATATGTAAATAATCCAATTTATGACTGACATAATACATGTTATATGAATAATTGAATTTTGTTTTAGCTAAACAAGCAGAAATAAAAAATAAATTCAAAGCCATCAAAGGTCTTCCAGGAGTGATAGGAGCTGTGGATGGGACACATATCAGTATAAGGAAACCAACGTACCACCCACAGAGCTACCTGAACAGGAAGAAAGATTATTCCATTATTCTGCAGGTAATAAAGGAGTAGGTCCAGTAAGACCCCTTTTTGGCCCCAAAATATAGCAGTTTTACAAAATTTTGAAATTGTAGACTTTTAGTTATTTATTAGACAGTAGAATGCTTCTGCTACATAAATACGGGCTGTTTTTAACAATACAATGCACACATATCGGGAACTTGCACCATAAAGTCATGCTAAATTACTGAAATCTTCATAATTCGAGCATTTTTAGTTAAATTTTAGACGGTTTTCGTGTAAAACGAAAGTGGCCGCATTCGTGTTCATCCTTAATATTGAAATGTAAGTTGTATTTTATTATAATAAATAACATATATAAAGGTTGAGATTGAACACGAATGCGACCACGGTCATTTTTGACAAAAACCAACTGAAAAGTGACATTTTTCGGCATATTTGATAGATTTTTCATATTTGAGCTTGAATCGGATCGTTTTTAATGACTAAATCAGTTAAAATCATTCACATAAACTGATTGATTCAAATGAAATAGACATTTAAGTGTTTAAAAAGTGGTCAAAATCTTTAGTCAGATGAACCTGAAATTTGAGGCCAAAATCGGTCCTTACCGGACACACTCCTTTTGATATAATATTGATTGATTGTTGGTTGCTTAATGTCCAGTGGAAAATATTTTATGCATGTTCAGGATGAGAGATTAAAGAACAGTTACAGCCCTGTAATCAGCATTACAAATTCTGAGATGAAATAAAGCCAGTTAATTTTTTCTATGCAGACATTTTACTTTCAAAAATCATTTTTATACCTGAATGTTACCTTTTTCAATGTTTCTTCAAAAACAAATATACAAAAAATCTGTTGGGTACTTTGAACTGTTTAATTTAAGGAATGACTGTAATATTTAAAAAATATAAGTCATTTAATTCTTAATTCCATGTAAAACAGAATAAACCATGAAAAAAAGTTAAAGACGTCACGGTCACATGACAAAATTATGTCTATGAGCTGAAATACAAAACAACGTCAGCCAATCAGAAAACGTGTTACATCTAAAATTAGATTATTAGCTTTTGAAATTATATACATTTTTGTCTGATGAAGAAAAGTCATTTTTTAATGTTCATTTGGTGTTAATAAATCTACCCATTTAGGTGACGAAAAATATATGATTAAGACATATATCCTATTGACTTATTTTACGTGTGATGCAGACATGACTTTCATTGATGTTTTTGTTGGTTGGCCTGGGTCAGTTCATGATGCAAGAGTATATAGGAATTCACCGCTGGAAGAAGAAGTTTCCCATCTGCCAATTGAAAGCCATTTATTGGAAGATGGTGCCTACCCACTGATTAAGTTTAAATCTTTAAAATATTTTGATAGGCCTTAGTTAATGCTCCTGAAAAATGTCATCATATGATATGATTTGATGAGAGAAATGAAATTCTTCTCAATTTTCTATATATTGAGATTTTATTTCCCCAGTCTACGACTTTGTCAATAAGGAATTTTATATGCCTATGGGTAATACCATGCCTAAAAAAACGTTATGTCAATACCTCTACACTTTTCTGTGAGATGAATACAAAAAACAGTTAGTGAATTCAAACAACTGTATTATGCTGACAAGGATTATTTGCCAAAAATACTGATTCAGTGGTAATAACAATTGTTGATGAAGGAGAGTAAATCGGATACAACTTTGCATAACTCACACTAAGGTTTTAAATAGATAGGTACAGTGTATCACAAATGGTAAGTTCATATAATAACAATTGATTAGTACATATTATCACAAATGAGTAGTACAATTACAACACACATGAGTAGTATAGTTAAACACAAATTATTAGGGCCCCGCCTTTAGGCGGGTCGCCCTATTGTGATCAGTCTGTCCGTAACACTTCAACTTTGTGTCCGCCCCATATCTAGAGAACCATTATGATTTCATACTTTATACTTTACATGTTTATTAACCACCACCAGAGGGCGTGTCATGATGTATGTACAACTTCCTAGGTCAAAGGTCAAGGTAAAAAAACCTTTGGTTTCAGTTGACAACCATGTGTCCTGGTGAAGAACGTGTCCGCTCTATATCTTGAGAACCGTTATGATTTCAAAGTTTATACTTGACATGTATATGAACCAACACCAGAGGGTGTGTCATAATTTATGAACGACTGCCTAGGGCAAAGTTCAAGGTCAAAAACTTTGGTTTCAATTGACAACCCCATGTCCTATGGTAAAGATTGTGTCCGCTCTATATCTTGAGAACCGTTATCATTTTAAAGTTTATACCTAAAATGTATATAAACCAATATCAGAGGGTATGTCATAATTTATGTACAACTTCCTAGGTCAAAGGTCAAGGTCAAAAACTTTGGTTTCAATTGACAACCCCATGTCCTATGGTAAAGATCGTGTCCGCTCTATATCTTGAGAACCGTTATCATTTCAAAGTTTATACTCGACATGTTTATAAACCAACACCAAAGGATGTGTCATAATTTATTTACAACTTCCTAGGTCAAAGGTCAAGGTCAAAAACTTTGATTTCAGTTGAAAAACCCATGTCCTATGGTAAAGATACAATTTTTTAATGCACATTATTCACAGCGGGGCCCACAGAGATGGCTCCCATCTCAATGATATCTAGTTAGTACAGTTAAACAGAAATGATAAGTACAGTTAAACACAACTGATAAGTACACCTTTTTGCAAGCGATTAGTATCTGCTATGAGGTGTACTTATCAGTTGTGTTTAACTGTAATGATTAATCCAGTTTATTGCAAGTGGTTAGTACAGGTCTGGTCAACTCAAATGATTAAAACAGAATAAATATTAACTACTATATGTGTAGATCTTTTTTTCAGCTGGTACGTACCGCAAAATGGAAAGCACGCTTGGTCTTTAATTTGGTACTAATATGTTTGGTCTATATGCCATTTTGTGCTTTTTTTTTTTCTTTTTTTTTTTTACATATGTGTAGGTTTGATTTAGTGATTAAGATTTTAACAAAATGTTGTCTGCTGTATATTTGGGCATTTTACCTTTTATATCGTTTTGTTTTGTTCACGCATCATTGTCAATGTATTGGAATTTGAAGCGACTGTCATTTAAGTGAGATTTTAAGCTATCTATAAAACCAGGTTCAAATTTGTTTTTTAATCGGAGTATCACACGTTCTTCCCGTGAAAAACTTTTTTTTCATGGACTCGGTCCTTTCCTAGTTTTTATCGTTTAGCTTTTCAATAATAAAAAAAGATAATAAAAAAAATTGTCGGCTTTCCCACGAAATTTTTTCCAGTTGGTTCCGAAAATCCTGAAGACAGAATATGCTGTTTCTTTTCATCCACACAGTAAAAACATCTTTGGATACAAATCTTCTAAAATCTGTACCAGTTTGTTTGCTGCACAAACTCTTTCATCAGATTCAGTAAAAATAACAGGAGGTGAATCTTTAGCTGGCATCATTATTGGTATAAATGCATCTCTGCGAAATGGCGTGTCTCGATGTGCCTCTGTCGGAAACACACTGAATCAAATTTGATGATCTGCCGTTGAGGCCATTTTTTACAGCGTCGCTTGTCGTAGTTTTGGCTGTGACGTCACATTGGTTGAGACGATAGGGCCACACCAATTTGATCCCTTGTTCGACAGACCCGCCCGCACCTATTTTTTTCAAAACAGAATTTTTTTATTTTTTTTATATTCCCGCTTCCCGCATCCGGAATTGTAATCATGTCCATTTCCCGCACCATTTTTTTTGTAAATATTATAAAAAGATATCAACATTTGTTATCACAGTCTAACCTGTATATAACGATTTTAAACATAAAAGCACCCCACCACACTGTGTAAATATCTGTGAGAATATTTGTTTCAGCATGAAACCTGGAGTGCTCCGATAAAAAGTTTTAACAGCGGGTATTTCCGTGAAGAACAAAAAATTGGTTTCTTTCCCCCTTACTTATATTCCCTATCAAGAAATGATCGTTGTTAGAATAAAGTACAAAGAACTTCTGAAGGATTTGCCGTCAACTGCAATTATATTGTATGCTGGCGAAACAAAACTATCCATAGCCGCTGCATGTTTATGCACCTGTCCTGATTGATTCAAGAGCATGTCGTTCAGCAGTTATCGGCTGTTGATGTTGTTCATTGGTATTTTCCCGTTTGGATATATAAATTAGATCGTTGGTTTTCCTGTTCGAATTGTGTACGCTAATAATTTTGGGGTCCTTTATAGCTTGCTGTTTGGTCTGTATCAAAGCCCTGTGTAAAAGGCCGTACTTTGACCTGTGTTTGTTATTATCAGGTTGAGAACAACCCTCCCTCAGACAAGGGTTCATTTTACTGATGTAGAAAAGAAAATAGAAATACCAAGGATTTGTATACAAAACCTTTGAACACTTAGAATTTTGTACTCAAAAAGAGGAGAGTTACATCATATTTTAAACAAATTTTTCTTTAAGAGGGGTCCACTTATTTTGAATAATATTAAACTCTTAAAGTAAATGTGTTAACATGGTTTATAAAGTCCAGGAATATTACTAAATTCTTGGACATGTTTTGACCATTTAATACCAGATAGATATATAGTTCTATGAGAAAATATGAGCCCTTTTGTACAAACAAATATATTATAACTTATATTAATCCCTCATAAAACATGTAAAAGGGATATTTATAACATTAAGGGGTTGCCCCCAAATTGATTATGATTTGGATGGAGAATTGTCTCATTGTCAGTCACACATACATAGACCAGATTTAATTATTTCTTGGTGAACAGGGAAAAAATACTTCAGAAATTAAAGAAATGTCAAAGTACAAGTGATAAATCAAGTTTTAATATTGTCAAAACCTATTATTTTATGTTTACAAAAAACAATTATAATCGCTCGCCTTTACTTTTCAAGCTTCGCCTCAAAAATTTGCAAATTAAATATTTTTTTATTAAAATTTTCAAATCGCTCGCTCGCCCCAAATTTTGGAGTCCAAAAATCCGTAGAACAAGAAATTAAATTGGTGTGGCCTAAAGCAAGTTAAAAAATTGAGCTGGGCCGATGTTTGGCAATGGCATTCGGAGGAAGCATAATAGGATCGACCCTATGGCACATGGGAGGTTAATGGCGTGTGATGGTGTCCTTTTATTTATCATCATGAATTTTATTTTTACTATTTACGCTGGTTTTGGTGGTATTCATTTTGAGCTTGTACATCCCGTCGTTCTGTTGTTGTTCTTTGATAGTCTTTCGTTTTTCCTGTGTGCTTCAACTTAAAAAATATCTGTACCAAGTCATCATAACGTTTCGTCTACCAAAGACTTCAGTGACTTTCAGATTAAAAAAAGTTAAGAAGCCAAGCAAGTATAAAAGAAAGCGTTTACCATTGACCGCAATTAAACCGGTATAGAGTAGATCTAGAAGAGCATATTTAAACATAATCCAAGGTCAGAATAAAAATCTACATCACCTCAACAGGAAGATATCATGAATAGGAATAGAGCGTGTGGTATATTTTAAATCTAAAAAGTAAATCTTTAATTTTATACAAATAAAACGTTGCTATACAACACATTTTATACAAATAAAACGTTGCTACACAAAAAATTTCATACAAATGTAACGTTACTATACAACAAATTTTATACAAATAAAACGTTCCTATACAACACATTTTATACAAATAAAACGTTGCTACACAAAAAATTTCATACAAATAAAACGTTGCTATACAACAATTTTTTTCATTAGTCGATCAATAATCCCCGTGGAGCATAACAGTTACAGTTTCAAATGGAAAGTCCAATATCAAATTGCAACATCATAAGCTGAAACTTATCAAACGAATGGAGAAATCTTCAATTGCACAATCTTACGCAAAATATTTTTAAAATCTTGACCTCATTTATTTGGTGTAAGATACCTATATTATGTCAAAAATTTAATAACAATCTAAATTCAGACAGTATAAACCTTGAATATTGTGTCCAAAGTTACCAAACCGGTTTAGTGTTCGACCTCTTAGATCGCGTCAGGCTGCGCTCAGCGAATAGGACATATAGTCAGTGACTTATATATATTTTCGAATTTATTTTTCTCATAATATAATTTACCTCCACTTATTATCAACCCCTGCTTGTACAGTTATGGCATGGTAACCTTTCTTGCTTACAAAGTTCGTTTCATCCTTATAAAAAAAGGCCCTGGATAGGGATCAGTGTGTGTATTGCCCAAATGACATTTTGAAATGTGGCAATCTGATAAAAACCTTCTTTAACGGCTGTAAGATCTGCAACTCTCGGATATTGTATATTGCTTATGTAAGTGTTGATTGCAGTGCATACTCTATGTATAACCCTTGTTGCTGATCACGTGTAGATTAAATTGATATCCCCAATCCCCTTTTGCCAGAAATCTTAAGAGTGGTCAGAACCTACAATTTCATCGCAACTTTAAGTCAGGTTTATATTCACTATCTTAATATGATTATTTTTGGCAAGAAAACTAAGGCATGAAACATCAGTTTGAAGGATAAGGTTAGAAACTGACACAGGACATATTCAACAATACAAATGAGCTGACTATGCGGTATGGGCTTTGTTCATTGATGAAGACCATACGATGAGCTGACTGTGTGGTATGGGATTTCCTCATTGATGAAGGCCGTACGGTGACCTATAGCTGTTTATGTTTGTGTCATTAATAAAGGCAACAGTAGTATACCGATGTTCAAAACTCATTAATCGATAGAAAAAAAAACACAAATCCGGGTCACACACCAAAACCGAGGGAAACGCATTAAAGATAAGAGAATGACGACACAACATTAAAATGTAACACATACAGAAACGAACTAAGCATTAGACAAAATCCGATGATAATAACAAATAATATATCAAAACTAAATACATGAATTTGGGATAGAAAAGTACCGTGACATGTCTTATAATAATGTGAATTCACACTCAAATATAAGAGGAAACAAACGACACAAAAGAAACACAACGTTAAAATGTAACACACAGAGAAACGATTATAATATAACAATGACCATATTCCTGACTTGGTACAGGACATTTTGTAAAGAAAAAAATGGTGGGTTGAACCTGGTTTTGTGGTATGCCAAACCTCCCTCTTTTATGGCCATGTGAAATATAACATTAAAATGACAACACAACATTACAGGACTACAATACAAATAAATAGGAGAACACAATTGACGAAGAAACACACGAATTATAGTTAACAAAAGGCACCAGGTTTAAAATTTAATACGCCAGAAGTGCGTTTTGTCCACACAAGACTTACTAGTGACGCCCAGATACAAAAGTTTGAAAGCCAAAACAAGTACAAAGCTGAACAGCATCGTAAATTTTATAAAATGACTATATAAAAGATATACATGATAAAACTGAAGTATTAACTAATTACAGAAAACAACCGGATACAGTACATTAAGTCTCTTGTGGAGAGTTTTCTCATTTGCAATCATACCACATATTATTTGTACAGTATTTTTTTTTATCACATATTATTTGTACAGTATTTTTTATAAAGTGCTACATGTATTTATTTATGTATCTCAGTTATTATGCATGTCATTTTACGAGAACGAGTATTTCTACCATCTCCCATTCAAGATGTTAGGCTGTGGCATCTGTCAGTAGATCTTTTCTTAGGTAAACCTTACATACGTTAGATGATTCAAATACTTAACCAGATGATTATTTACAAAAATAGGAAACTTCGTTAACCCTGTTTCACGAAATGCCGAGAATAAGTATGAGCCTCTCATTTAACTGAACTAATAAGTTGTATGACCATGTTTGGAATTCAGATTTTGATAGCTTTCACCATTTAAATTGTGTTAAATTAAGAAATGACCAACACATGTCTCATTTTCATCTCCTTGATTTCTTTTTTGATAAGATATGGTATTTTTGACATATTCCTGAATCTTTGCTGTTTTTCTGAAAATAATCACAATGCAAAAGTGCATAATTATACTCAATATAAAATATTTAAAATACTTCCCAAAGTGGATAATACATGTAATTTTGACGATTTCTTCGTGTTTAATTATTTCCTATTATGTAATAAACCGGATTAAGGTTGGTCTTTTATTCTCATTCTTACGATTCCAGATGGAAGGAAGTAGTATGTAGGAAAAAACATAAAAACTAAATTTGGTGATATTCCAGGATAGTAATTTTAGGTCAAAATATAAGGTGAGTACAAAGCTTAAATAAATTCATACATAAAATAATTTTCTCAACCAAATAAAAATTGCATAATTTATAAACAATAAAAAAACAATTTTTTTTACACCACTTTATCTAATACAGTACCCTAGATTACTTTCGGTGGGGGAAATACATTCTTTGTGTTTAAAAGAACCCAAACTTATTTTTACGAAAGCAATCACTCCATGTGGCGGCTGCTTGTTTTGTAAAAATACACAAAAGTGGTATTTTTTTAGAAGGTTACTTAAATTGATGTCTTGTACAGTCAGGAATATGGCAGTTGACAAGTTCGATACCATGTATGTTGGCGTTAGTTTTTGTTGCACTTCAGTGTCCCTGTTGTTCCTTTTCCCCCTCTTATAGATAATGTGTTTTTTCCTCGGTTTTAGTTTGTCACCATTTGTTTTCTCTCAATATATTAATTACTTTTGAACGCCTGTATACTACCGATTCCTTTATTGTACATTCTGCTTGAATATCTGAGAAGACATATATATTCTCGCAACAACAGAACGGCTGATCGGTCTATTAAACTTAAAAGACCAACTTTATGAAGACAGTAATTGTTTTTGAAATCTTATGAAGTTCCCACTTTCAAATGTCTTAGAATTTAAGTGATATAGGAAAAGTAAGGATATAAGGTATTGTAACAATAACCGAATGGTCGAGCAGTGCTATGCTATAAATCAGTTCTGGAAATCTCCGAAATTCCTTTACATTTGATTAATTATATGATCGTTCCCGAATCCATTGTTCATGGAAGAGAACTTCTGTGTTAAAAGCAAGTGTCATAAGAAATTGTATTTAATCTGGTAAATCTACATATATGACATGAAAAGTAGCATAAAACATAATCATCATGGCTTTTAATGTTGAATATTCATGATTGTAATGTAGGTTTCACTTGAATTTTCTAGCTTTTGATACTGATAGGGTTGATAAATTTACATACAATATAATCCATATTTTTGGATTGACAAGAATAGATTAAAATTGAAATTAAGTGACTACCAGTGTTTTAGTATTTAAAAAAAATAAATTTACATCTCTAAGAAATATTCTTAAATACGTATAAATACCTTTTGTTAGTTATTAGTTGTATAGGTACTAGGTAGTGTTTTATATAACAATACTTTGGTATTTCATCCAAAGAAACTCTCCTAAACATTCCACTGGACATTTAGCAACCAACAATCAAACATTTTCAGAACTCTGCATGATAATAAAGCTGATACTTCTGTAATGCCTTCCATGTCTGTTGTATGTCATGAATATTTAAATACGTTTCAGGTGTCAGGTGTGGAAAGTAAGGAACTTGAAGAGTTCTAGGTCAACTGTTTTCTTTTGACAAAAAAATGGGTTGCTCTATTCATGACAACACTCAATACATTCATAACCCTCTGCATAAGACAAATGGTAAAACATTTAAAAAGGAACTGAAATCTTGGTCAATAGACAATAATCTTTTAACAAAAACAGCAATCTATTTGTGCAACGGATGTATTGAATATGCAAAAAGAAACATGCAGAACAATCTGATCAAAATTCCCATCAAGACTCGAGCAAATTGATTATTGATTGACAATCACTTCCAACAAAAATCACCACCAGAACGAAATAACTTCTCAAATCAAAACTTATTTAAAGCAAAGCATTGTCCCTAAAAAATATGCGAAACTTAGTAATGCTATTGGTTGCAGTCGAGGACTAAATGATTATTATTTAACTTTTTCATTGTTACTTTTTTGTAAAGAATTTTAAATTTATTAAGTACTTGTTTAGTTCCTGTTGCAATTTTTCTCGTTTACTTTTAATTATAAACTTTCGTTTCGAAAAAGAAGGTTAATGGCGGCGGTTTTGGTTTAAAATGCATTGTGTATGAGGTAGGTGCTGTCACTTAATGATGTTATAACATAAGCAACACGACGGGTGCCACATGTGGAGCAGGATCTGCTTATCCTTTTCGGAGCACCTGATATCACCCCTAGTTTTTGGTGGAGTTCGTGTTGCTTATTCTTTAGTTTTCTATATGTTGTGTCATGTGTTCTATTGTTTGTCTGTTTGTCTTCTTTCATTTTTCGCAAGATGTTCTCAGTTTATTTTCGATTTATGAGTTTGACTGTCCCTCTTGTATCTTTCGTCCCTCTTCTTAAATAATCTATCCACTAGATATAAGACGAATACCCAAAATTTGACAATAATCTCTTATGCTGTTTTTTTTTGGTTGTCTACACAGTGGCCATATTTCTTTTACTCAGTAAACCTATGAGTACTAAGTATTATACCGGTACTAGCAGAATTATCATTTTCTTATATATAAACATTCGTGTTGTTTGAACATATTTCATACAATGTAATATGAAAACACGCATATTCACTTTGAATTAATTTGAAAACAAAAACAAACTGATTGTGGTTTTCGTGTTACTCATTCTTCTTAAAACGTAGTGCTGTTTTTATTTGTCCATTTGGTTTCCATTTCTTATCCTAACATCATATATAAAAAAGAAAATGACTGAACAATGTAAGCGTCTAAAAACAGACAGGAAATTCATACTACCGGATATTGAAGAAGATGGTAAACCAGGAAGTCTTGTTGGATTACATAATAGATAAAAGACCAACAACTAAAAATACACGAGAAATGTATAGACTTTTAATTGGATTGTCTACAATTTACTTTTTCCCGTAGACTGTTAATTCAGTCAACTGTCGTGGAGAGTGTAACATAGATTTATTCATTGACCGTTTTTCTGCTGCTTTAATTATTAGTAACGATTTAACTGATTTTGTAACAGTAGCTGGTAGTTATGATCCAATACAACAGTTAACATTTTGTATTTTAAAAATTTTCCCAAAACATGTGTTTCAAATTTGTTTTTACCTCAAATTTTTCATTATTTAGACGGGAGAAAACTTTTATGCTAACACCGATTCAGATTTATTGTTATTATCTTGCCAAATAGTTCCCTTGAATATCATTAAAATACATTTCTGAATAATTTTTCGTTAGTCCAAGGACAGAGGAAAAAAAGTTTATAAATATATATTTAAAACGATAATAAATATATATATAAAAAAAACCCATTGAAATCATATTGATTTATATCTTTAAAATTACATAAACACAAAATAATAACTGCATACTTGTTTCCTTGCATATCATTAAAATACATTTCTGAATGTTTTTTCGTTAGTCCAAGGACAAATAACACTTTGGAATTTTTTTTTTAGAATAACTCTTTATAAAAAAATAATAATATATAGACAAACTATTGAATTATAAAAAAATAAATAGTTTTGACTGATTTGTCAATCGATCTTATCAACAGTCTTATATATAACAGGGCTGTCATACAGGAGCAGCTTTTAACCTTAATTAAATCTTTAGGAATACTTTTCGTCTAGATTGATCAATTTTTCCATTGTATTATCAATTTGTTTCAAAACTTATAACAAACTGTTGGCCTAGTTATTACAAACATTATTACCATATTTTTGATTATATTTTAAGGACAGAAGTAACCTTCCCTTATTGAAATAATGGAATAAAGTAAAACCGAACTATACGTTTCTGTCTTTTCGTTCATTAGAATACCGTATTTTAAAAAATGTGTTCAGATTGTCTTTCTTTGTTTTAGATATGATCTTCAACGCTAATTATCTGTTATGGTATTTTGTGTGGCACGAAACAACATTATAGTTACTGTGATTTTTTGTTTTGTAAAATTATGCCAGCAGTTGGCAACCCCCCCCCCCCACCCGCCCCCCCCCCCCCCCAAAAAAAAAACAACAAAAAAACCAGAAGCGTTAACATAGCATGTTACAATCTTATTTTATGAACTGATGTTACAATACTGAATCTGTAGTTTCATTGAAGTCTGTTCAATTCTATGCAAGATGTCCGGGCATTTTTTTACTATTAAAAAGTATATACCTTTTCAACCCCAAGAACAAGACTAGTTTCCTGATACTTCACGACTATTCAGAAATAATATATTTGCTTTAAGAAAAGGCAAAATCGTAGTAATTTGTTCAAAATATAAACAACAATAGTGAAAGTGCCAAAAATGTCGACACCTATAGTTTACAAAAACTTTAAATCAAAATTAAAACAAAATAATTTACCTGTGTGACGTCAAACGCGCGATTCTACGTCAGAGTTTATGTTAATTTTACTATGTGTCTTTTAGGGCAAGGATTCGGTCTTATTACTTTAAAAAAATTTTTGTTATTTTTTTTATAGTGATTAAGACGATAACACAATGTTGACTGCTGTATTTTATTTTGGTGCGGAAATTTTTACCTTTTTTGTTTGTTTTGTCCCCTTAAAATTGTCAACAAAATGGAATTTGAAGCGACAGTCATACAAGTGAGAGGTTTAGCTAGCTAAAAACCAGGTTTTATCCAACATTTTCTACTTAGGAAATGTCTGTTCCAAGTCGGGAATAGGACTGTTGATATCCATTCGTTTGAAGTGTTTGAGCTTTTGATTATGCCATTTGATTCGGGACTTGCCGTTTTGAATTTTCCTCGGAGTTCAGTAGTTTTGTGATTTTACTTTTTCATAGATTAATAGTTGAATTTGTGCTTTACTTTTTCATGGAATAATAGTAGAATTTGTGCTTTACTTCAAGTTACAATCTGCGAACAGGGTGAAATTATACATTTTGATGAAAACAAGCACTTCTGTTGGAGCCAATTAAGAAAATTAGTTGACCCTGTAAAAAACCCAATCAATAGATGTTTTTAAGGATGTACCTAGAATATCTATGGTAAAATTAAATAAATAAAGAATTCAAAATTGATACTTTAAGCTAAACGAGTATTAGTTAAGGATCAAAATAAGCTAAAAATATTGATGGGTCATAGAGCTCCTTTTTGAGATATTTGATTTATAAAATTTTGCGAGAAAAGGCTGACTCGGACTTTTACCTTATATTTGTATTGGTATTATTTGGGTCTTAATCAAAAGAAAGAAAATCCAGAATCTGCTTAAATTTTGTCAAATGACCTTTTATGAGCTATTAAGTCTTCTGTTAATAGATATATAGGTAATATGGGGCAAAATATTTTACCTTGTATCGTATGAAAAAACACCAAGGAGTCCGAACATTTGACACTTATTCCAAATCTCGCATAAGTACAAACATTTTGAAGGTCTATATTTATTGTTTCACGATAATATGAACATACATTTCTTGCCTCCAGTTTTATCAATCAATCCAACCTTAAGTTGTTGGGACAAAAGAATCGAATAGAATATTTTTGTTTCCCAAATTACAGGGCCCATAAAGGGCATACAATCAGATACAACTGATTGACATAATTGGTAATTACAACAATGAAATCAGTGTACATGTAAATATATATATTAGCATATATAATACATAAAAGGTAAAACTAGGGTTTATCATGTTTATAAGGCTAAATTGCCAGTCCTTAACTAATAGATGTATGTCTTATTATATTTTTGCCTGGCATTTGGTAGGTTGATGTTTGTTTGTTTTTTCTTTTAAATAACTAGTTGATAACTATTTCATCAAATATGTACACCTCAAATTATATTTTTGGGAGAAAGGCAGCTGCAGCCTGCCTGGTGGTGATTAAGGTCCCATCATCGGCAGTGGTTGTTATTTTTAATCTTCAGAGAAAGAGAATAGCAGGAGCCAAGAATATTTTCCTTTGCTCCTTTTATGTATTTGTCTCTTTGACACATTCACCATTGGCTTTCTTATTCTAATGTGTACAATGTATATTACCTTAACACTCTTTGTAATTTATTTCAAAGCCTTTGTTGTTGCTCCTCTTCCTTGTTTGAACCAGACTATAATGTGTTGGCAAGCACTGTTTGGGCGCGAGATTTACAAAAAAACTAGCCTCCCCCCAAATCATCTTATCCTCAATGTCAGAAAAGCGGAGCCATGAATTGCATTTTTCACATTTCACGGACCTGGTCATCACGTCCTACTCAACAACACGTCGTCCTTGGAACCGATGTTTGGAGGGTCAACACAGTAATTGTGGTGTTCTCTGTTTTTTGTATCCTTCCGATCGATTCATTTGCTCAACACTGACTGCCTTCTTACTCCTACCGGTACTTGCCATCTTTCCTCGAACACCGTGGGAATATTTGTCGTTTGCCATGTTTGTTTATTGCCAGATTTTGACAGACACGGTTCTGGTTTCATATTTATGATGACAATGATGTGACAAATCAAAACATCACGTGACGTAATGTCATGCTCGTCCTTAATCTTATACATAGGACCACTCTTAAGATCAAATCCTACGACTAATCTTACGATCACACGCAAGACCATACTACGTTAGCAATGCTACTTTCATTTCATGTAAAGTTACTTATAATTTTGTTAAATCCTTTTTTTCTTCTTGAATATGACATTTAGGAAATCGAGCCAAATTCTTGAAGTTGAATGAAGAGAAGAACATGGAAATAACAAATCATAAAAAAAAACTATTAGAAAAGTATATTTTGGCTAGTGAAAAAATAGCAGAAAATTACTACCTAAATTATTACATAGTCTGAAAATGAAAAATGTATGAGTTTCTGGTTGCTTATATTTCCTTTCTGTGTAAATGAAATTTAATGTTTGATTTTTACAGGTACAATGGAAATTAACTCAATTTACACCATTAACTATTTAACTGAGTTCAGTGGTAGTCGTTTGTTAATGTGGTTCTTAAATGTTTCTCGTTTTTTTTATAGGTTTTCCCGTTTAAATGATTTTATAATAGTAATTTTATGGGACCCTTTATAGCTTGCTGTTCGTTGTGAGCCAAGGCTTAGTTTTTAACTTGTGACTTGGATGGAGAGTTGTCTCATAGACACACCAACCACATCTTATTGATTATATCTTATACCAATGCTGATGATGTGGATATATCATGGGTATCCCCCACCTCCGACTGGTAATCTCCTTTTGCTGGAAATCTCAGTGGTCAGAACCTACAAGTTCATCACAGCGCTAAGTCAGGTTTATATTCACTATCTTTATGTAATGAAGTTTAGCAAGTACAGTAAGGCATGAAACTAAAGTTTGAAATTCAAATGTTAAATTAAGACAACGAACATATTCAGCAATAAAATGTAGATACAGTTTTGTTTGATATTTTGTGGGGTTTTGTTTTAATTGACTTTTAACACATTTGATACATTAAAAATTACAATATTTATTAGCTGTTTGTACAAACTTAAATAGACGTGTATTAACGGAATTACTATCAGATCTGTACCAAGTGTGTTTTTGTTGTTGGGATGTACAAGTACCCGGTCAGGTCCACTCTGTGTTTTTGTTAAGTATTTCTGTTTGTATTCTTCTGATGAGTTGAGCCTTTTTTGTGTTTCACGTTGAACTGTTTCACCACTGTTACAGATTAGTGGAGGATTGGGATCCGATAACATGTTAAATCCCGCCTCGGTATGTATGTGTCTGACCTAAGTCTGGAGCCTGTAATTCAGTAATTGTTGTTTGTTGATGTGTAATATATTTGTTATTCGTCTATGTTTTTTTGTACATAAATTAGGCCCTAGTTTTCTCTCTTGAGTTGTTTTTCATTTGTTAGACCTTTCAGCAAGGCAGGCTTCTAAGTCCATCTATACCATCTCCATGTACTGCTAACTTCAAATGAGACAAGGTTAAGGTTCGATTTTGACACTGTCAGTGCACATATTTTTGAAATAGCTGTACAATCTATGGTATTAACAAAAGTGTTGCATATTTTCTTGGACAACATGCAAATCATTAGAATAACTAACAGGTAATGAAATTTCTACCATATTATCTTGAAAATTCCCTCTTTCAAATACAAGTTTGTATAAACCTTTGGTGTCATGTACAGCGTTTTGAGCATCATATAAATACGCATAAGAGCTCTCTTACAAGAGATGTTTGACTGTATGAAGACATACCAGGAACAATATTTTTGATTTTTGAATAATTCTGAGGTGTCACAGAAAGCACAAACATGGAAGCAAAATTCATTCCATATGTTTTGAAAATGCAATTGGTTATATAACACACGAGTGTCACAGCGTTTGATATATTATTGTGATGTACAATAATACATGTTCTACTTATAAATATAATAAAGTCTGTCAATGCTTCATGAGCCAACTTATATTGGACTGCAATGCTGTTGTGAAACATCTGATTACCATTCACAAAAAAAAAAATGTGTGACCTCTGATGCTTCTTTGGATGTTGCCTGGGACTGAAAAATGTAAGTTCAGTTTCTAAATAGGCTGCTAATTGGGTAATGTCAGATTTCGTACCTGCAATAGAACGATACCTATAATGCATCTTTGATGACAAGGAGTAAGTGAAATATCAAACAACTTTTATCTGGCTTCATACATACAGACACTTTTACACACTTGTAGATCCACAAAATATTGCATTCAATTATTATTGACAAATGCATGTCAAGGTGAATATAAAATATAATTGAATAATTGAAGTGTGTTTTTTTTTAATCTTTATTCATCAATTAGGCTATGTTTGAAAGAGACATCAACTGACCCAAAAAAGGATGCATGTTTGATACTAAATCTGTTCTGGAGAAACCAATTGACATCAGGCAATAGAAATAAAAAGTTGCTATTTAATGGTGTGAATTTTGTGATTTAAATTTTACTGTTGTATTAAAAATTACCAAATCGCTTTGTGCTGATAACATATTTTAGTTGGTAAACTGTGATCAAAACATCTAATTTTTAAACTTCTTAGTCTTACTTTCTTTTTCAATTTTTGTTTACCATGCAGACAATATTGATGTCAAAGTTAAAGGAGTAGGTCCGGTAAGACCCCTTTTTGGCCCCAAAATATAACAGTTTTACAAAATTGTTAAAATGTAAACTTTTAGTTATTTATTGGACAGTTGAATGCTTCTGCTACATAAATATGGGCTGTTTTTGACAATACAATGCACATATATCGTGTTGTAGCACCATTAAGTCATGCTAAATTACTGAAATTTTAAAAATTCTATCATTTTAGTTAAATTTTAGACGGTTTCCGTGTAAAACGAAAGTGGCCGCATTCGTGTTCATCCTTAATATTGAAATGTAAGTTGTATTTTATGATAATACATAACATATATAAAGGTTGTGGATGAACACGGATGGGGCCACTTTCATTTTTGACAAAAAACCATCTGAAAAGTGACGTTTTTTGCATATTTGAGGGATTTTCCATATTTGAGCTTGAATCGGGTCGTTTTTAATGACTAAATTAGTTAAAATCTTTCACAAAAACTAATTGAATCAAGTAAAATAGACACTTTAGTGTTTAAAAAGTGGTCAAAATCTTTCGTCAGATGAAACTGAAATTTGAGGCCAAAATGAGTCCTTACCGGACTTACTCCTTTGATTTTTTAACATCAAAGTGCATCACATTTCGGAGCCCTTTATAGCTGACGATGCGGTGTGAGTTTTGCTTTGCTCATTGTTGTAGGCTCTACGTTGACCTGTTAATTTTTGTGTCACTTGGTCTCTTGTTGAGAGGTGTCTCAATAGCAATCATACTACATCTTCATTTTTTTTTAAAAGTATTTGAATAACGGACAACCGTTGCTGCACCTTCCAATAAAGGAAAGAAAATCTCAGTTTAAGCGAGGCAGGACAAACTGTTTGCTCTAGGTTTTTTCTTTGTCTACCTGTATGATCATTTGGGATGATATGTCTTATACCAAAAAACAAAGTTTGGTGATTACTTGTTTATTTGATATGCATGGCATTGACACATATATTTATAACTTATTCAAGAATAACAGTTTATAGATAATTGTTCAATACATCACACAACGACAAGTCAAACAGATGTCATAAGCTGGGTATAAGTAATGTGTTGGCTTCTGTACTTGTCTCCATCAACTTGAACTGCGATCTCTTTGTTGCTGCTCTTTGGTGATGGTTTAGTTTGTGTTCAAACAACAATTGAATTTGCATGGGCAGATACATGGCTTCGTTGCTAGGGACTTTCAGAATAACATACAGGAAAAGACGTGCATTCTTCGTCTTGCGCTTGAGTCTGTTGTGCCAGCCTTCGACATTGTTGTTTGTATGGATAGGTTGGCCAAAAATATATTTGGAATTAGGAATCTTTGATAATATCTGTTTCAAAATTTATTTTTCATTTGTTTAAAAAAAAAGTTGACCTTTAATTAGTTATCAAAGGTACCAGGATTATGATTTAATACGCCAGACGCGCGTTTCGTCTACATAAGACTCATCAGTGACGCTCAGATCAAAATAGTTGTTAAGCCAAAAGAGTACGGAAAAATGAATCACACTTCGTACCCCGAAAATTTAACCACATATGTAAAAATGTCTCAGCTTCGAAACAAGCCATCATACATATACAAGTTTACGATATGGGCTGAGCAACAGAAGAAAACGTTACCATTACGGCCTATGGAGAAACAATTGCGCATATTGCCCCATCTTCTAAGAAAAGATCCAGAGATATCTTAAGATAATTTCACCTTGTACACCACAGAAAATTGTGAAAATGATGGTTAGTAGTTTTTTATTTATACCTAGTTATCATAAATGATTTAAGATAAATATTAATGATAAAGAACAGCAAAAATTCAATGATATTTTCGCTTTTAAAATGCATTACTGGCACGGGGCTGAACACTTTTTTTTAGGCACAATCATAACTTTGTTTACCCCCGAGAGGTCCGAAAGGAATTGTTTATTCAATTGAAAAAGGAAAGAAAAAACTTACATGTAATATAAATAAATTGTAAGTAAACATGACACAATATAGTCTTTGTTATGTAATTATCACTCTGGTCTACAGGAATAGCTGATAATCAAGGGAGATAACACACTTCACACGAGTAAAGTGAGATACATCATCATGTGCTTTTATCCAATGATTTGACCCTGGTCAGTAGATATCATATGCAAATAAACAGAAAAAAAACATGTACATGTGTATTAAGAAAATCATGAATTACTCTTGTTAATGCACACGAGCAAAACACAAGATATTGTCATTTCTCAGTGAAAAAGGGGGAGGGTCAAACCCTCTTGAAAACAATATTGCTATTCAACTACATGTATTAAGCTAGTTAGCTACTACTCATTGCTTCTAATATAAACAGTTTAAATGAAGGTGGCTAAGCCACAAGGGAGAAGCATTTTTCTTTCTTTGTGATAAAACTTTCAAGAATTAGATTTTCTCTCTCAATAATACTTATGTACTTAAATTAAATGATAACACAACCTGAGTAATTTTTTTTGGTCTTATTTCAGTTCCAGACATATCATTACTTTTAAACATGAGATGGAAAACTAAAGGTTTTAAAAAGTCCTGAATAACTGGTAAGCATTTTGATTTATTAGGTAAGCTCTAAATTATTTATTTATGGTATTTGTGCAAATGAAATTACAGTCGGTATGTTATAAATATGCTTATATGAAAACTGTTGCTATGGTCTTGCTATTAAATGAAAAGGCTTGGTTACTGATCTTTTCGACTCAACATTTCGAGTTAAATCTTGCGGCAACTGATTCTCATGTAACACTGCAAACTCTATTTAGCACTATTTTGATCTGTCATTACTAAATGACGCCATAATACGTGTGATGTCACAATGTTTCCTTTAATACCGCATGTGGATTTCTCACTGGTAAAGGGTTTTCACTGAAATACATGTAAAAAGCCTTTTTTTCTCAAATAGAATTATGTGAATGGACTAGTTTTGAAAATTTGCACTTCATTGCACTCTAATTACATGATAAGAATGACTTTCCCAGTAGTTTTGAGGGGTTTCCACAGTATTATATACCAGATGTCCACTAGTAAGAAAAGTTATTTTGGTGGTTTTTTTTTTATTATAAAATCGACATTTTTGCATAATTTCTCTGTCAAAATGCACTTTAAGACACAAGAAAATGTTATGGCATGCTTTAATAGGGTCTGTGCATAGTAATTTAAGGTTATCATCAGAAGTTTTGTCCTTGTTTTGACTAGTAAAGGTATACTGGAAGAAATTAATTATACATACACGTTGTATTAAAAATAAATGAATATAGCGATAAAAGTGTCATTGCCATATAGTGCTGAAACGACTTTATTTTTTTTCAGAAATGGACAAAAATACACAGATTCATTCAGAATGTCATACCGATGAAGATCACCTAAAAATATTTGGAAAAATCAGAACTATGGATTTCAATATGGGACAATACCCCTAATGCGCCTTGAAATGAGGAACACAAAAGTCACGTGTAAACAAAAAATCTCTGTGTAGTGATATTTGACACATTTCTATGATAAACAAATGACTGAGCTGAACCATTAGTGTTAATTTAGAAAGTAAGGGAACACAGAATAAATGTGTAAAAACCATGGAGCTATTAAATGTGTTCAAAGTATTAAAATTTCAAAGAACTTATTGTGTTAAAAATGGGATTTTTTACCATGAGGAGCCACATCGCAAAAGGATACTCGGGGTTTGCTAAATTACGGAAAAATGAATTACACTTCGTACCCCGAAAATTTAACCACATATGTAAAAATGTCTCAGCTTCGAAACAAGCCATCATACATATACAAGTTTACGATATGGGCTGAGCAACAGAAGAAAACGTTACCATTACGGCCTATAGAGAAACAATTGCGCATATTGCCCCAAATACTAAAGATAATTGTAATTAGGAGTGGCGTAAGTATTTCTTGGACACTTACATGAAGGTGTGTGTAGATGCACTCTTTAGTTTACGATCAAAGTTGGTCTTAAGTTTTATTTAAAAAATGGATTTTTACGAATTCTTGTCTTTCTGGGATCTTACAGTTACGATGTTTTGGTGACATTGGCCATTGGTATCTTAGCGAGATTTTTTATATACTTATCATGATTATCAGTAAATTGAATTTAAAGTACATTGCCCAGATTAATTCTACTAAAAAATCAATTTCTTCTTGATAAAGCATTTTCTGAAATGAATTTTCTTTCATGTCGTAAAGTTCATTGTGGTAATATTTTTCAATAAAGGCCATGTTACAAGAAATGTCATTATATCATCTTGTTTCAAAACCTAATTGATCGCGAACTACATATTAACGTTACATGAAAATTATTTTAACAGTTACTGAAGTGTTGAATTTCACTCTCATCCGCTTTTTTTCTTATGTAATTTGTTTTAAATGATGACACATAAAACGTTTGCTATTGTTAAGAAATTGAATGTTTTTGCATCATCAAACTTATAAGCAGGTCACTAAACTGCGATAACATAGATATAGGAAGGTAACCCATTTTAAAATAAAATATGCAATAAATTTAAAGGAACTTAGAGTTGGAGTTCACAAATATGTGGTATGTTCCGCATTAAAAAAAAATCATAGATTGAAAATGTAGGATTGAAACATTCAGTTTCATATTGATTGTACTATTTAAACTGGATTTTATTTTTAATTATCTGCATAAATATGTTTTAAATTCAATAAGAACCAGTCCTCATTTGATTATATACAATAGCAATGAAATTTAACAATAATGTACCTTCAATATTAAATGAAGGCAACAGTAGTATACTGCTGTTCGAAAGTCATAAATCGATTGAGAGAAAACAAATCGATGTTACAAACTAAAACTGAGGGAAACACATCAACTATAAGAGGAACAAAAACGAACAACAAAAACACTTAAAGTGCGACAAAAACCAAACGACAATGTAACACACTGAAACGAACTATAAGATAACAACTGCTATTTTCCTGACGTGGTACAGGACATTTTAAGAAAAAATGGTGGGTTGAAGCTGGTTTTGTGGCTAGCCAAATCTCGCGCTTTTATGGCTATGGCAATGTTAAATATAACACCTTAAGGACAACATTACATGACAGGATTACAGTAAATAAAAGAATCAAAACATTTGTATGCCCCCATCTACGATAGTAGAGGGGCATTATGTTTTCTGGTCTATGCTTCCGTTCGTGCGTTTGTTCGTCTGTGCGTCCGTTCAGGTTAAAGTTTTTGGTCAAGATAGTTTTTGATGAAGCTGAAGTCTAATCAACTTGACACTTAGTACACTTGTTGCTTATGATATGATCTTTCTAATTTTTAAGCCAAATTAGACTTTTGACCCAAATTTCACGGTCCACTGAACATAGAAAATGAAAGTGGGAGTTTCAGGTTAAAGTTTTTGGTCAAGGTAGTTTTTGATGAAGCTGAAGTCTAATCAACTTGAAACTTACTACACTTGTTGCTTATGATATGATCTTTGTAATTTTAAAGCCAAATAAGACTTTTGACCCCAATTTCACGGTTCACTAAACATAGAAAATGAAAGTGGGAGTTTTAGGTTAAAGTTTTTGGTCAAGGTAGTTTTTAATGAAGCTGAAGTCCAATCAACTTGAAACTTAGTACACATGTTCCTTATGATATGATCTTTCTTATTCTAAAACCAAATTAGACTTTTCACCCTATTTTCATGGTCCACTGATCATAGAAAATGAAAGTGCGAGTTTCAGGTTAAAGTTTTTGGTCAAGGTAGTTTTTGATGAAGTTAGAGTCCAATCAATTTGAAACTTAGTACACATGTTCCCTATTGGTTGATCTTTTTACTCTTAAGGCCAAATAAGAATTTTTACCCGATTTCACGGTCCATTGAATATGGAAAATGATAATGCGAGTGGGGCATCCGTGTACTTTGGACACATTCTTGTTTTTTTTAATATTCATTTATGGGAGTTTGGCACAGAATAACAATTTCCTGGATCTTGTTATTTAAATTATTTGATGATGATTGTAACTTTTGCAAAAATAGTCAGACATTTTTTTTTAGTCTCTTTTTTAGCATTTATAAGAATCACGTGTTGTTCACAAAGAGAAAGGAAAACCGACAAAACTAGATTTGTTTTATTCCCATCATTTTATTGAGTATTTTATATCCATACATGTACTTGTCAGATCAGAGATTAAGTTTCGTCAATGAAAATGTTTTAATAGAACTGCCTAACACCCACGTTGGCCCAAAATTTCTAATGCAATTCAAATAAAAAAAAGGCTTGTTTTTAGTTTAAAACAGATATATATTAAATTTAAAAAATTTGATAAGGATATCGTTTCAGCAAAGCTTTAATAACTATTCAATTTCCATTTAAATCCTGGCACAAAAAGATATTTTTTTGTTTTTTTTTAAATTCTCCTAAATGTGTTTCAGTTAATTTTCCCTACAAATTGTATCAATTTTTGTCGATTGGATATTTGTAATTTTTCGACAAAACTTATTTTTTTTACAAATTAAGTCTCGCACAAATAACAATGAAACCTATATCTGGAAGGTATCAACTCAGTGCATAATGATTTTTAATACTGGATGAGGTAATTTACACTTGATAAAAGTAATAAACCATAAATTTTTAGTTAGCCATATTCAATTGTAAGGGCTTTCTGCTAACGTGCTAAATAAACAGCTGCGCCATGAGCGCATGATACGCCCTACGTCTTGTGTGGAAGTTTCAATAATCATAAATAGTTTCTGAGAAAGTTTTAAGCAATAACCATATATTGTTTTTGAGACACAGCGGGACATGTGAAACCCCCAACCGTGTTTTTTTTTTCTCGAAAAACTAAATATCACTAAAATAAAATTTTGAATCAAAACCAAAAAGTATACAGATCTTTAGGTTAATATAACAAAGAAGTGTGTAAAGTTTTAAGCAATAATCATAAATTAGTTTTGAGATACGGCGCGACATGTAAAAAAAACCCTCCCCTGTTTAACAAAATACTCAATAACTCCAAAATAAAGTTTTGAATCATCAACAAAAAGTATACATATCTTTAGATTAATATAACAAAGAAGTGTGTAAAGTTTTAAGCAATAATCATATATTGTTTTTGAGATACGGCACAACATGTAAAAAAAACCCTCCCCCTTTTTTTACAAAATAATCAATAACTCAAAAATGAAATTTTGAATCATCACCAAAAAGTATACAGATCTTTAAATTAATTAAACAAAGACATGTGTAAAGTTTTAAGCAATAATCATAAATCGTTTATGAGATATGGTGCGACACGTAAAAAAAAACTCCCCCTTTTTTACAAAATACTCAATAACTCAAAAATAAAATTTTGAATCATCACCAAAAAGTATACAGATATTAAGATTAATATAACTAAGAAGTGTTTAAAGTTTTAAGCCATAATCAAGAATCGTTCTTGAGACACGGTGCGACATGTGAAAAAAACACACCCCTGTTTTAGTTACAGAGTGCCGTAACTCAAAAAGTTTTAATCTTATTTTCACCAAAAAGTATACAGATCATTTGACCATCATAAGAAACAACTATGTTAAGTTTCATGAAATTTGGATAAGTCGTTCTCAAGTTATGGTGCGACATGTTTACGCCGGACAGACAGACGGACGGACACCGGACATTTGTATACCATAATACGTCCCGTCAAAATTTTGACGGGCGTATAAAAACTACAAATAATGTAGTTGGTAGTTATAGCATTAAGAAAGATTTTTTTCAGGCCTGATTTTAATTTTGACTTTTTATCAATGCCATTCTTTTAACTAATTCTATAACAAAGTAAGCATATCAGCAACAGTCCACAGTTGATTGATTGTGCCCACCATGGTAAGGGGAATTATTTTTCGAATAGGTGGTACTCCTTTACCCTTTATAAATTGGAAATGACTCATTAGAAAAGGTGGAGTATAAACAGTTATACCAGTTCCTTCCGAAACCTTGTTAAGTACAAACCCCTTGTCAGCCATAATGAAATCTCCCATCTCTAGTAAATCAACCATACCACATAACTTTGTTATTTCCACATCTGACATACAGCCCGTATATAAGCTAGAAATGAAAGTTACAGCCTCATGAGGGGCAATTCCTACAAGCCCTTTTCATGTGTGCCTACTTATGTAACTCGAATAGCATTTAGACCCTAGGGAAAGTGACGACGGTCTTTCAGTTTTTATTTCTGTGCAGTCTACTACGACTCGTGTGGATGGATACAACAACTTGAATGAAGCAGGTATTTTATCATCTATGAGTTGTTTACTAGGCCATATGTTGAAGCTTCCTTATACAAAATACAAAACGTTTGCCCAAGTTATCTTACGACTAACAGTTGAAACATGGCAATTAAACCTTACAGCTAAATCCTGTTCCATTCAGCCACATTTGAGTCTACACAAAAACATAAATAGCTCATCTATTAATAGCATGTTTCTCTGTCTACCTGCCGCAATATTTTGCTTGGCATTATCGTATGATTTGTAGTAATAGCTGGTCATTGAGTTGAACATGGGCCCTGGATCTCTTGTTGCATTTATCCATATGTTTCTTCCTGAGTCAATTTGGGAGAACCTGTGGAACGATATATCTGTGTGCCTCCTACCGTTGCCATTGCATAACAGTGTTTATCGTTCCCCTTGGCCTTGCCGATTGTTTTCTCGACGTCCATCTTGTTTCACTTACCGACCTTACCCTCGTTTTGAGAATTTAGGCGAAACTTATGAATATTCGTTGAAAATGGAGTATGTGCTTCATCATCCACTATATGAGTGATTATATTTATCAAATCTCATTTTAGAAGCTGAAAAGCTTCTTTGTTGACATATTGTTTTGGATGTTCGATCACATTCTTGACTTTTAAAGGTATCATATCTCCATTGCTGTACACAGTTCATTAAAATATATGGCAAGGTGGCAATGTTTGCATACCGGTCTAACTGTTTATACAAAATCGAATTCAGGGGCGACACTACTATTACAACTTCATTTCTGAAGTAGGTCAAAGCTTCGAAAATCAATGACACCATATCTAGTCGGCAACACACACACAGAATCTCCAACTAAAGTACTTTTCAGACATTTAAGCTGAGATGGTTTAAAAAAGGATTACTCTTTCAATTTATGGATGTTGATTTGCGATAAGAGCTTTTTGGATTGTAGCATACAATTGAATTTCTCCATGTTTACAGCGGGAAGTTATATATACTACGCGTAATTTGATTTGCTGATTAAATCAAGGTTTTTGACTTCTCAAAGCCTACAGAACATCGGATTTCATCGGCTGTATATGAACAAAGTGTAGTAACCAGTCGAGAATGTCTATGAACAATGTGTAGTAAGTATAAAGGCAACAGTAGTATACCGCTGTTCAAAACTCATAAATCCATGGACAAATAACAAAATCGGGGTAACAAACTAAAACCGAGGGAAAAGCATTAAATATAAGAGGAGAACAACGACATAATACTAAAATGTAACACACATAGACAAAATCCCACGAGAATAACAAATATAACATATATATATAACATCAAAACCAAATACATGAATTTGGGATAGACAAGTACCGTGACACGTCTTATCGCAATGTGAATTTACACTCAAAAATAAGAGAAAACAAACGACACAACGTTATAATGTAATACACACAGAAACGAACTATAATATAACAATGGCCATATTCCTGACTTGGTACAGGGCATTTTTAAAGGAAAAAATGGTGGGTTGAACCTGGTTTTGTGGCATGCCAAACCTCACACTTTTATGGCCATGTGAAATATAACATCAAAATGACAACACAGGACTACAATATAAATAAATTGGAGAACACAATTGACAAAGAATCACACGAACAACAGCCAACAAAAGGCAACAAGTTCAAAATTTTAATACGCCAGAAGTGTATTTTGTCCACACAAGACCTACGTGTGACGCTCAGATACAAAAGTTTGAAAGCCGAAACGAGTACAAAGTTGAACAGCATCGAGGACCAAAAGATCAAAAAGGTTGTGCCAAAAACGGCAAGGGTTTTCTGTTAGTTACCAGAAAATCCCTATAATTTAGAATAATTTATACTTTTGCAAACAGTAAATTTTATAAAATGAATATTCAAAAGATGCACATGATAAAACTGAAGTATTAACTAATTACAGGAAACAACTGAAATACATTTACATAACCAGACATTTGAAACACAAAGTAGTCAGTCGAGAACGTCTATGCACCAAGTGTAGTAGTCGGTTGTGAATCAGCTTACATAGATGCGCGTTGAATCCATTTACCAACCTTCACATACAAGAGCTGTTAAAACTGTTAAATCGTACGCTATTATTCCGACCCGTTTGTTAAACACTCGTAAACTTGGTCGGTGACATATCCTACGACTAGCAAATCGTACGATTTACGATCCTTTGTGAAACGATAGCCAGATATATACCCTTTAGGTTGCGACAAATCGGATGAATCTATACATTTTAAATAAGGTACCATTATATATTTCTTTTACTTTAAGTAGTCTTTGAAATAAATGTTCTTTCATCCTGTAAAGTTCATATTAGTAATATATTGCAATATTAGCAATGTTACACTAAAAAAAATACCGTTCATATTTATCAACATAATTGGTCACGAGCTACAGATTAACATTATACAAAAAATATTTAAACAGTTAATAAACTGCGGAATTTCATTTAAATGACATAAATAACGATTAAAATTGTTTCGAAATCAAATTTATTGCATTATTGACATCATAATCAGGATGTTCATCTGCGATAATATTATCCAGTTTGAATAAAATAAATAACTTCTCAATTGTTATTGAACTTAGAGTTTGAGTTCACAAATATGTGCGACGTTACTTTATATTTGCTTGTAGGATTCCGTTTTATTGAATACGATATGCAGAAGCTTGTAATATTAATGCTCATTTGCTTATACAATAAAATAGCAAACAAGTCATACTAATAGAAATACCATTATTACATTTAAAGCATTTGTACGAGTTATCCCTCATTGTAATATTCCTCATTTGCTTATAAAAAAAAAGCCGACTTATAGAAATATACCATTGTGACATTTTAAGCATTTATACGAGTTATACCCCGTTGAATAAAAGAAAACAGCATTGTAAGAACATTAGATAGTGTTTTTTTTCTTCTTCTAAATAGAATGAAATAATTGTGAAAACACCAAATGTTTAGTATATTCTTTACAGACATGTAGATAGCTCTGTACCTCTTGTGTTTATTTTGCCATCCATTCGCTCTAGAGTCCCCTCAAGTGTGTCAAGGTACATTCTGGACGTTACTCCCAATCGATATGGTTCATTCTCATACAGATCAATGGAGTCCAAGTTATCTGATATCTTCTGTTCTAGATTATTGTCTAGTATTTCAACTGCTATCATGCCAGCCATATTTGAAGAATGAGCATCGACAAACGCGTACTCGTTTTGTATCACACTCTCACATGTTGATAGTTTATAAGTCAATGCCTGTTGAAAAAGGGTAATTCGAAGAAAAGAAAAAACAAATTACGAAGAATATGTACGTGAGTGAATAAATGTACATGTATTTAATTCAACACCAACTTTATACTTGAAAAACTCAATAATTTCTGTTTTTATTTAACATTTCTAAAACATGAAAAATGTACATATGTAATTTAAAAATAAAATTTACAATATAGAAACTCAGGTGCCAACTTGTATCATGAATTGTACTTTTCCAAAAATAATCGAAAAAAAAAACCAACATGAAATTGTCTTTCACAAAATTAGATAACAATTATTACATAAACTTAAAAAAAGTCTGAGATCAATGGTTAAAATTTCATAAATATCTAATGAAATGTAAATTCGTGAGAATTTCTGGAAAAACAACTTTATTTAGAAGGACACTACACACTTATTTAATTATGGTCACTTCAGATTCTGATAAAATATTTTTTTAAATTTTCTAGCTTAACACTAGTTTGAAATAACATAAACTTTAGATGCAGAATAGTCAGGTTAATGAACAAAGGATAACATTATTTTCTTTACCAATAAGCAACGTTTATAATGATGTGAAATTGGAATATTGTCGATCAAAATTGATCTCTTAATATTTTTCAATCGACTCAATGAGTCAATGAGTCGATATGTGTTTACCCGATCCGATGACAGCCAAAACGTCAACTTGAAAAAGCGAACGGTTCGATTTCAGAACATGAATATGACAGCTTTTTTATCCATTCGTTTGATGTGTTCTAAGCATTTGATTTTGCTAATTGATTATGGACGATCAGTTTTCTATTTTTCTCGGAGACGGAGTTTTCTATTTTTCTCGGAGACGGAGTTCTGTATTTTTGTTATTTTACTATTTTCGACTTGACATTAGACTTCCGTTGTTAGTGTCCACACGGTACGATTTTAGTCGAAAGCAATTCGCAATTCAAGTGCACAGGTAAAAATCGAATACAAGTTGTCAACGTACCTATATATATTAATTAAGACCAGTCATGGCTACATATTCAAAATAACTTTTTTACATTGGGTTATGCCCCCTAAAAAAAATGAAAATATCATTTTATATTTATTGCAACTGAAGCTTCCATATTTACCTTTATCTGGAAAGCTCAAACCAAACGTTTGGTATATTTGTTTTTCTTTTTTTAGTTAACAATTCGTAAGATAACCTTTTAAATTGTTTATAAAGTTTGCCTTCTTTTTACTTTATAATCGTACTTCATAATTCTGAAGCTACCGTTGCCTTCTTCGGTGTGTAAAATATATTAAGACGCATGTAAAGTGCGAGTGGACTTGAAGTATTCATTTGTTAATAGATAAAATCAGTGCAGTATTAATCCAAACATACAATTCATTGGAATTCTTTTCGCTCTGAGATTAAATATGAAATTGCAGAGAAATAAATATATTTACTCAAATAAAGAAAGAAGTAAACAAATATCGCGAAAACATGAAGTCTCAGAATATATTTCCTAAAAAATGTTGGTTTGGAATGAAAAAAACATGGAGAAAGTAATTAGACATAAAGGGTATACAAATAATGTAAATTCAATTGAATATACACTCTTGATCAATCAATCCTGTTTAGAATATTAAGATTCAGTGCGTACCTTAACTGTACTTTTTTCTTTTACAATCTCCTCTGACAATTATATCTCCACCTTACTTCACTAATCGACATATATCGCAAATTACGTAAAACGATATATAGGGCAAGGTCGATGAGACACCACTCTAACAAAACACGATAACCAAATAAGAATGTTGGTATCTAATCAGTTTTTTTTCATTAATTCCTAGTGACCTTGGTTTTATTCAAGAATGAAAACGTGTGCCGAATTAATATGTCAGTTGTAAAACTTCAGATTGATATTTGTCTTTGGGGGAAGAGAGGGTTGTGCGTTATTTATTATATGAACAATCTTAAGTCAACAGGTCATATATAACATAACCACAAATTACAAGTTTGAGAAATTTGTTTGAACATGTCCTCCGGGAGCCAATTTGATATCCTGTATACGATCCTCTACCCAGGACCTATTAATTTCTCTGCATCTATAATGTGATTAAAAAGAAATAATAAATAAACAAATTTGTTATATTCTGCAATATATAAGGAGAAAATCTAGAACGAGGCACAATTCTGTAGAGAATTCAATTTTTTTACGGATTACTTGATTTTTCCCCATCGTTTTTAATATAACTCCTGAACAAATTAAAGAGACATTAGAATATACAAATTAGAAATTTGTGTGTGAACGAGTGATACATCACGCCAGTAAAATTTGTTATTAGTACAACAAAATGCACGAAGTATGCTAAATTTTCAACTGTGAATTCAAAAGATGACCATACTAACCCATTTATCATACTAGTGACTTTTTCAATGTGCAATGGTAATAATGCACGAACTTCGTACTTGTTAACAGTTATTTAATCCCAAGGATGTTTGAGATAAATTTGTATTTCTTCGAATCTTGTTCTATCTGTTTACCTCCTTTTCAATTTACGTACCATACAATAACCCGTTCTATAGAATTGTTTACTTAGTTGTCCTTCCTTGCATTTAATGTATCTAAAATTACAATGCTGGAGCACTAGATGTTTTCATCAATTTGTCGAACATATAAAGACATCTATGAGGTCATTGAGTGGACAGAGAAGTAATGATCTCAAGTATTCATTTATCCATTGAGAACATCAGTGTATTATAAACCAAAACATGCCATTCATCAGTATTCCTTGCACTTAGAGAATAAATCTGAAATTGCTAAGAACTAAATGTATTTACTCATTACAAATAATTCGCGTGTAGACAAGTGAAACAAGTATCACGAAAACAAAGTGTTTGTGACCGATATCAAGATGATAAATCATTTTGAACGATGGTAGTTTACATTGAGAATAAGTTCATAGAGCAAATGAATGTAAATTCAATTTTAGGTACACTATTTATCAAGCAATCCTCCTACGTTTTTTTCCCATTTAACAAATTATCTGACAATTGATTCTATCTTCACAAATCGACATACGTCGCAAGTAATATGACAAAAGGATATATAGGTAGGGTCAAGGAGACATCACTCTATCAACACACGAGATTCAAAGCAGTCTTGGATTTCTAGTTAGTTTTTATGATAAGTTCTTAGTTATCTTGTTTTTTTTAAATGGAGATGTGTGTCGAATTGACATAACAGTTGTAAAAGTTTAGATTGATATTTGTATTTGCTGTAAGAAATGATTTGGCGTTATATAACATGCGTAGAAGGTAGTTGACATGAACTATTTACCAGATCTTAGAAGTAGACCACTGGCACGAAAAACAAACATGGTCATCAATACATATTGCTGTGCTGATATTTAGAGTGATTATGAATAAAATGCATGTTTAAATCGGTGTATCACCTTCAATGGATAGATCATTCGTAGAGTTGTCACTTTTATTTAGATGAAATTATGTGGCTGTATCTTACGAGGTTTGGCATGCCACAAAACCAGGTTCAACCCACCAATTTTTCCTTTAAAAATGTCCTGTACCAAGTCAGGAATATGGCCATTGTTATGTGATAGTTCGTTTCTGTGTGTGTTACATTTTAACGTTGTGTTTCCATTGTGTCGTTTGTTTTCTCTTATATTTGAGTGTGAATTCACATTATTATAAGACTTGTCACGGTACTTATTTACAAGTCTAACATTGTTGGGTTGATGTTTAGACGATTTGTATATACATAATGTACACAACTATGTATCACCATCACTGCTGGTGATCCGATGGATAAATCTGTTGTAGAGTTGTCACTGGCTCAGACGTATATAATTAAAATGATTAAGGTACAACAATTGAACTCTGTATATAAATAAAAGTGTATAAAAAAATATATATATTATATGTTATCTGTTTCTCTTTAGTTTGTATTTTCTGTTTCTTCTTCCATTTCATATACGGTACTAGTATTAGCTGATTTTTCCTGTTCTTTTTTTTCTTTTCTTTTCACCATCATCTGATTGTAATTTATATTTTCATAAGTGACGACATTACAAATACTCTTTTATAACTTTGAGCCTGAATACCTTAGACAGCAAGCTATTATGGTTGGTATAATGGTGTCTGCAGCTTTTATAACAGACTTTAATTCTTCAGTGGTATAAAGTGTTCTTGTAAGTTTGGGTGCTAAGGAAGACCTGGAATGACTCCCCTCAAATATGAGGGTTTTGACAGCCAGGAGAATGTAAACGCCACTATATGGTACCAGTTCAATCATCATCTTTTCCCTGGCTGTCTCTGCATCTGTAATGCCACCCGTCTTTAAAGTTTCTTTTAGTTTGTATTTTTCCATCTCCTCCTTATACGGACAGGTTTCACAAACACATCCTGACTGCTAACAGGAATCTTCCTCATCTCATGATATCATGCTTATATTAATTTCCTCATCATCTTTCTACTCAGATACCTCCTCATCATCAATAACAATTGATTCTGAATTATTGTCGCTTACTGTCGGTTGGATAAATCTTTAAGATCTGATTTGATCTTCTTACTTTTTATTACTAGCATCAGTTGTTTTCTTTACTTTGGGGCTTGTGTAAGTTATGATTTCATATGATTTCATCTGATTTTCTCTTTTTTTTTGCCAACTGCAGCTTTTTCTGGGGTGTTAGACTTATTTCGGCACTAGAAATAAAGGTGCAGCGCTATTTATATTAGAATATTTATTTATTTAATTCTATGTAAAAGTAACAAATGAAGAGAATAAATATAAAAGGTGCTACTTCACAATACAGTGTGATAGTATTAATTGATTGATATAATTTTCTATTGTAGGATTTATGGAATCAAGCTCGAAACGACCGAAGAAGATTCTGGAGCTTAATACCAACCGAGGAGGAAACTTCAATCAGCGTCCCAGATTGAGACACATGGGAAATGTTACCTACAGAAATAGATGACGGGGAATCGCCTAAACAAAAAAAGACTGTGAAATGTTTAATGTCACTTTTTAATTGTTTAGGGAAAAGGAAGTAAATGTGGTGTTTGTTTATTCTGATTGTATCTTGCGCAAAGGGAATGTGTATCACAAAGTATTTCAGTGTAAGGTCAATATTTACCGTATCTGCTACGAAATCAATTTTAATATTTCCGGTTAGACGTACAATTACGGAAATGATACCACATAATTTTAAATATTTGTTTTTAAAATTCAGTCTAATCTGTATATAAAGTTTTAAAAACTTAACACCCCACCACACTGTAAATAACTGTATAAATATTTGATTAAGCATTGTCCCCATGTATCATAAGTGGCCGATATATAACGGAGGTAACTACCTGTACAGAACAGAACAGATGGCACGTAATTTTCAGAGCTGAACGTCGTGAAGGACAGTTGATTCGAACTTATTATTTTCCGATTTTAACCCTCACGTATCCCCCAAAAGATTTTGAAATGAACACATAATAACATACGCTGGTCATTACCCCTTTTTGGTATAACACAATATTTGTGGATTGTATGTAAAAGAAATAAACGCGACACCCAATTTCAACTCATTTAGTAATTTAGATATCTTTGTTTTACATAATTATATAAACCATCTTCATATAAATTTAACATTTAAAATAATGGCCAAGGCATGTATTCAGTTCTGTCTTAAAAAAAAACTGAAAACTAGCCTGAATAAATAGACCCGCTATGATATATGTACAATTGAAATACAGCCATTTTTAAAAATCTCATCCAGAAAATAAAAAAAAAAGTGAACAGAAAATGTCCAAATATTTAGTTGATTTATAAAAATTTACTGCTGTAAACAATTGATAAAACGCTACACAAATTGCAGTGAAGCTGCTTAATTTCTCATGAAATTTTTGATTTAAATATAAAAAAACCTTCAGCGAATGAGAAATATAAGACAGTACAAAGTAACCTAATTTCGCTGGACTGTGCTCGAACCCGATACGACTCTATGCAACAAAAAACGTAAATGTAAGCAACTTTTAAAAGACACTTCAACACTTAACCAAATTTCTTGCTCTTAATCCAATAAAACAATTATTAGGAAGGACTCTGCAATTAGACATATGAAACATATTTAAACCCGCTGCAATTGTTTGAACCTGTCGTAAGTCAGGAATCGATGTTCAGTAGCTGTCGTTTGTTGATGTGGTTCATATGTGTTTCTTGTTTCTGATTTTTTTTTATATATCAGACCTTTGGGTTTCCCGTTTGAATGGTTTTAAACTAGTAATTGTTTGAGCCCTTTTTTTAGCTTGCTGTTCGGTATGTGCCAATGCTCCACGTTGAAGACCATACCTTGACCCATAATGGTTTTCTTTTATAAATTGTGACTTGGATGAAGAATTGTCTCGTATCACATCTTCGTATATCTATATATGAAAAGAGACCAATATATAACGATACTAAAGGTCCAATCACTTGGATACCACCAACGAAGGCAACAAAGAAGACTAATTTTTCGTTTAATACCAACGCAGATGTCACTAAAAAATAGAAGATATATCAGCAGATTATGTATTAGCAATAGTAATCAAGAGGGAGACGAAATTACACCAAGAAACAACTTCACCACCATAATACACAGATACAGTACCACAGTGAAACATCCCCAAGATCTATATATTCTAGATATCATGGCCTGTTTGATAGTTCCATTTGTTGCCTTTGGTTGTTTTCTGCTCTTTTGTCGGCTTGCTCTCTGTTTGACACATTCCCCATTTCCATACTCAATTTTTATAGGATACTTTATTTGCAACTGTATATTCAAATGATGATCTGAAAAAGGCATTCACTGTACTTATGACTTGTTCGATGTTGCAGTAACTCTATGTATGTATTAACACTAATTGAATTAACTTAAAAGCTTTTCATTGAATAGTTTTATATAGATGTTCTTCCTTTTTAATATATACTAACCCTTTCTATGAAATTGTTAAAATCTTAGTCCAGATTTACTGATTTCCTAAGACTTAACTGAAGCACCGATGTCTCCATCAATATGTCAAAAATATAAAGACATATTTGATGTCATTGAATGGACAGTGCATTAATTAACTAAACTTTTTCATTTACTCAAAACATATTATTCATTAGTATTTTTTTAACTTAAAAAACAAATATAAAAAAATGCAAAGAAATAATATATGAGATTTTGTTTGCAGAAAAAGAATGAAACAGCTATATTACAATAACAAAAACTATTTGTGACCGATATCAAGATGATGAATAATTTTGAACGATGGTTTGTGACGTTGAGACTAAGAACCTAGGGCAATAAATAAAACAATTCAATGGTATGCACTCTTTATCAATCAATCCTCTTTTAGTATATTGAGATTAAGTTAGAATCTTAACTGTAATATTTTTATGTATTAAAATCTACCCTGACAATTGTTTTAATGTTCACTTATCGATATATGCCGCAAGTAATATGTTAAAAGGATATATAGAAATAGGTCAATGAGACATAATTTTAACAACACGGTAACCAAATTAGAATGTTTGGTATCTACTCAACTTTATTCGTTAATGGTTAGTGTCCTTGTTTTCTTCTTCAAGAATGGAGACGAGTGTCGTATTGACATGAAAGTGGTAAAGTTCTGATTGATATTTGTCTATGCAGGTTGCTGAACTTTGAAGATTACATATAACATATCAGAGAATTAAGTTTTGATCTAAATTGTTTGTTTTTCGATTTTTTTTTATCGGATTCTGTAATATAACTTTAAAAAAACATTAAATAATAAGTCAAACTAGTTAACTCTTATAAATGGTAGAATGCCTTTCCTTTGTTAAATCGAGAATCGATAACCAATGACGTTACACTTAGCAGACATTTAAGACTTAAACATCCGACATGCAGATCAAATCAACAAAGACGAACCATGCACAAGGCATGATTATACAGTTGACACGTCAGTATGACAAATATTGGAATATAATCAAATCATTTTTTTGGGAAGATTTCAGGGTCAGTATATTGTGATGAATACTAAGGGAGCCACCATCTAACGTCAAAAGGGGTGGGCTATTTTATTTAGTTTTCGACGCTATCAATCAAAATATTGTTTTCAAAATTTATCACTTTAAGGTATAGGGGAAATCTGGATTCAGAATAAAATAAAAAAAAATGTCATCTATCTGACCACATTTTTCTTCTCCATCAATTATGGGATCGGAGTATTCTTTTTAGCAAAACAAACATACCTCCCTGGTTGTTCCCTAGTGAAATATATTCCAGGAACAATTGACATATCTGTAATGATGTGTACGTGTTGTCCTTGCTTGTAAAGGTTACTATTCAGTTCAAATAGAATCATTAGTTACAGCTCAATAAAGTTGGCGCACATTTGTGTCATACGGATAATTTGATTGTCTCCAACTCTGTTTGAGAGATATTTGATTATTAAATATAAACCAACTAGGTCATTTGGTACAAATATGCAAACGGTTGTTTGAGAATGTGTACTGCTCTGTTTCAAAATAACAAGCTTTTTAAAAAGACTGTTTTAAATTGATAGTACATAAATAGTGAATTTAAAATAGCAGAAAATATAAAGTGTTCGTGTGCCTGTTTTCGAGGTATAGGAAATAAAAAATTTGGCGGGAAATAATTATCTTATTTTTTTCATACATTTAACATTGGTACCTTTTTTTCTTTCAAAAACATAAGAAGATAACAAGGACTTTATCTGATTTTCAAAGAAAACATTTTAAACTGTTTGTAAACAAATTATGGAAAAAATAGGGTTTATTTTAGTGAGCAAAGGTTTTAATGCGATTACCTATAACCAGAGGACTCCGAATATCTGGCAATTTTTTTTTTATAAAACTAGAAAGGTTTTATAACGAACATCCTTTAAAGAAAAATCAATTCTTGTATAAGAGAGAAGCGGAAGACACCAATGTGATATAAAATCTATGAAACCGGTGATAAACTGTCAACGTCATGGCAAAAATCGAAAAACTTCAAAGTACTCTTGTTTTTCTCTCATAAGAATACATTAGATAGCCGAACAGAAAGTTCAAATATTGCACTTATTTTACTTTCGAACTAAAATAAATGTTATTCATGTTTAGTTGACTCTCTGATAATCCCTTTAGCATCGAGCTCTTAACATGAATTATTCAACAATATTTATCTATGCTCTACAATAAATACACACGCAATAAAGAATCAAAGACATTTAAAAAGTAAAACGATTTCTTTGGGTTTTTTTTTAATGTCTATTGCTTAAAAGTTATCCAGTGGCTAAAAAGTACTATCCGTGCTGGATAAATTTAGCCGGTAATTTTTGGCTGTTTTTTTAAAGTTTTAGCCGTTAGATACAAATGGCTTTGCGATTGATTAACAATGTTGGCAGACGACATGAAAAAGAACGAGTGTATCGGCATATGGAACCAGAAAATGATGATAATGATTTAGATTGACTAAACATAGTTTACAGTTTATTATTGTTTAATTAAAAGTGACGTATTTATATAAAGGGAGACAATAAATAGTTAAAAAATCAAAATAAATACAAACCCCCTGCAACATTTTTTTCAGCACTCCGACGTCTATCGCGCCGTCTATCCCAAAGCAATGTGGAGCATCTTCATGTAGAAGAATGATTTTCTTGGACGTGTCGTCAATGTCCTTTACATGTTGTTCCCCGCCGGTCTTATTGTGGACTGTTTTAACGTCACTTGCCTCAAGTTTGGCTTTTAAGCAAGACTTCCTCCACTTCTCTTTTAGACCCTGGCCCTGGCATTAACTGAATTTGTAATATTAAACCCCACTTGATTTTTTTTGGCATTCGTTATTGAATTTGTGTGCTTTGATTTTAAGATTTCATGATTTTTCTCAACCAGAACCACGAGATATGACAAGGAAGCCTTTGGGAAGTTTTCGCTTCTTTCACGTTTTAGTTCTGTCTTCTGCTCTTTTGCTTCCATATTTCCAGGAAAACAATGAATTATGGGTAATATGTAGCATTTAACCGTTGGTTAAGTAATTTATCCAGTGGCTTACTATCCATACTCTTAATTTGCCTAGGAGCAAACTGGTTTTCTCCTGGTGTCGCATTTTTTAGATGTACACTGCAACAGTAATGCGAGTCGAAGTAAATGTAATGGAATTGGGCGAACCCAAGATACCAGATGGTTGCAGCAATATGGTAGAAAACTAGAAATAGAAAACAACAGTTACAATCATTTCTATCCTATTCCTTTGATGATCTATATTATGGACAATTATTCTGACCTAGTCAACATTATTATTGCTTATTTCTCTCAGTGCCAGCAGAGTGTGATTTCCGATATCTTTGTGGGTTTGCCAAACTATGTAATAAATCTTTGAAGGATCTTTTTGGCCTTTAAATACTACTTGTGTTTCAAGAACATTAAGAACCAGTTTTATTCTGATTATGTAATGTACTTTTCCATTAATATTCCTCTGTGTGAGTTGTCAAGGCCTGGTCAATTGGTTGAACCAAAGATACAATCTGAAAATATGATTAGCAGTAAAAACATAAATAATTGCCTCACCTATATGACATCA
The DNA here is from genome assembly GCA_019925275.1 of Mytilus edulis. Lineage (NCBI taxonomy): Eukaryota > Metazoa > Mollusca > Bivalvia > Mytilida > Mytilidae > Mytilus > Mytilus edulis. Next base: position 42,572,106 of record CM034349.1, on the reverse strand, counting down.
TTAAGCACATGCTTTACACAATAAATATTCCACTATCAATGTTTCCAAACATTTTAGAATTAATTGTTTGCTTTAAGAAAAACAATAAAAGAAACTTACATTAATATTGTAATTTAAAGAGGGACGAAAGACATCAGAGGGACAGTCAAACTCATAAATCGAAAATAAACTGACAACGACATGACTAAAAATGAAAAGGACAAACAGAAAAACAATACTACACATGACACAACATAGAAAACTAAAGAATAAACAGCACGAACCCCAAAAATTAAAGATCAATGTTGTACTAATGTACTTTGCACCTAGTCTATACTTGCAGTTTTTGCAAGAGTCAAGGCTTTAAATAATTTAAAAACTTTTTTGTGATTTTCTTTATGAGGTGTTTGTTTCCTTTAATTCTCCTAAATATATCATTGATTATCAAAATGTTAAATTTATACTTCAAACATTTGATTTTTTTTTGTAGAGCTAACAACCTCTCCAGCAAGATGGATGTGTAAAGAAATGTCAGGAAAAAGAAACCAGAAACACATGCTGATATTTAATGGTTTCAACATCATAACTTTTGGCTGATATCCTCTCTCGGTTATGTAGTGTTGAAAATCACGCTGAATGGAAAAAAAATCAAGTTAATCAAGAAACTGTCTTTGAATACTGAAACAAGTGTTTTCCCTTTGACTGCAAAACATAATACTTCTACTTTAGATCACCACAAGCCACCAATCAAGGTAGTGGATACTTCGTCTGAGGGTGATACGCTTAGATATTAAATATGAAAAGCTTATGTCAAACATATAAAAGGTGATGGACTTGCGAATCTATTGTATAAGAATGAGAAGAATTTACACTAAAACAATGTTTCCCTTTTTTCAAAATGTACAGCAAGGAATATAAAAACTAGAGGCTCTTAAGAGCTTGTGTCGCTCACCTTGGTCTATGTGCATATTAAACAAAGGAAACAGATGGATTCATGACAAAATTGTGTTTTGGTGATGGTGATGCGTTTGTAGATCTTTATTTACTGATAATTCTTGCTACTTACAATTTTCTCTATCTGTAATGAACTTGGCCTTTAGTTACAGAGGAAAACATTTTGTAAAAACTTACCAAAATTTACCAAATTAATGAAAATTTTTAAAAATTGACTATAAAGGGTAATTACTCCTTAAGGGGTCAATTGACCATTTTGGTCATGTTGACTTATTTGTAGATCTAAATTTGCTGAACAATATTGCTGTTTACAGTTTATCTCCATCTATAATAGTATTCAAGATAATAACCATAAACGGCTAAATTTCTTTAAAAATATACCAATTGGGGGGCAGCAACCCAACAACCAGTTGTCCTATTCATCTAAAAACTTCAGGGCAGATATATATTTACTAGATAAACAAGTCAACCCCTTGTAAGATTTGCTTTAAATGCATTGGTGTCAGAGTTATAAGCCAAAATCTACATTTAACCCCTATGTTCTATTTTTAGCCATGGCGGCCATCTTGGTTGGTTGGCCGGGTCACCGCACACATTTTTTAAAACTAGATACCCTCATAATGATTGTGGCTTAGTTTGGTTGAATTTGGTCCTGTAGTTTCAGAGGAGGAGATTTTTGTAAAAGATTACAAAAAATTACGAAAAATTGGTAAAAAATTACTATTAAGGGCAATAACTCCTTACGGGGTCAACTGACCATTTTGATCATGTTGACTTATTTGTAGATCTTACTTTGCTGAACATTATTGCTTTTAAAGTTTATCCCTATCTATAATAGTTTTCAAGATAATAACCGAAAACCCTTTGAGCCAGGTGAGCTACAAACAGTACTGTTTTATACCTCATTATCATTTCTTTTCATATTAGGTGTGGTCCATATTGATGATATTGCCCCTTCTTGGGACCTTTATAGGCAACATCTACAGAGGGAACAATCGACGAAAACCATTTTACATTATAAAAAAACTAACAGTTTGTAGTAAATTTAATGATCGACTTAATATGTTACATCGAATGTATACTACATTTACATGGTCCTTACTATTAATTAAAACCAGGGTTTTTTTGTACTGACAAAAGTGCAATGTTTCAGTTTGTCAAATGGTTTTAGTTTATTCTATTCGCATTTTTCATATACTACAAGACATACACTTTTAGAAATTTGGCGTGATAGAAATCATTTTATACTAACGCCATCTCGGAATAGTCTCTATAAATATAGACCAACCCACGTTGTGTTTGTGTTCATTTGGACAGTACTATGCTTTGTGCTAAAAGAAGGGCGTGTGTATATTCAAACTAGACTTACTAGAAATGTTATACAATCATACCCATCATTCACTTGGGAATCAAATCACTCTTCTTGAAAGAATCGAGGCTAATTGCAAGTCATCATTTGAACACAAATGTCGGTAAAAATTGTAATATAATCAAATCATTCTTTTCAAAAGAAAGAAGGCTAATATATTGTGTTGATTACGTGAAGACTAATGAAATACAATTTTGAAACCATTGACATATCTTTGTAATGTTGTGTACTTGATGTCTTTGCCTTTAAAGGTTACTTTTAGGTTTGAATATTATCACCTAGTTATAGCTCAATAATGACGACGAATATTAGTGCCATTTAGGTTATTACTATTGTCTCCCACTCTGTTTGAAATATAAATGATTTATAAATGAAAATCAAGAAGGCCATATGGTACAAATATGAAAGTAGAATATTAAAAAAACCTATACACGTTTGCATACAAAGAGAGGTACTAAACAAAAGCCATTAACATTTTAAAAACATACAAGAGTTTTTTCAAGATTATTATTTTTAATGTTTTTTTTTGTCTTTACCAAGCGACAAACTCGTTCAATATCTTCTTTGCACATTCTTTTAAGGTTTATTTCTTTAAGAAAGTTAAATGGATTCAACACGAATTTTACATAAATGAACTAAATTTACTCGATCGGTGAGGTATTATCGAATCTTTAATCGTCGCAACTTGTTTGAAAGTCCTTCAATGATATCTAGTCTTCTTTTTCTTTATCTATGTGACCGCGGTCTGTTCGCTGTCCATCAAGTCATACTAATTACATAAAGTAATGATGGTTTATATGTTGTCCTGATCATGCAAGCAATATTTGACACTTGACGTTGTGTCTTTTTAGTGATACTTAGAACTTATAATATTTTTTTAAAGAAAAACCTTTTTATAATTTGAAAAGCTCTTAAAAAATCAGAACTGTTAAAAATTGTAGAAAACTTTTGCAGAAAGCCGGACGTTCAATATATATACTCTTACATGATGCATTAACGGAGTTAATTAGTCCTCCTAGTAAACGATTAATTTAACTGTACTAAACTAAATGTTATGTCCGCTCTAAATATGAATGAAATACTTGCCACTGGACATTAAGCAATTAACAGAAAAAACGTTATTTGTATGTTGCAAATCATACTTGCATTTAAGAAATTCAAACGGCATTGTACAAACTTTGCTAAAAATTACCACTTCATTAAGTTAAAAGCAATAAGGAAACTTGCACGGTATAATGTAAAATCAATGTAGAAGATTTCTTTCGTGTGAAGTTTCACCACCTACAATTAAAAACAATAATAATCATGCTGATAACAAAATCTATAAAGCCACTGTAAGTATAATATTCATTGCGTATTGTGCCATTCGTATCTGGTGTCTGTTTATTTAAAAACAGAAGTCTGTTGTTTCCCCTTTTACTTGTATAATGTGCCATGTCTTGGACGCTTATCTATTCGCGTCTTTACACCTCTTCTCTAGAAAACGCTACTAAAAACGGCAGTCCCCTCATTCATATCAGGGTTGGTTCTGTAGTAAAATATATCTGCTTAATTGTAATACAATAGTTGGTTATATCGTCCAAGTATATTTTTACCAAATAGTTTAACAGGATGCATTTGTTCAGTATTGAAATATTGTGTGATTCCAGTGTTGTCTATGTGCAGACTGGTTTCCGCTAATTTCTCTGTGAATAGTGAACCACCATGACATGTGTACATTTGACTATACGCATCACTACACCTTTCATTTAGATGTCCTTGGGTGGACTTTGTGCTGATGGTCTCAACTCTAGAAAAAAGCTGTTCTCTTAATTCTAATACCTCAAATGTAAATTTCAATTATTAGAAACAATCTGAACACCGTCTAAGGATTTGCTTGTTGTGAGAATAGTATCGGGTGTATGTACTTAAACAAAAGTGATGACATTGTCTGTGTCGAACAAGGATCAGGTTATCTAAAGGTATTGATAATCAAAATGGTACAATTTAAGAGACAGTATGTAACAAAGCGTGTTCTACAATATAGGTTACCTTCAACTACTTTCAACCGCCATTTAACAACTAATACTAATTTTATACATTAATGTTATAGAAGAAAAATGTTTTCGTTTAAAGGAAAGTTTAAAAAAAAAACCGCCTTATTAACTTTATAGTTGAATGGAAGGAACATTTTATGTGCAGTATTACCAAGATGGTGGCGAATTTGGTAAAGGACAGAAGTTCACATCTAAGTTTGTCCTGTAGATCGTGAAAGTGTTTAAAAAATCCCGGTAAGTTAAAAACTGTATGTTTAATTTTAAGTTATATAAAGTGTTATCGATTTGAAACTTTCAGATTAATTGACAAGTTAACAACCTACATTTTCAAATATAATGTAGAAGAGGGACGAAAGATACAAGAGGGACAGTCAAACTCATGAATCGAAAATAAACTGACAACGGCATGGCTAAAAATGAAAAAGACAAACAATTAATTACACATAACACAACATAGTGAACAAAAGAATAAGCAACACGAACCCCACCAAAAAAGGGGTGGTCTCAGGTGCTCCGGAAGGGTAAGCAGATCCTGCTCCACATCTGGCACCCGTCGTGTCGCTTATGTGATGACAAATGCGGTTAATAGTTTAATTCGGTAGGTCACATTCATGAAAGGGAAGGGGATTGTAGTTACGACGTAAGGAACATATCCGATATCATTTGTGAAACGGTTATTCCATAACAGTCAACCAACTCGCGATGGCGTCCGTAAAATTTACGAAGGGATGATTTCAACTTCACCATTTGGAACACTTGGTTTAATAGCTTCCTGGTGAGCAACAACCCTCTATCAAGAAAATCATGATAGGAAATGCAAGCACGGGAATATTGTATCAATAGGGAGATATATACCCCGTATTCAGGTGCTGCTGGAATGTTGCTACTTAGAAATAGGAAGTTCACAATTGGAAGGCTAAAATCATCTCTTTTGTCGTAAAGTTTTGTTTTCAATTAACCCTTAATGCAATCGACCCGTAATGTGCCTTAATCATTAAACAGGAATTTATCGAAAGTGGATTTTTAAAATTTTGGTTTACGTTTTTTAAACTCTTACAAGAAAGCTAAATAGTTAAATAAAGGCAACAGTAGTATACCGCTGTTCAAAACTCGTAAATCGGTGGACAACAACAAAAATTGGGGTAACAACCTAAAACCGAGGGAAACGCATTAAATATATGAGGAGAACACTATATCAGCGTTAATGGGCCCGACGAGGGAGAAGTTCTCTTCCACTAATAGACGGAGTATGTCCAGTGCCAATCTCCGGCGCAGAGATAACATATCCGTTCCGTTCAATACTACGTAACACTACACTCAATATGACTATGACAGAACCATGAAATCAAGTATTCCACATTCTAGGAAAATTGGTTCCCAAGAAAAAAACAATGAGTCTACACTATTTAGAATAACATATTTATACAGCTAAAATAAAAGACTGGAGGCTTTTCTATGTTCACCTAATGACCAAGCTAAATAAATTGTAGGAATGACCTGGGAGATATACATAATATATGACGACCTGTTGGTGACCTTCTGCTGTTGTCTGTTCTATGGTCGGGTTGTTGTCTCTTTGACACATTCCCCATTTTCATTCTCAATTTTATATACATAAATATTTAAACAGAGGATGAAGAAGATGAATCGTTACACATTATAAAATTGTTTGTGGATGCAAATGAATATAAACAGTTATTTTTTAGGTCTAGTTTTTAATTAAGGAAGCAGACCTTGTGCAGGAGCACGCCATTAGAAACCAGAAGGACTTTAATAATTAGCAAATTTAATTACCTGGGGTATGCAAATAATGAACATGAATGATTCAGCAAAGGAGGGGGACATGGAGAGACTCATATTGAATATGAAGGAAAATGCAGCCTTTTATTACAGCCACTCAGTAATGAGTAAATATTTTTCTGAGTGCATTAACACCATCTTGCAAGTAGAGCACCTTTCATCCCCTCATATGAAAATGAGACAGCTAGAAGGGGCATACATCAATACCAAAAAACAAGGAAGCAGACCTTGTGCAGGAGCACGCCTTTAGAAACCAGAAGGACTTAATTAGCATTATTAGAAGTTTAGGTAAGAAAAATAGACTTAGCCTGCAATCACCCAAGTATTGTTACTGTAATTGTACTTCTGTATAAAAGTCTCATTTTGGAATTATCTCCCTTATACCATTGACCTAACTTAAAAATAGAGTTTCTTTATATTCCTAATTATTTTATTATTTTTAAACAGTTTCAAATTTAATATCTAAATACATGTGATCGATTTTGTCCTAATGATTGAATTTGAATACATGTATAATTATTTGTAAAAAAACACAATCAGGATAAATTTGTAAGGTGAGGTGAGGTGAACCTGATAAATTCTCATATTATACAATTGCACACTATGAATTTAATATTGCTCATGACCAATTAAATCTATTAAAAAGGGTTAAATATATTACTTTCATTACTTTACTAAACAGTCAGATATTGGGAACAATAACAGTTTCATAATATAAAGAAAACATCAGTCACATCTGTATTACTTGTTGATCTTATAGTTGAATATAATGTTTATTAATATAGGAGCAAATAAAACTGAAAATGGTTCCAGGAGAGCCAGCAGCTCAGCAGACATCATACATCGAATTGGGTAGACCATCTTCTTAGTATACCTAAATTCACCTCAAGCCATGCCAAGAAAACTTCATCTAAAGATCTGGAAATTGCTATAAACATTTTAAGTAAAGTTCAGCCATTTAAATATGTCAAGGGAAGGAAATTTGAAAGTTTTAAAACCATACAAAAAAATCCAAAATTAATAATTATTGTTCAAAGGAAAGATCTAATACATGCCATCCATAAACAAATTCAGAGGTTATTTTTAAATTCATAAATTTTTCTATAGTGTGTTTATAGTTTCATTGAAAATCAACTGCCTATATCTACTGAACTTTGTGTCTCTATTAAAAAAAAATTTAGAATACCTTATTTACTGAATGTCAACAGCATATAAATTATAACCATTAATTTTTCAATGCATGTAAATTTCTCTCCACTAATACTGAAAATGTAATGAAGGTAAAAGCAGTTTTTAGTTAATTTTACTTACCCATTACAATTATTTAATGTTATTTTTGAAACTGGATATATGCCGAAACAGTGGTGTAAAGGAATACTTATTCCTATGCAAATAAAAATTATGTAAATGTTACTGATGATTATAGAGATATAACACTAAGCAGTTGTTTCTGCAAACTTTTTACTAGTGTTATTAAGGTAAGGCTCATATTAGGGGCTAACGAAAATGACATTGTAACTGATGCTCAGTTTGGGTTCTGACCTGATCATTGGTTACTAATGTTTAACCTATGTTGCTTAGCTAAGGTTTTGGGCATGTATGGTATGCATAGAATTTTGTATGTGAAGAAGCATTTTTTTATTCAAACAAAGGTTTATTGACCAAAAAAGAAATATGTTTTTAGATTCATCATCAAAATGAACGATCTATAAACATGTAATGGATGAATGTTTAACTGCCATTTTTTTTCACAAATAAGTCCACAATGTATCAGATTTTTAACTAAATATAGACTGTCATTTCCTAAGGGGAGGTAAATTAGTTCCAAATGTTTTGTATCAATGGGAATTGATATTCTAGATAAAGTTTAGTGTAAATTTAGTGTAAAAGATCAGGAAACAATGACTAATATCTGCTTTGTTATTTAAATACTCTTCATTAATTAATAAAATTATAGTGAGCTATGTTCATAATTTATTATTATTATTTAATGTGCCTCTCCATGTCCCTTTATAGTGTAATTTTAATCAATAAGTTGTGAACCATACCCTTTCATTGAGGCCTTTTTTGTAAAATGAATACCTAATTTTTGATCCCTGCATGTAATATAGTTCAAAAATATATAAAATTGTTATTACCTATACATCTACCTACAGTTTATTAGTTTACTGCTTTTATGTGTTTGTATTCGCTGTTCATATTTCATTGATTGTAATAACAAATGAAATTTTAAAATTAATTCAAATGTTGGTCTGCTATATTTATCTGTCTATTATTATTCTATTATATACACTTTGAGGAAAGCGCTAAAAGATTTAGAAGGCAAGAAGATGAAAAAAAAGTTGAATTGATAGAAAAAGAATTGTTTTTAGAAAAAAAAATTTGTAATATATATATTTAAATATTTTAACAGTGACTAAAGTTGAATTACATTTAGACAAAAAAAAAATATTGAGATTTCCTTCATGTAATGATTTAAAGCACCTACATCTCATATAAAAAAATTGGAATGGAAATGATTTCCTTCATGTAATGATTTAAAGCATCTACATCTCATATAAAAAAATTGGAATGGAAAAGATTTCCTTCATGTAATGATTTAAAGCATCTACATCTCATATAAAAAAAATTGGAACGGAAAATACATTTTTGATAATTGTTATATGTTATCATATAATTCTTTCAGTGAAAGAAAAGATTTACATTGACTGTGATATTGACTTGTAATGTATGTTTAATGAAGAAAAAAAGAAACCCTACCAGAATATTTATAGTTATCATCAAATCTGTGTTTCTCTTTATTTGTAAGTACATGAATTATATTTAGTGAAAATTGTTGATTTAAAAAAATGTATAGTCTTAAAAATGAATTTGAGTGGTTTCTTCTGAAAAGGGATCAAAAGACGTTAAAATGAAGGTATAAGTATGTAATTACAAGTTGAAGCAAATTGTAAGATTTTTTTTTTGAATCAGAAGTTTTGAGAAACATCAGTGTGTGCTAAGGAGTATTATATTGATTTCTGCTATGATTTATTGTTCATTACTATTTTTAAAAAGATTGGCCAAAATGCATGAAATTATTAGCTCACCTGACCTGAAAGGTCAAGTGAGCTTTTCTCATCACTTGGCGTCCGTCGTCCGGCGTCCTGTGTCCATCGTCCGTAAACTTTTACAAAAATCTTCTCCTCTGAAACTGCTGGGCCAAATTTAACCAAACTTAGCCACAATCATCCTTGGGGTATCTGGTTTAAAAAATGTGTCCGATGACTTGGCCATCACCCAAGATGGCCGCCATGGCTAAAAATAGAACACAGGGGTAAAATGTATATTTTGGCTTATATCTTTAAAACCAAAGCATTTAGAGCAAATCTGACAGAGGTTAAATTGTTGATCAGGTCAAGATCTATCAGCCCTGAAACTGTCAGACGAATCGGACAATCTGTTGTTGGGTTGCTGCCCCTGAATTGGTAATTTTAAGGAAATTTTGGAGTTTTTGGCTATTATCTTGAATACTATTATAGATAGAGATGAAGTGTAAACAGCAATAATGTTCAGCAAAATAAGACCTACAAATAAGTCGGCATGACCAAAATTGTCAGTCCATCCCTTAAGGAGTTATTGCCCTTAATAGTCAATTTTAACAACTTTTTCGTCATTTTTTGTAACTTGTACAAAAATCTTCTTCTCTGAAACTATTGGGCCAAATTTAAACTAACTTGGCCAAAACTATAATTGTGATAAATAGTTTTAAAAATGTGTCCGATGACCCCGTCTACCAATCAATATGGCGGACATGGCTAAAATTAGAACATAGTGGTAAAATGCAGTTTTTGCTTTATATCTTTGAAACTAATACATTTAGGGCAAATCTTTCAAGATTACAATGTCCATCAGAATAAGATCTATCCCCTCACAAATTTTCAGATGAATCCTACAACCCGTTGTTGGATTGCTGCTCTAAAATTGGTAATTTTAAAGAAATTTTGCAGTTTTTGATTATTATCTTGAATACTATTATAGATAGAGATAAACTGTAAACAGCAATAATGTTCAGCAAAGTAAGATCTTCAAATAAGTGATATGATTAAAATTGTCAGAGAACTCCTTAAGGAGTTATTGTCCTTTATAGTCAATATTGAACAATTTTTCGTCTTTTTTTTTATTTTGTACAAAAATCTTCTAAAACGATGGGCCAATTTTAACCAAACTTGGCCAAAATCATTACTAAGGTATCTATGTAAAAAAAAGTGTCTTATGACCCCAATTACAAGATGGCCGACATCAGTAAATACAGTAACAGGGGAGCGACACAGGTTTTGAGAGCCTCTAGTTTTTTTGGGTGCAGATGAACTGTAATGAGAACTTTTTTTTTAGGGTAACAAAAGGATTTTAAGATTCCAATTACTTAAACTAAAACAATAAAGTAATATTTTAAAATGTATTGAAATGAAAACAAAAATTTATCATTGGAATTTTATTTCACTCAAACTAGTATGTCTTGTATACATAAATAGATTGTTTGTAAGCTATTAAACCTGTGCACTGAATGGTTAAAGCATAAATATCTCCAAGAAATGAACTTTTGTCTTTATTTATTTGATATTTAAAAAATTAATAAAATTTTGAATCGATTGCAGTTTTTTATTACATTGTCTCCTAATATTATGATGAAATGATGTACTTAAATGCTTTGTGTATCACTTGAAAATAGAATAAAATTTGTATATGAAAAAAAGATTTTTTTAATTCTATTCAAAAATTTTGAAATTAGGATTGGAATGGGGGTTGAAGTTTGAAGGGTTATTACCTATTTACAGGAACATATTGGTTTACAGTTGTAACAGCAGATATGACCTTTTACATCTGTTTTTTCAAAGCCATACTGCCGTAGTAGGTATTCTACTTTTCCCTACAAAAACCAATAATATCAGGCTTGATATCAACTACATTAGCAGCAATATTCCTATTGCTGTAATAAAGGACAGCTTCGGCTGCTATCCCTGAACGACCAGCACGCACAAGCTCTTGGACATAATCGGACAGTGATCTTGGTTGACGTGCATGGATGACTCTCATAATTGATTGAGAATTTGATTGAGAATTAAACCCCATACCAACAACTGATGTGCAAAACACAAGTTTTATCCTTGGGTTTACACAAGCCAACTCTTTAATTATATAATTTTTTTTACACTAGCTGTCATCCTGACCACTGCAAAGAACACCGTATATAGATGATTCAAGAGTAGGTTTCTTGAATATGTGGTTGCAGTAGGCAGCTGAATTGCCTATGTACTGTAATGGCATAAATAACAAAGTAACTGGAAAAGTTTCCCTATTTTCAAACAGATTGTCACAAATTGGCCTATATATTTTTTCATAGGCCTCATATATATCAAGGGATGCCTCTTCAAGTTTGATCTCCAGGTAAATGTTTTCCCTATCAGGACTTTCCCGAATTACTTTTGGATTTCTCATCCCTATAGAACTGGTTACTGTCTTCTCTTCCTGTTTTGTGACAGTGGCACTAAGTCCCAATCTTGGTACTCCTGGAAAAAATTCTGGAAGCTCTTTCAGGTGATCAAAAGCTTTTCTGAATGATTTCCCCCTATTCAATAAAAAAAAAGTAATGATCATTCATTTTGATAATAACCATTTAATAAATAAAGTTAAATACACCACCACCAAATAAAGGGATATAAGCAATATGAAGTGATTTTTTCCAATAAAACTCTGATTTTATTAAAAACGATGTTGAAATTTGTGTTCTGTATTTGTTATATTTTTAGTTATCTACATGAAATAAATTTCAAAGAAAATCACTGAATCTAATAATCCAAAAATGAATAATATCTATTATACTTTAAAAACAATACTGGTCACAGATAATTGGAAGAAATGCATTCACAGTGGAATGTTAATAGCTGAAATAATATACATTTTTTGTCCGCAGTTGGAATTGAACCAACATACAGCAAAGTGTATTACCCTATAGATACAGACTTCTTTATAATGTATGTTGTTAGTAAGGGTGAAATAAAATGTTAATAAAAAAATAATAAAAGCATTAATTACTAAATGTTATTGTTAACAAAAAGTTTTAAAAAACCATTAAAAGCTTATACTAGCTGCATTATAGAAAAGAGGGACGAAAGATACTAAAGGGACTGTCAAACTCATAAATCTAAAACAAACTGACAACGCCATGGCTAAAAATGAAAAAGACAAACAGAAAAACAATAGTACACATGACACAACATAGAAAACTAAAGAATAAACAACACGAACCCCACCAAAAACTAGGGGTGATCTCAGGTGCTCCGGAAGGGTAAGCAGATCCTGCTCCACATGTGGCACCCGTCGTGTTGCTTATGTGATTACAAATCCGGTAAATAGTCTTATTAGGTAGGTCACATTCATGAAAGGGAAGGGGGTTGTACAAAAAATGTAGTTACGACATAAGGAACATATCCGATATCATTTGTGAAACGGTTATTCCATAACGGTTAACCAACTCGTGATGGCGTCCGTAAAATTTACGAAGGGATGATTTCAACTTCACCATTTGAAACTCTTGGTTTAATAGCTTCCTTGTGAGCAGTAACCCTCTATCAAAAAAATCATGATAGGAAATGCAAGCACGGGAATATCGTATCAATTAGAAGTTGACAGTGGATGAAAACAGGAAATTAAACCAGAAGCTAAAATGCAGATATGCACTGAAAATAAATTAATAAAAAATTGGTCCCTTAAGATCAATTTTACTTATTGTTAAGTTCAATAAATGTCTTGCTTCATGTTGCAGACAAATTCCATTAGGCCAACTGTAAGGAGTTTTGCTAGAAGTAATAAATATACAAAAACATATACATTATTGGTAAGTCTTAACATTAGAAATGGAAATACATACCTTGCTTTCTCTTTTATACTTACATAATCTGATAGAAATTCATGTCAAAATGTAAACTTCAAATCAATGGTTAAATAAAAAACAAAACAACAAAATATAATTGAGGTTATATAAGAAATATTGATTTTTTTTAAATTGGAAAAAATAAAAAATGCAAGATATTGAGATCAAGTTACAAATTTGATAAGAAAGGTGATAAGCCAGACTTTACTTTCAAAGAAATAGCCAATGCTTGATAAAATATATAAATTATGTTCATTATTGACCAATATACGGGGTAACGCACAACCAGGACAAAAGCTTAAAGAATTACGTTAAAATTGTTTTATAAAGTGTAATAGATGTCCATTAAGTTCACTTAAAAAGTATGGATTGTTACCAGTATTTATTCATACATTCAATACATTTTGCTATTGTCCAACAGAAAAAAGTTGTAAAACTGAATCTGAAATTAAAATACAAAGAAAGCTGTAACGTACCAATCTGCAACTTTATGACATTCGTCAATAAAAATTGCCTTCACTGAAGATTTGAAACTCCAAGAAATATAAAGTAAGAAAAACATGGAATTCTACTATTGACTGTTTTGGCCATTTGAATGTATTAATGCACACATAATGTTGTTCTAAATTCATAAGATCAAAATTCTCATTAACAACAAAATTTATCATTATTTTGTAGCAAAATTTAACAAGAATTTTCTGTAAGTGGATTTCAGAAAAAAAATATGAAAATCTAAACTCTAAGGGGACTGCTTGATTTTAACCAGACTGCAAAACCAACATTCCATTTTTGTAATTGCATTATTGCTTCAAAGAACAATTTAACATGGGAAAGCAGTGATGTATATGTCAATAATAATTTTTTTAAATTTCTGGATTAATTTTTCTATACATAATTAATACATGCACATTAATAGTTTAATACCTAGAGGAATCTAAAAGATCATTTCCCTCTGAAGTGCAGAAGAAGGCTTCTGGATGAGCAAATATTAAGTTACATTTGGAAATATCTGAAGTATCTATATCACGCTTAAGATCTTGGATATTTTCCTCGACAGTCTTCCCTGTGGAATAAAGGAGCACAGTTAAACTATGTAAAACTACCTGCCAAGAATTATAAGATACTGAAACAGAAGAAATTAAATATAGCCAACAATCAAGTGTCATGATTTATGAATCTAGATTTTATCAAATTTATGCCTCATTCAATGAATCAGAAACTACTTATTGACGAAACCAAATACTTTTGAACATACATGTACATGTACCTGTAAGATTTAGACCAACTTTATATATATTTATATTCATGTATATGACAACTTGACATATTAAGTACAGTAACTGTTTCGTCCCGGCCAACGGTACTCATCAGGTGGCTTAAGGCTACCACTACAGTTATCTGTTACATGTAACTAATTATAATAAATAAATGGTAAATCACAAATGGGATTAGTCAGTGATCATCTCTTTGCACTCATATTCTTAAATATTTCACTTAGTGATCTTTAATTCCTGAAAAAAAATACTGATTTTGACATGTATGTGTAAAGAGGGGGAATCGGAGGGGTCCTGGTCCCATATCCTTGGCTATAAATTATGAAATACTCTATTCCAAATCCTGGGCTTAAAAATATGAAAGGGTCAATTTCGAAATCTTGAGCTTAAAAATACATGATCCCCAAGTCCTGAAAAAGACCCACCCTCTATCTGAGATTACTATAACACAGTGTTATAGTAATCTCAGCCTCTATAAACATCTTATAAATAACCTGGTACTTGATTAAAAATGTCATGCTTCAGTAATTCGTCATGTAATGTACCCTACCCACGAAAGGCGGACCCAGCCACCCTTACATAAAAAAAAATCCGCATATATGCCAAAGCAAACTAGAGGCTCTAAAGAGCCTGTGTCTCTCACCTAAGTATATGTGAGTATTTAAGAAAGGAAGCAGATGGATTCATGACAAAATTGTGTTTTGGTGATGATGATGTGTTTGTTCATCTTACTTTACTGAACATTCTTGCAATTTACAATTATCTCTATCTATAATGAACTTGGCCCACTAGCTTCGGAGGAGAAGATTTTTCTAAAAGATTACTAAGATTTACGAAAAATGGTTAAAAATTGACTATAAAGGGCAATAACTCCTAAAGGGGTCAACAGACCATTTCGGTCATGTTGACTTGTTTGTAAATCTTACTTTGCTGAACATTATTGCTGTTTACAGTTTATCTCTATCTATAATAATATTCAAGATAATAACCAAAAAACAGCAAAATTTCCTTAAAATTACCAATTCAGGGGCAGCAACCCAACAACGGGTTGTCCGATTCATCTGAAAATTACAGGGTAGATAGATCTTGACTTGAGAAACAATTTTACCCCTATGTCAGGTTTGCTCTTAAAGCTTTTAGTTTTTGAATTATAAGCCAAAAACTGCATTTTACCCCTATGTTCTATTTTTAGCCGTGGCGGCCACCTTGGTTGGATGGCGGGGTCACCGGACACATTTTTTAAACAAGATACCCCAAAGATGATTGTTGCTAAGTTTTGATTAATTTAGCACAGTAGTTTCAGAGGAGAAGATTTTTGTAAAAGATTACTAAGATTTACGTAAAATGGTTAAAAATGGACTATAATGGGCAATAACTCCTAAAGGGGTCAACTGACCATTTCGGTCATGGTGAATTATTTGTAAATCTTACTTTGCTGAACATTATTGATGTTTACAGTTTATCTCTATCTATAATAATATTCAAGAAAATAACCAAAAATAGTAAAATTTCCTTAAAATTACCAATTTAGGGACAGCAACCCAACAACGGGTTGTCTGATTCATCTGAAAATTTCAGGGCAGATAGATTTTGACCTGATAAACAATTTTACACCTATCAGATTTGCTCTAAATGCTTTGGTTTTTGAGTTATAAGCCAGAAACTGCATTTTACCCCTATGTTCTATTTTTAGCCATGGCGGCCATCTTGGTTGGTTGGCCGGGTCACCGGACACATTTTTTAAACTAGATACCCCAATGATGATTGTGGCAAAGTTTGGTTTAATTTGATTCAGTAGTTTCAGAGGAGAAGATTTTTGTAAAAGCTAACGACGGACGACGGACGCCAAGTGATGAGAAAGCTCACTTGGCCCTTTGGGCCAGGTGAGCTAAAAAATGGCCTCATGACTACAGGCACTTATTTCTGTGCTTGTTGATTCTGTCAATGTGGGGTTTACTATCCCACATTGACAGAAACAAGTGCCTGTGCTCATGACCAATATTATTTAAGACTACCCCGGCGCATATTTTGTTTTGTTTTGTGGCGCCACGTCCCCAAGCCACTGATCAAAGTATCTAAGAATAAAAGTAGATTTTTACCCTAGTATTTAATATACAACATTTCAGTGCTGGGTTCTTCAATTGTTTAACTTGCTCTTCTTGGATGACACTGAGAGGTGAAAAAAACAATCACAGTGCCGTCCAAGATTAGCGGGTCCAGTTGGTATATGTTGGCAAAATCGCTACTGTTTCAAGTGTTCCTTTTGTGATTCGTCCAACACTTCTTTTTGTTTCGGTTTCAGAATTATGTTAGGATGACCAAGTCCAAGGCGTCTGAGCGGTATTTCGTAATCCGCCATTTTTACAAATAGCCTTTTCACCTCCTTAAAACCTTCCGCTTGTCCGCCATGGGGAAATTTCCTCATGGAGTCAGCCAATCGTATGGCAGAAGGTCATATTAAGTGTAGTAGTGCGGAGCAAGTAAGGAACGGATATGATATCTGCGCCGGAGAGTGGTCCAGTGCGCGATGTTTTGTCGATATACTATAAACGATATAAAAAAAAAAATTGCAGTTAATCGTTTAATATTCAAACCAGTGACTGGATTCATGCACGAACTGAAATGCAACAAATTTTACAAGTGTAGCACACAGAAAATAAATTGAAAGGAATTTTACTACAAAGATGCATTGACTTTGGACTTCGTTAAATGTATCAACATGTTACACAGTCATTACAAAGGAAGTTTTAAAGATAGTAGACATCGATTTGTAGATAAATAAAAACATACTAAAACAAAGAAATATTTTTTTTCAATATTTTCTTGTATTGTTTTAATAAATAAATTTGCATTTATTGCAAGTATACACATAATTGTAAAAAAAAATATGAGTCTTATTGCCTTTCACAAGGTTGGATATATCAGCTGGCGTCTTGACTCTATATTTTAAAAATCTTTGTTGTAAGTAAGATTGAGAATAATTTTGGAAATGCTTAAGAAAATAACAACACTATAACCAAAAGGTAGAATACAGTTTATTATTAAAACATGATTATACACTGTTACTAATGCCATATTGTCATATTGTTTAAATTCCGCTCAGAAAACGTGTGGCGTCTAATGTATTAATAGTTTAATACCTAGAGGAATCCAAAAGATCATTTCCCTCTGAAGTGCAGAAGAAGGCTTCTGGATGAGCAAATATTAAGTTACATTTGGATATATTTGAAGTATCTATATCACACTTAAGATCTTGGATATTTTCCTCATTCCCTGCAGTCGACAGTCTTCCCTGTGGAATAAAGGAGCACAGTTAAACTATGTAAAACTACCTGCCAAGAATTATAAGATACTGAAACAGAAGAAATTAAATATAGCCAACAATCAAGTGTCATGATTTATGAATCTAGATTTTATCAAATTTATGCCTCATTCAATGATTCAGAAACTACTGAAATGCAACAAATTTTACAAGTGCAGCACACAGAAAATAAATTGAAAGGAATTTTACTACAAAGATGCATTGACTTTGGACTTCTTTAAATGTATCAACATGTTACACAGTCATTACAAAGGAAGTTTTAAAGATAGTAGACATCGATTTGTAGATAAATAAAAACATACTAAAACAAAGAAATATTTTTTTTTAATATTTTCTTGTATTGTTTTAATAAATAAATTTGCATTTATTGCAAGTATACACATAATTGTAAAAAAAAATATGAGTCTTATTGCCTTTCAAAAGGTTGGATATATCAGCTGGCGTCTTGACTCTATATTTCAAAAATCTTTGTTGTAAGTAAGATTGAGAATAATTTTGGAAAGGCTTAAGAAAATAACAACACTATAACCAAAAGGTAGAATACAGTTTATTATTAAAACATGACTATACACTCTTACTAATGCCATATTGCCATATTGTTTAAATTCCGCTCAGAAAACGTGTGGCGTCTAATGTCAACATGTTTCCAAAGTTAATGAAAGTGCAAATGCATCCATCCTCAGGACAAGAAAAAAGATTGCTAGCATCTTCAACTTGTAATGTTGGATTTTCGCCTTGCTGTATTTGTTGTGCCTTCCTGCACATGCTGCAATGTTTTTTGTATCAATTGTTTGACTTTAAGATCTGACATACACAAAGCAGTTATAGCATGCATGCACGTGTCTTCATTGATACAAATACTTAAATTCGTATCTTTGACCTTTTCTATTATCATAATTTCTCCACTGTCAACTTATGGATTCCATTTTTGGGCATAACAGCAATACGAAGCTGCAATACAAATTAATAAAATTATTATAAAAACAGGAATGCGTCCATAGTACACGGATGCCCCACTCGCACTATCATTTTCTATGTTCAGTGGACCATGACATTAGGATAAAAAAATCTTATTTGGCATTTAAATTAGAAAGATCATATCATAGGGAACATGTGTACTAAGTTTCAAGTTGATTGGACTTAGATGTCAAAAAGAAATTTAATAGTTTTTAAATCCACAGATATTTTATGCATGTCAATGTGATGTCTCCATACTGATGTCCAATAGGAAGATTATTTGCTTTTCATATACTCTTATTTGATCCCAAAAATAAGTGATGTCATTTATATGGTCATCCCACTGCACATTGCATTTAATAGCCTGTAATATAATGAACTCAGCTAGCCTTTATTGTAAAATAAAGTTCAGCGCTACCTTTTTGTTGTCATTATACCAATTCAAACATAATTTATATTGAATTTTACGCCAGATATAATGCATCAATGCTTTACATTGTTATCTAATGTCATATATTGACATATTTTTAACATCATTTAAATTCACAGATATAGCAAGGTCTTATGAAAACAATAAGGCAAGACTGATTATGTCCGCACTAAACTCATGTGTTCATATGAATTTGTTCGGGTTGTGGTCTCTTTGGCACATTCTTCATTTCCATTCTCAATTTTATTGTATTAAATTGAGATTATTTTCATTTGTAACAAACGAAAAGCAAATTCAACAGTACTCACATAATGTTTAGAATCTTTACCCTGTCTACTTTCAAAATACTTGAAACACGCTTGCTAATAATTTGGTACCTGAAATATGATTGGTCACTGCTGTTTTCCCAGCAATGATTGTTTTCTGTTCTGTTATCTTAATATAGACATATATAGTTCAAAAAAGATCTAAAATCCTGAAAAACAATTCCCTGCTTTATCTTTCAATATTTAAAATATCATACTTCTGCTGCTGAAGATGTCCTCCTCTTTTCTTCAGAAGATGTTGACGTCTGGCCTTATCTTTACACTTTTTATTTTTATCAGTGTACATTTGTCACATTTGCTAAATCTTGATTTGTAAAAATTAAAAAGAAATCTAGACATTTAAAAAAAAAAGTCAAACAAACCATTACTCCAAAAATTAAAAACTTAAAATGAAAAAAACCCAAGTAAATTGAAGTAATATTTTGGTACATTTGAATAAATGGTATTCGGTTTTATTTTACCTTTGGCAGATCAAATTACCTTCTTCAACTAGAAAAATGTTATAATTTTTATATTGACTATTAATTGAGATAATGTAGCCCTTCAGTGATTTTGAAACTTTGCTGAGTTCACATGTTACATGTACAAATTGCATTTTATTTTATAGCCATTATATATCTTCGTAATTCAATATATGATAAAGTGTTCTTTCTATGGCTTATTTTGGTGTATAAACTGGAGCAATCAACTCATAAGAGTCCTTATACGATATGTTTGTGAGTGACTTGGTTTATAAACAAATAAATTCCTTTTAAAAAATAAGTTCACAAAAATACTGAACTTAGAGGAAAATGATTTCGGAAAGTCCATAATCACATGGCAAAATCAAATAACAAAACGCTTAAAAAACGAATGCACAAGAACTGTCATATTCCTGACTTGGTACAGGCATTTTCAAATGTAGAAAATGGTGGATTAAACCTGGTTTTATAGCGCTAACCCTCTCATTTTGATGACAGTCTCGTCAAATTCCGTTATATTTACATTGATGCGTAAACTAAACAGACACAATAAATAAAATAGTCAAAATATAGGTACATCAGTCATCATCGTATAACAATTTTAAAAGGGACAATTTAACAGAACTCAAACATCTATCTACAAACACACATTCATTGATTTGTGTGTCTGACGTCAGAATTTTTTTGATACTTCACATAAATTTGTCGTCCAATGTTGAGAACTGCCCAGCTTGTTTACATATATTAACATCTGAGAAATCTGCATGCTCAATATGCTGCCAACAATTTCATGATCAGTGCTTCCTCAAAGATTCAAACTTATGCTATGCCTGCCATGGCACTTTCATACAAACTTTGGATAATACAGTTCTTCCGAATGAACAACAATCAGTGAACTTCAAAACACATGCCAATATAAATACAACTGTAACTCCAATCTCGCAAACTCCAGTAGTGTCTTATACTCAAGACAACAATAACATCACAAGAAGGGCTCTGCAAACAAAAACACCATGTAACAATGGAGCAGAACAAAGTTCTATTTCAACGGATAATGATCATACTCAAGAACCATCTATTAAACTTAAAGAACTACGCCAACTGGAACAAAAATTAAAAAAGAAGGAGGAACAACTCAAAATTAAAGAAGCAATGCTTAATGACGATTCAAAAGAAAAAGAGAAAATACTGGAACGACTTTTCAAAGCAGAAAATAGAAACTTAGAGCTCGAGCTAACAGTTAAGACACTCAACCGTAGAATTTCATTGCTAGAAGAACAGCCGAAACATCCTATGACAGAACAAGCATCCTCAAAACATTCTAACAGCTCCAATGGATCGACAGACTAATAACTGGTGTACGTGACAAAGTAACACGTTATGTACTCTCAAAGATTGACTCCGAACTAGACAAATTGCTTGGACAGGCCGAACAAACCCAGAGCTCTCCTTTATTGTCTTCTGACTATATACATGTACCAGATAATTCAAACCGTAGTTTCAGTCCATCATCTGTGAGCCAAAGTATGAACAATGACAATGCAAGTAAAATTCAAAATCAGCCTAATAGAAATGATATAATTGGTATGACCCACAACCCAACTCAATGTTATGCCACTCAACAGCAAATGCTCAATCAAAATATCAGGCAAAGTACTAAACCATCACAGATAACTACTCCAAGGACACACCAGCCACAACATCAGGAGCATCAATATAATCACCCAACCCATACTCCTACTAATACACAGTACTTTTCTAAAACTGGACAACCAATATTTTATGCAGCACCGTCCAATAACCATTTTTTAGCCAGTGTGAGCAAACACAACCAAAGCAGCTAACAGTAGAACCTAATAGTGCACACACAACTGACAATGATCCTGTAAATAGTGTAAATAATGATGTTGATGTTGATCTTGTCCGTAGTGTTGTCAAAGTTTTAACTTTTAATTGCAAAAATGTCTTAACATGTGGACCATTTTTTGATGAGGCTATGAAACATTTTGATGTATGTATGATACAAGAACACTGGCTGTTTAACTGTCAGATTAACCTTTTGAATGAACTTAATGAAAATTTAATTGGTATAGGAAAATCTGTGGATGATAAAGACCCACTTCCACCGACACATATGCCAAGAGGGTATGGAGGTGTTGCAATTTTATGGCGGAAAGAAATAAACCATCTCATTACACCTATACATATTGGAAATGAAAGAATACAATGTGTTGAATTAAAGGGAATTTCCCAACAGTTATTGCTTGTCTCAATTTATATACCATGTAAAAGCTCAGCTAATAGCATATCAGAACTTAAAGAATGTATAGATATCCTGTATGAAATATTACAATCATTTAAAGACACTCATACAGTAATCATTGGAGGTGACTACAACGAAAATTTGCTTGCAAATTCGAATAATGCAAGAAATAAATATATTTTCGATTTTATGAATGAATGTAATTTAAAGACCAAAGACGTAGGAAAAACTTTTATACATAGTAGTGGCAAAGACAGTACAGCCATTGATTACATCGTGCATCCAGAGGTATTTGATGAAAGTATTCTACACATGAGAAGACTAGAAATTACCAGTAACATCTCTGATCACTATCCTGTGGGAGCAAATATGAAATTTTACTTTTCTATGAAAAATACAGAAAATATTTCTTTAAACAATAAGCATGCTAGTCAAAAGGTGAACTGGAGCAAAATTGATAAGGACCAGTATAAACAAGCCATATCTGATCGAATAACTGACTACAACATTCAAACTGACAATACTGAGCAGATAGATGATGCAGTTTTGAAACTTACCACTGCAGTAATTGATGCATTAGCAGCTGTTGCTCCTCCTCAGAAAGTAAAAAAAACATAAACCTAAATTAAAATTGATGACTCATGATATTTATAAAGCAATTAAGGCTAAGAAATCCGCCTACTGTGAATGTAATATCAAAGGAAGACCGCAAGACCCAACCAATCCTTTACTTCTTCACAAAAAAATTACTACTTATGAACTAAGAAAGATATGCAGAGCCGAAAATGCAAAATTAAGAATAAATGATAGACAGAAACTTACTGAGGCAAGAACTATGGATAGCAAACTGTATTATCAGCTTATAAGAAAGCAAAGAGGAAAGTTAAACAGATTTATAGATGAGCTACAAGTAGGCAATAACTGTTTTAAAGGGGACGAAAACATCTTGGAAGGTTGGAAGTTACATTTTGCCAATCTAGCCAAACAATCAGAACCCACCAATTTTGATCAGGAATATTTTAGCTTAATTGACTCTGAATATTCCCAAATTATTGAGATATGCCAAGAAGTTTATGACCATGAAGTTGTCTCAACTGAAGAATTTGAAAAAGCAATAAAAAAATTAAATAGAAATAAATCAGCAGATATTTTTGGAATTACAACTGAATGTTTAATATATGGAGGGGAAAAATTAGAATACATGCTCCTTAATATCATAAATGCATCTTTCAAACACTGTTATATAACAAACTCTTTAAAGACTGGTACTCTGTCACCAATATTGTGAATTCAAAAAATTACAGAGGAATTACTATTACACCAACTATTTCAAAACTGGTAGAAACCATCATTAAACTTAGAATTAATCCAGATATCATCTTTAATCAAAATCCTATGCAACGAGGCTTTACAGAAAATACTGCTCCTTCGATAGCATCCCTCATTATGGAAGAATATAAAAGAGAAAACAAAGATCTAAAAAAGCCTACACTATTTGGAATGCTAGATGCAAAATCAGCCTTTGATGTGGTTCGACACACAAACTTAATAAGAAAATTATACCATATGGGAATTTCAGAACAATGCATACTATTAATTGACAATCTCAATATGGTAGCCACAACAAAAATAAAATGGAAAGGACAAATTTCTGGAGCATTTGATATTGAGCAAGGTGTGAGACAAGGTGGTACTCTCAGTGCCGATTTGTACAAGGTCTATGTCAACCAACTCTTGGATAACTTAAATGAGTCAAATATTGGCGGGAAAATAGGACAGATTAGCTGCTGTGCCCCCACCTGTGCAGACGATATTGCTCTATTAGGAAACAACCCTCTTGATCTACAAATCTTGATCTACAAATCTTGAACAACATAGCTTTCGACTACAGCCAACGTGAAGGTTACCTACTACAGCCAGAAAAAAGTGTTGTACTACCAGTAATTACAAGTAAGAAAGTTTCATATGAGGATGAAAAATGGTTTATGAAGGACAAACTTATGCCTGTAGTCAATAAAACAGCTCACATTGGGATTCAAAGAAACAGTAGAGATACAACTGCAAGTACCATCGAAGAGAACCTGAAAAAAGCCAGAAGGACACTATACAGCCTAATGCATCAAGGACTGCATGGAGAAAATGGACTGGATCCTATTACCTCTGTTAGCCTTCTACAAACCTTCGTCTTTCCAGTAATGTTTTATGGTTTGGAAGTGTTGTTACCTAATGGCAAAAATTTGGACTCAATAACAAAGCAATACAAGAAAATTATAAAACAAATTCTGTCACTACCAGTAAATGTTGCAGATCCAGCAATATATATAATTTCTGGCCTACTCCCGGCAGAGGCAATAATACACAAAAAAGCATTAATCCTATTTGGAAGCATTTGCAGAGCAGACTGTAATGCAACTGAATGGAAAATTGCAGAAAGACAACTTGGTTTAAAAACATTTAAAAGTAACAGCTGGTTTATTGTTCTTAAAACAATATTTTTAAAATATGGAATTCAAGACCCTTATACATCTTTATTTGACCAAACTATAACTAAATTAAAATGGAAACACATGATTAACCAAAAAGTCAACACTTACTGGACTGAACGAATACAACAAGACTCTTTAATGTTCAGCTCTCTACAATACCTTGATGGAATGTATCGCATAGGAAAATGTCATCCAACCGCATCTACTTGCTCTGCAAATATTCGAGATATATCAAGAATCCCAATCCGTTTAAAGATCCTAACTGGTAGCTATATACTGCAAACAAAAAGAGCTGTATTCAACATCACTAATCCTGATCCGACCTGCATGTTATGTGGAAAAAGTGATGAAACACTGAGTCATTTTCTTCTTGTGTGTACTGAGTTGGAAAATATACGAATGACACTAATTCGTGAAATTATTGAAGTGTGCAGTGTGCTTTTTGCAAAATACAAGCTCAATATTAAATTTGATCTGCTTACAATTCTCATCAACCCATATTATTATTGTGGAGAACAATGGAATTCTAGGAATCTTATATCAGACATTGATCAATTGCTGGAACCTCTCTGTAGATGCTTATGCTACAAGCTTCATGCTAAAAGATATCAACTTTTAGACATTCAAACTAAACCTAGAACTGTTAGAAAGCTTGCAAAGTAGAATGTTCGCATCTTGGTACTGCCCACAATCCCATTTTTTTTATACTTTTAGATCTTAAAATATACCTACTAATTTCATATTTTCTAGCCCTGCTTAAAGTTAAAGTGTAAATAATTATATCCTTCTAAAGAGACATTAATCTTAAGTTAGTGGATACAGTGTGTTGTAATTATATCCTACTAAAGAGACATTAATCTAGTGGATACAGTGTGTTGTATATATTTTTTTCTTCTTTTATTGGTGGAGGACTTTAGAACAGATATATATTATTTAATTTTTTTTTTTTATATAAATTAGATATCCGTGTATATATATTCTTGGTGGAGGATAACCATATTATTACTCCCAATCAGTGGAGGTGTGCCTTTATTGGCAGAAGTTAGACAGATACAGATACAGATACATGGAAACAATTTGAAAGTTTACATAGGCAATGTTAGCATGTAGGGTTAAAAAATCAAAAGTATGCAAGATTAAAAAAATATCAGAAATAGACGGAGATTGAAAAATAGTCCAAAAGTTGTATATACTAGAATTTATAAGAATCCACAAATAGTTAATTCCACTATCAGTCATCATCGTAGAACAATATTAAAAGGAACAATTTAACAGAAAACAAACACATTCATTGATTTGAGTGTCTGACGTCAAAAAAATTTATACGTCACATAAATTTGTCGTTCAATGTGCATACAATCAATTTTAAAATTTACATAGGCAATGTTAGCATATAGGGTTAAAAAATCAAAAGTATGCAAGAATAAATTTCAGAAATAGACCGAGATTGAAAATAGTTAAAAAGTTATATACAGAATTTATAAGAATCCACAAATAGTAAATTCCACTACGCGATTGAATGATTTTGACGTTTATGGTTCAACGTATTTTGTAATTCATAATAGAAATATATCAAAATGACATAACCTAGAATAATATCATACTGACGGGATCTTTTAAAGTACAGAGTCACGTTATAAGAATTAAAGAAATACAAAAAGTCGCATATACAAAGCATGACACCAAAAATTGAAAGACAATACAAACACATTGACGAGATGTACAAGTACCGAGCCACGTCGGATATCACATAAAACCATTCAACAGTAAAAATAATATGAATAATAAAACAAAGAAAAATGAAAGAACTATAAAACACGTTGTTAAGATGATAAACAACATCAGTACGCAGAATCTATACATCAAGACCAATTAAAAGACATTTTATTCTTAAATTCTTGAAAGTTGGAGATAAAAGAAAATAAAAACGTTTCGTCGAACCTGTCCATGTTATTTTTGCTTTTCTTTGTTATCAACTAGATCTGTTAAATTGAATATCGTTTATCAAAACAAAACACAAAACAACCTTCAAGAGTGACGACTGGAAACCTACACCAATCATATGAACCTATTCCCTTATATGAAAATCATATAAGTATTATTCATTGTTGAAGACAATTCAGCAACTATCAAGATGAACAACAGAATTAAAAGCCCTGTTTATTGATACTTGTATTTTTTCAATGTATTCTGAAGGATTTTGGCTTATGTACGTTCACTCCATATCTCTTGATTGCTATCCTCACATATTTTTTAACTTACTTTATGTATAGCAACATGCGACAAAGAAGTTCCCTACATCAACAGGAAATGGCTCTTGGATATTCCCTCCATACCTTGATCAGTACATTCCTGCTTGTAAATTTTATAGACATAGCCTTTTGTAAGGCATGGTGGAAGATGCATTTTAAGGCTGTTAGGTAACATGGGTAACTTTTCAGCATATTGCCTTGAAAAGGTCTCCAACCAATTAAGAGCATTAACTGCTTTAATGCCATGGAGTTTTTTTTACCAATTTGTCTATTTTATTTTCTCCATCTAAAATTTATTTCTCTAAAACTAGAAAAAAAAATTAATGAAGGTGTCAATACATTCCTGCTTATACATTTCATAGACATAGCCTTTTGCATAGTGGAAGATGCATTTTAGGGTTGTTATGCAATTTTACAGCATACTACCTAGAAAAGGTCTCAAACTCTAAGAGCATTAACTGCTCCTAATGTCATGGAGCCTTTATTTTTATCAGATTTGTCTCTTTTGTATTCTCCACCTAAGATTTATTTATCAGAAACTGCAGAAAAAAAATCAAAATAAATAAAGTTGTCAATAAGAGTATATATAATTTTGTTTTTGATAATTCCTTGCACACGTCTTATTACAGCTATATTCAGTAAGCATTTCATTGAGTGAAAGTGTTTTGCTGACTATCTACAACACCAACTGGAGATACATTTGTATTTTATTCTTTCAAAAAAATTTCAATGCAAGTATAATATTTTGAATAAAGTATAGAAATATCTCCATTATTTCCGTCCATGAACGAAATTATACAAAACTTGGGATACCATATTGGTAATTATATTCCGAGTTATAACCATTAAATCAGTAAGTGATATAATTCACTTTATATAAAGATTGTAACTTTAAGATACAACATCAACCTTCATATCTTGTCTTCAGATATTCATAAAATTATTGATTCCATTGTGTACACTTAGTGTGATTATGACGTCTTTAATGATGATTTAAGATGTCTGTTTCGATCAATATATGTATGAAATAGTTTCGGAAAATTTTGACGTTGTCCACTTCAAGTTTAAAACGTTGGGTTTTAACCAAAATATTTTATTTCTAAGAGTTACAGTATAAAGAGAATAACAATATATATTGTTTCAAGACATACATTTTATTTGTACTAGCAAAGCCTCACATTCTTTCCGTTTCTGTAAAGCCTAGTACAAATAATTTCATATATAGGGGCAATGTATGTTTTATATTTATTGTCTTTAAAGGGCCTTTTATATTGTTGTGTCGCCACCACAGGCTCGTATTTCCAGTCAGCGCATTGCCCACTAATGAAACTGTATTTCTGTATTGAGGCGCAACATGAAACTGCAGTTTTGACAAAAGTAATAATTTATTCTCTTCTATACCTTTTTATTGATAAGGTATTTTCTCTGCCAGCAGAGATCTGGGTTCCACTTTGAGGGTTGCCCTACTGGTCACATATCTCTTGCCACCAATGTCAAGCGCTACTCTACCAGCTTGAACATCACCCCAAGCAGCCTACTTCACGTCAGTCACCCTTTGACTTGCCAGGTGATCCCAGACCACACGGCGGACAGGCTCAGTGGCTGCAGCAGCCCCTGTCCTATCCAATGTTGGCCTTGTGGCAACTGCTGACTGTGTTATAGGTTCCTCAACCCTAATAGGAGTCAGAGGAATACTGGGTATGTCCAGTGTTTCTTGGGGACCAACTCCAATACTGAGTTGGTCCAAAACCTCTCCATCCTCAACATCAGATACTAGGAATGGATTTAAGGCCGTCTTCTTAAACACTGTTGACTGGCTTATCTGCCTCTACTGGTGTAGTTGAGGGCTCCCTAACTACAGCAGCTGTCACCCTACGTAGAGTAGGATGTGGTCTGGAACTGGCCTGGGTGTCTGATGTTGGTTTCTCACATAGTGTTCTGGATGTTACATAACTGGGTTGGGAAGGTAGTGCAACCCTAGCCAACGGTCAAGTGGTGTTGGTGGCTTGCCTCTACCACTTCTTGGCCCTATTCAAACCTGGATCACTTCTGGGCCTCTTCTTTGCTTTTTGGGCTGGAACAACTGTTTTTTTTTCTAGACAATAGCCTGTCCACTATTTCATCTTCTACTGTCTGTCGAAACTCATTCAACACCTTCTTTGCTTCTGATCCTGAGATACCAGTCTGCCTAACCCAAAAATGTGGTAGGAGTCCTGTCATCATAGGTGCCATGTTTTTGGTATGCTCTGTCTAGAAACTTATAGCAGGAGTGCCACCGGTGACCCAAACCAGAGTGTTCAATTCAATGCCTCTTCATCACGGTCTTTCTGATAGACACAAACAGGTCTTTATCCCCCTGCCGACATAGGGAGGGGATAATTATTGTGTTGCCTGTCAAAAGAATAAGAAAAACGTGAATATTATGACATTGATATAACTTGTGGTTTCTATAAATGTGGTGCGACAAATCCAAACTTTGAAGCATCGCTAAATTTGACTACCGCTGTAAACGGATTAAATATAGTAAACAAATCAGTTGATTGGTGACATAATGTAAGACAGCAACCCTATAAATTTCCGGGGGGGGGGGGGGGGGGGGGGGGGTTTGGGGGGCTATGTTTTTTTTTTGGAAAAAAAATTTGTTTCCAGTTTTTGGAGAAAAAAATAATTTGTTTTTGATTCTGAGAAAAAAAAATTGTTCGTTTCACCCTCAGCTGCCACTATATGTAATGCTAAAATTGAAAGAAAAAAATTGTTTTCGACTTGTCGCGAAAAAAATAGATTGTCCCAAAAAAACCACCATAGCCCCTCCCCCAGAAAATCAAATGGTTGCTGCCTAAATATAAAAATTAAAGGTAATTTATAATCATAACTTTTCATTTTAAGTCTTATTCTAAAGGATCAATAATTCACGGACGCTATTCATTGAATACTATGCACCCGATGCAATTAAGCTGGACTCTCTGTACAAATAAAGTAAAAGTATGTTTTTTTTCAACAGAAACACACAATGAAAATACCTTTAGGCATATTTAAATTAAACTGTCACGATAACATACCATAGCTACATCCGAACAAATATGTTGCTGCAACATTATTATTTTGATTGTTAAAATCTATGCGACTTGTAAATAATCTTACCAAATTCTTTATCCATTTCTAGTGGAACAATAAAGAAAATGTAAATTAAGTTTGGCCTTAGTGAAAGGAATTATCATGAATGACTGTTTAACCAGTCCAGAACGAATTGGCTTTTCTCATGCTTGGTCAAACTGCTGAAATCTTCCTTAGCTGTTATTATTAGGCCAGCCAAACATAATAGTATGCAACAAGGAACACATTGTACTTGCTCAGCAGTTAAGCTTTTCATCTTTTCTATAATGACAAGAGGATGCATCGTTTATTTATAATAAACAGAAGAAACTAACAGTATACATTACAAGAAGACCATAACTGTGAAAGATTACTTAAGTCTAGTCATACGGATAAAGTGATAGGTTTGGCTAAATACAATAAGGTTTGGCATAATACAATGTTTTATCAACAATTTTCTATACAAGAAAATGTCTGTACCAGGTCAACAGGTTTATTTTTTTATTGTTTGATGTGTTTGAGCTTGCATGTTTTCCATATAGTATTACATGGGGTTCCATATTTTTGTTATTTTACTATTTCTATAGTTAATGATGTACTTACATTTTGTTGACATTTCACATGATCTGTTAGCCTCAACTACTGTAGTATTTGACCCAATAGTTATTATACATCTTATATTTTCATTGTTATTGATCTTAATTGTCTTTGCATGTCCTTTTAGTTGTGTCTTAGAAACGGCTTCTTCGAAAAATATATTGGATAAAACAATAAGACCACGTGTCATGTACCATCATATATGGGACTTTAACTTTTAACATCAAATTATGATACCTTGGTTTGTTTAAATACTTTTAAGTACTGTTTTAAAAAAGAGATTTGATCTTCTTTTATGATAATTACAAAAATGTAAAAGAAAAAGAGTTATTTTCAAAGGTGCTTTTTTAGTTGAAAAAGTAAGAACCATGATGTACGATGGCAGAAGTAAGCCAACAAAAATACTATTAAAACTTTGTAGTACTTTTGTCGGCTTACTTCGGCCATCGTAATGATGCATAACTATGCACCAAATTAAAGTTTTGTAACTCCTCTATCATGTCTATGTTTATTATGTCCAACAAAATTGGGTTTATTTTATATACTAAAATTGTAATTTAAAAATCTGTTAGTTTGCATGAATTTATGTCCCCTTTTCATATATAATTATGGAGCTCTCTAACTGCAGTGCCGTACTATCGTTTAGGCAAAAAAAGGGGGGGGGGTCTCCTCGACGCTTGAACACATGGTACAGAGCTACAATGACAGACGATCGGATTTGTGGTTTGGCATTACTCCATGTACAGCGTATTGACAATGTAGGTAAAGTTAAAGCAGAAGCAGTATT
The DNA here is from genome assembly GCA_019925275.1 of Mytilus edulis. Taxonomy (NCBI): domain Eukaryota; kingdom Metazoa; phylum Mollusca; class Bivalvia; order Mytilida; family Mytilidae; genus Mytilus; species Mytilus edulis. The sequence goes on along the minus strand of CM034349.1, from coordinate 42,540,807 downwards.
AAAAAGATGGGATTTGAGTGGAAAATGGAAGAATTACCTTGCGTTTACCGCCGATAAAGATTTCAATAAAACATTTTCAGAAGCTAAAATTGAATGTTTTTATCAAGAAAACATTTACAAATATTACAATATGAATATAAGAAGATTTGGTATGAGTGCCAAATAGATAACTGTTACTCTGAACCCAAATTACAATGTATTTAACGTTAATAATTATAGGTCAAAGTACGGCCTTCAATATGGAGCCTTAGCTCTTCCCGAACAGCAATCTCAGTTTGATTTTTGCATACAAAATGCTCCCAGGTTGAAGCAATACTGACGAGTATTAAACTAAGGAAATCGAAGAAAAAAAGAGTCTTTTTATACTGGAAAGAACATCGGAGGGATCACATTTGACGGCACCAAAACCCCTGCTTCGCCTGAATTCGAACCTTAGTTACGGCCTTGAACTTAAAAACCATAACAGGTGTATTATTTATACTCCATATCAACACCTATGGCAGCAGACGTTTAGATGCAAATGTAGTTTTTCATGCTTAAGTAATATAAAATGTGCTGCATCTATCTTCTATCCCTTTGATGACGCTGTAAATTTTATAAAGGAAAGTACAAAGGACATACGAAACCACTTGTTTTTCTACAAACTAGGAAATTTCCATTTTTACATAAAGGGCATTTTATTTGTTATCGAGCTGAAAATTTTTGTAATGGGAGAATATTCTGTGTGTCCTAATCACAGATATTCTCTTGGTATCAAGTGGGAGGAGGGGTAGCATTGTATGTATACATGTGAAAAGTCTTTGTCATAAGTAAGATTATTAAGAATGAAAATTGAAAATTCTTTAAAAAAAAGAAACAGAAAAATAACCAAAGGGCAGAAAACAGTAGTACTTAAACATGATTAAACACTTTTTATAATGCCGTTTTGTATAAATTAACAAACTTGTATCACTATAGTTACGAAAAAGCAGCAATGTTTGAAAGTGTAGCCTAAGCATCCAATGCTGTATTTTTGGACAGTGATCAATGGATGGAATTATTAATTCAAGAGAAATATGGACAAGCGACAAATAATGGAAATTTGTATAATAAACCCTTGAAATGTTTACCCCGTACAAAATTATTAACAACATTGAGTTCATAAAATGGGATGAGTCACGTAGAAAAACTATGGATAGGCTATTGCAAAAAGTGGTTATTATTAGTCCAAACTGACAGATGTACACAAACAGGTTTGTTATTCAAAAGAAACGCTTATTTATATAAAAATCATCATTTGTTCTCAAATTTAAAAAGCTTTTATCTGAATATTTTTTTTGTTAGATGGTAGTTAAGTTATATTTATAGGCGGTCGTATGGAAGGAACTAGAATAGTATGTGCCAAATGAAGGAGTTCGATATGAAAAATCAGAACGAGCTCGCGACAGTTGAAATGGGTTGTTGGAAAATGCCATGAAAAGGACCAATGTATTGTCATTACCACAAAATTTTACAAATACAAGGCCATAAATATATAGTGGCAGAAAATATGTCTGTAAAAAGTACAAGGGAGAGAAAGTTAAATTGTTGAGCTTGCTACAACCAACCTAGAACTCCTGCAGGGGAAGCATTCCCCAGAAGTAACCAATGCCAAGAAGCAGCAAATGTGGCTAGACATTACCGGCAAAGTTAATGCCTTGGGGGTCTGCCTCAGCGTTTCCCTCGGTTTTAGTTTGTTACCCCGATTTTGTTTTTTGTCCATGAATTTATGAGTTTTGAACAGCGGTATACTACTGTTGCCTTTATTTATTCAGTACAGAGACAGAGGTGAAAAACAGATGGAGAAAATTCACCCGTTGGGCCAAACAGAAGTTTACAAATGGGCAGAGGAAAAGGTAACAAACTGGTGGGGGTCCTCCTCCTACCCAGCCTTCCCACGCAGAGGTGAACATCATTTCTATGGAATTCTAAGTGGTCAGGAAACTTCAATTAAGGGACCAGAAGGTAATAAATGTTTAAAGTGTTTCCAGATAACTGTAATAATGCTTTTAAAACAATCTTCTTATTCCAAAATTCACATGACATATTTATTCAAAAGGCTACTAATCGTCTGCAATGTTCACACATATACAACAGGGGAATCAAATAGTGACCCTGACCTTTGAAATAAAAGTGGATGCATTTTTATTTTAACAATATTGAGTTGTAGACTGCGACAGTTTCATTGACAGTCTTTTGTGCTTTCTTAAATCATTCATACAAGATAAATGTCCTGCAGTTTGTGTCAAAATTTCACCCTCTGTAGCTTATTTGTTTACAATTCATGATTCCCCTCCAACTTGGCTATCATTGACCCCGAAAAGAAGCCGCTTGTGTCATATCTAAATATGAATAGGGTGTTCAAGGGTAAAATTTTGTGCAACGTTGTTTTTTTATTTAATATGCATCCATTTGTTTGTTCTGTAATTTGTCACTCATCCGTGCATTTAGCTTTTATGTCTGAAATTATTTTCCTGCCATCATGAAATTGGTTTGTTTAAACATTCTCCCGTGCATGTACCTCATCTCCTTTGCATCACCCTTATTCCTGTTGATATCGGTATCGTATCTGTTTGCCCTAATTTTAGTTTTTGCTATAAGGGACATTATAACATACCATCTGCATCACACACGGCCTGCACATTGATGCTATGGTATCTTTCCCTGTTGACATAAGATGCCTCATTAGTGGTAGGTGCCTGATTTCTTATATGCGTACCATCAATGGCTCCAATAACATTGGAAGACCCTCCAATTCTGAAGCCTTTATTTTATTTTTTCTGCATCGCTTCTATGATGAACTCGTTCTGCCTCTTACACCATGCAGCTGTAGTGTCCTTTACAACCCTTGACACTGTGCTTTTGTCCAACTCTTTAAAAAGAGATTTTCCATCAAAACCATGATGACATAAGAAGAAATTGGCAACATAGTTATTGATGGTAAATTAGGTAATATATTAACATTAAAAACAAACAAATCAATGAATACAAATATAATAATCAAATCAATTAAATTCTTACCAAGTGTGTGTCTCCAAAAACTTGTATTTGTTACGTTCGTATGACGTGTTTTTCAACAGACTGTCGGCATTCCAATGGGAACAAACTGTGCCCCTCTACTTGCCGATATGTTTCTTTATTATTATGAGGCTGACTTCATGCAGGAACTTCTTAGGAAGAAAGATAAGAAGTTAGCAATATCCTTTAACTCTACTTTCCGCTATATAGATGATGTTCTTTCACTAAATAATTAAAAATTAGGTGACTATGTGGAACGCATCTATCCCATCGGGCTAGAGATAAAGGATACTACAGATACAGTTAAGTCGGCCTCATATCATGACTTACATCTAGAAATTGACAATGAGGGTCGGTTGAAAACAAAACTTTACGACAAAAGAGACGATTTCAGCTTTCCAATTGTGAACTTTCCTTTTCCAAGTAGCAACATTCCAGCAGCACCTGCATACGGGGTATATATCTCCCAATTGATACGATATTCCCGTGGTTGCATTTCCTATCATAATTTTCTTGATAGAGGGTTGCTGCTCACAAGGGCTAAGGAAGCTATTAAACCAAGAGTTCCAATTGATGAAGTTAAAATCATCCCTTCGTAAATGTGTTGGTTGACCGTTATGGAATAACCGTTTCACAAATGATACCGGATATGTTCCTTACGTCGTAACTACAATCCCCTTCCCTTTCATGAATGTGACCTACCGAATTAGACTATTTACCGGATTTGTTATCACATAAGCAACACGACGGAGCAGGATCTGCTTACCCTTCCGGAGCACCTGCGATCACCCCTAGTTTTTTTTATGGGGTTCGTGTTGTTTATTCTTTAGTTTTTTATGTTGTGTTATGTGTGCTGTTATTTGTTTGTCTTTTTCATTTTTAATCATGGCGTTGTCAGTTTGTTTTAGATTTATGAGTTTGACTGTCCCTTTGGTATCTTTCGTCCAACTGGGCCAAAGTATTTCTTAATCATCAGAAATCCGATCGAATATGTAAACCTTGATGTTATCACTATACCATATATTTTATTTTGAAAAAAAAAAATCAATTTTGATGATACAGTAGTGGTTTACAGACACACAGATATTACATACATCGATCATAATAAAAACATATAAAAAATTTGCACTGGACAGTTTATTTTTCGAGCAAGCTGAAAAATAAGTTGACGTAATAAATAAATTTAACTACATTTGCATGTGACATGATTATCAAAACCTTGCCTAAAAGCTTATGGTACAGAGCAGTCGAAACTAATAGAGGACAGTGAAATTCCTTTTTCAAAATTACAGATGAGTAATTGGGGTCACTCAATTTTAGAGTTTATCCCCTGAAGCTTTCTTTCTGTTATGTTTTAAAAACATGGAAGGACATTCGCAAATATGTTTTCGAAAGGACCTAATTATAATACGAATACAGAGTCGTCATGTATCCTCAAAGAAATATTTTTTTATGTATAAGGTTTTCACAATCAAGAATAGACTTGTACATATATGGCGTGAAGGTACCCGTGTTATAGGTGTATGTGCCAATGTTACTGCTGTTGTATGGAACCTGGGCAGTGTATGAAACTCAGTTAAAGAATCATATGTGTGTCAGGCTAGTTACACAAGCAAAACTGTCTTTAACGGCATTAAAACTTAGTCAGTCAACAAACGTTTGACTGTGAAAAATGTGATTCTTAATATACAAGAGCAGACAGCCTGCTAAATCATGACAGGCGGATACATTTCAAGGCTAAACTAAAGTCGGAAGAACCTACCTATTTCTGCGGTATATATGTCAAAGATGAACAAATTGCATCTGGTTTTGGTCAGTACAACATTCCAAATTACTCAAACATGGAGTTCAACCTTACTCCGGTCAGTACAGATTCTTCGCCAGACTTGATATTCATTTCGAGTCTAGCACGGTCAAAATAACCGATTTAGAAGACATCAACTTTATTTACCATTTCCTTCAGGACACTGAAACAAATCGGAATAACTGTGCCGGTCAATCGAATATATACATGAACTATGGCGACGATGGGTTGCCCAACCTACCAAATGAGAAAAGTTGGAAAGGTCACATACCACCTTGTGAAACATACATAGCAAAAAGGAAGGCCACTATGGACCATAAAAAGGCAGCGTTCTACGTCTGTAGATATATCAGCAAACAGCAACATTTCTCCGCACCTTTATATTTGTAACTTTTTCATATTTTATATTCTATTTTTTGCTTAGTTATTTGTATAATGGTAAATTTATTATTGTCTTTATCTGTGTTTTTGGTTGTTATTAATTCAAACTCACGTTTAGTACCTCTCCGAGACTCAAATTGAGTTCAGACTAATCAATTTTATCAAACTTCGACAGCAAAACTTGCACTATGGAGAACTTAACTGCCGGAATACTCATTCTCTGATATTGTTGTCGGTTTACCAATCCACGAGAGAACCTGTTAAACGGTCAGCCCATCCGCCCTTTACAAAACATGACAAATGGATCCGTCTAAAACACCGGTTGTCAAATTAAAAAAAAAATCAAGAAGTCTTAACTTTTTAATATCTTTTATTCAGTTTTTCAACAACAAAAAAATGATGTAAATTGCCGAAATGGGCATACCAATTGAATCTCTTCAAGAAGACATTATTGTTTGTCATGATATTCATAGTTAATTAAACCAAAAGATAAGTTATTTATATATACATAACATTTCCAGAAATGTGTGATTTTGTAAGTTGTTTTTTTAGGTTGCAACTTTATATTTGTATGGAAAGTAAGCCATAGTATTAATTCAATATTAGAATAATCTGATTTCTAAATATTTTTTCAAATTTTTAAGTCAAATACCTGAAAATTGAGCCCAAATTTGTTTACAGGTTGTTATACGATATTTTTCATTTTTTTTTATCTATGAGTTGAATATCCATCTGGTATCTTTTGGTCCTTTTTTAGGTTTTTTTCTAAACATGCATTAGGCAAAAAGCAAGTAGCAAGTCAGATATGAAACCCTCAAAACCTTTAAGTATGCTTACAATTTCCACAGACAGGCAATACTGAATTACCTCCCTTTTATATAGAACAAAAATAAAATCATTCTCAGTCATGGTTCCCATACATAAATGTCATGTTCTTGACTAATTAAAAAAAAATTGAGATTTTGTCAAATTGGTACTTTACTCATGTTACTTAGTAGGCATTATTTGTATATATATGAAATTAAAATGATAGTACAGATAAAAAAGAATATTTTTTTTTTAATATTAAAAGATTTTAGATTGAAAAGAATTGACGTTATGCAACATTCAATGTGGACTAATCTTTCTTTAATGAAAACAAATTTTCATACCGTGTACTTGTGGATAATTAAGTGTTTTGTCCCTAAACGTTGAAATAAGCGCCATTGACATGTTCATTCATTAATTTTACATAAATCAAAATAGTCTCGGAAAGTGCAGCCAAACATTATGTAAGATTTTGGAGTAGGTGTCAGATTACATAAGATGTTATAGTAGTTGGCCGAGTTATGCAGTTAAGTACGAAACGTACTTTTGTTTATTATTAAGGGATTTTGGTGGTCAGCTTTTAACTGCGATAAATCTATTTTAAATATCGTAAAACGAGGTCGAAATTATATGAAACAGAATTCATATTACAAACAAAAAATATTATGGTTATATTTAAGCAGACCGGATTGAATGGTTAAGATTTTGAAAATAATGATAAACCATACAATAAAATTAAATATATCTTAAAGATGAAGTTTAAACAAATATCACATGAGGTTTATACACAAAAAAAGTCTTGAACAAACTTTCTTCAGTAACAGACAATTATAATCCTGGTACCTTTGATAACTATTTACACCACTGGGTCGATGCCACTGCTGGTGGACGTTTCGTCCCCGTGGGTATCACTAGCCCAGTAGTCAACACTTCGGTGTTGACATGAATATCAATAATGTGGTCATTTTTATAAATTTCGAAAAACTAAGGATTTTCTTATCCCAGGCATAGATTACCATAGCTGAATTGGCACAACTTTTTGGAATTTTGAATCCTCAATGCTCTTCAACTTTGTATTTGTTTGGCTTTGAAAATATTTTGATGTGAGAGTCACTGATGAGTCTTATGTAGACAAAACGCGTGTCTGGCGTACTAAATTATAATCCTGGTACCTTTGATAACTTAGTTGAAATTCTATATAGTCAAATAAAATCTGAGAATAAAATTGAGAATTATTTATGTAAAGCATCTTATTTCTAAATTAAGGGTTAGTGACCATAACCTAGAAGTTGAAATTGAAAGATACAAAAATGTACCCAGATATCAAAGGTTATTTTGAATTTTTCGAAAAACTAAGGATTTTCTTGTCCCAGGACTAGATAACCTTAGGCGTGTTTGGCACAACTTTTTGGAATTTTGGATCCTTAATGCTCTTCAACTTTGTTCTTGTTTGGCATTATGAGCGTCACTGATGAGTCTTATGTAGACGCAACGCGCATCTGGCGTACTAAATTATAATCCTGGTATCTATTATTTAAACTTTGTAATAAACTTGATGATGAATACCATTGTTTTCTATACTGAACTGAACTTTAAGAGATTGCTTTTGTTTTTAAAGATAAATAAGATTAACCTTAATTTACAAATTATCAACCACTTTTAAAGCTATAACTTCTTTTAAAACATGAATCTGAGCTTTTGACATAAGTTGGTGACTGTTTAAAAATAATTTTAGAATTAGGAATATTAAGTCCATGTCCATCAAAGGTTACAAAACAATTTATAACTAGTATTTTGTTGTTTCTTTTATGTTTATATTTGTAGTTTATCGCTTTCTTTTTTCTATATATTTGTATGTGTGTTCGCTTGACCCATATGGGTGTACATGTATTTTGCAAATAAAATTATTATATTGCCAGAACAATTAAAAATATTTATAACAGTTTTAAGACACTTCGAATGACGCACAGTTTCCTAGCAATGTAAACAAGCCTGACGATACAATGGGGGCGATTTAAGAATGGGTGTTCCTCCCCAAAATAGTATGTTCTACTTAAAAAAACAAGGGGCAAGCAATGGTAATTCACGATTTTCTGCATAAGAAAATGCCTGTACCAAGTCAGGAATATGACAATTGTTATTCATTCGTTTGATGTGTTTGAGCTTTTGATCTTGCCATTAGATTACGGACTTTTCGTTTTAAATTTCCCTCGGAATTTATATTTTTGCGTGATACCACCACGATTATAAGTGTCCCAGACTGTAGCATTTTACATGTTTTGTCAACGGGGGTCACTTCAACCACAGTAGCCGCCATTAAAAATTGACCATATTTTTTATAACAATTCCCAAAGTACAATTTCTGTAATGACGTCAGGTTATCTTAGAAACGTCAATAAAGACAACAGTGATATACCACTGTTCAAAAGTCGTTTGAGAGAAAACAAATCAGGGTTACAAACTAAAACCGAAGGAAACACATTAACTAAATATATAAGAGGAAAACAAAAAACAACACAATACCTAAAATGCAATAAAAAAACAAACAACAATGCAACATACATAGAAACGAACTATTAGATAACAACTGCCATATTCAGGGACATTTGAAGAAAACGTGATGGGTTACACCTTGTTTTACAAGTAGCCAAACCTCCACGATTTTTGGCAATGGTGAATTTACCGGCATCATGGATATACTTAATTAAACTTGTATTTTACAAATATTTCAAAGATTTATATCTATCCATGTGTATTTGAGTAGTAACGATTGGGTTAAACTTTAGTAAATTAATTTAAGTTTCAAATTAAGTGTTTCGCCTAAAACTCATGATAACGATTCTCTGAACCAAATACGCATTCAAGAAACAGTGGTATTCTGTGTACTCAAATTAATAGTATCAGTTTTTGATATTGTTTTTCCTTTCATTAACATACTCTACTAGTATTAGCTATAAATCGAGGTTTAATCAAGTTGAAGGCAACCCATTTTTACGGGAAATGCCTGAACCAAGCCTGGAATAAGATTGTTGTTTTCCCCTCGTTCCGTCAATTGATGACATTTTTTTTATCAGTTTTATAGTCTGTTCCTTTTTTATTATTTACCTTGCAGTTCGGTATATTTGTTTTACCGTTTATACTTATTTGTTTGTTTTAAAATACCCATTTTATTTGTGTACTACTCCATTCCAATTTGCTTGTTTTAGTTTATACACAGACATAGTTGATTCGTTGGGTATACTGTGATGTAATTGCAACCAAACATCACAAAATAACAAAGTTCAAACTACGGTCGTCAATTATTGACCAAGTATTTATTATACGATATCTCAAGTTGTAAATTGCTCGTCGGGAAAAGTTATAATGAATCAATTTACTGATACTATCAGAGATATACCTCAAATACAAAATTCCCACAATGATGAAATGAAATAATATTTTTCTGACAACTGGAACATTGTACATTGATAACTTTGGAATATATTTTTCGGTTCAAGTAATTCGTTGTGCTGTTAATTAATATTACAATGTATTAATGTAAATTAATTCCATTCAATTTGATTTGATTCTATTTGTAAAACAAATTAATAAACAAACGTCGTTTTATAGTGCTTTACAACTGTTTTAAATTTAGACCAACAGCACTTTAACATGTTCTAAATAAAGAATTTCCTCTAGGGTAATGTTATATTGATTAAAACTGTGAAAAATAATGAGGATTTCCAGACTGCAGTTTAAGGTTTATGTACCCTTCTGTAGCCATTTTTGTACGAATTTTTCAAACCTCAATTGTATCAAAACTAAAGATATAATAAATAATAAAGATAGGCCATTTAGTACATGTTCCAAGGGGAAACTTGATGCAAAGCAGTATTTTTACTGTTTCATTGCATTTGATAGAAAAAGAGGACTTTGTGGCAAATAAATCAAGATTTTTATAGAAAATCCACAGCCTTTAATACAGAGATTTTTGTTATAAAATTTGAAACATAAATTACTCACTTGATTTTCTATGATGTGCTAGTGTTTATTTTTTACAAAAAGTTCTAAGTAACCTGTAAATTCCAAAACACCTCGTGCTGAGTCACTAAAGTCGAGCGCACCATAAAAGGTGTACTTGATTTTGGCCATATTATTACTTGTCTTAACCAATAACTACATTTATAAACTTGTTTTAAGGAAATCAATGCTAGCACTGCATGCAATAATCCTATATCTATCAGTCATCAAATTGCCAAATATGAGAGTACAAGGATAAAGGCTGTGGATTTTCTATAAAAATCTTGATTTATTTGCCACAAAGTCCTCTTTTTCTATTAAATGCAATGGAACAGTAGAAAATAATGCTTTGCATCAAGTTTCCCCTTGGAATATGTACAAAATGGCCTATCTCTATTATTCATAATATCTGTAGTTTTGATACAATTGAAGTTTGAAAAGTTCGTAAAAAAATGGCTACAGAAGGGTACATAAACCTTAAATGTAAGTCCCCGATTGTTTTTGTGTTTATTCGGCTACTGAATTGACGTTAGGTAGCTGCTTTATAGATATGATATAGACGAACCATATCGCCTTATAGAGAAATATTTTGTAGTCTCATAAATGTGTTGCATTGCATATCTTTGCATCACAGACTAACCTGTTTGTTGCCCAAAACCAATTTGAAAGAGGTTTTCGTTTGATTGTGCGGGGTGTTTAAATACACACACATATACGGTTGCAATATTGACGACATTTCACCTAATGTTGTCTCACGCAGGGAATTTTATGTACACAGTGTTGTATTTATTCCTTGATAAGCATTAAAATGTCATGTATTTTGTTAAGCAAAACATCAATCCTTTACCTAAATTCCATTTTTGCAGTGAATCTTAGTTGTTCGCCATTCATTAATTTTAATTCACTTTGTGAAGGTCTCTTAATGAGATGATTAATTATTGTATATCAAATTAAAATATTGTATGCAATATAGGCAACTGGATGTTAAGACAAAAAATAAGTTGTCTGCACAAGATGCACATTTAGCTTTTTTAACGGTTAGGACTATTTTTACCCAAGTTCGCTTCAACCCATTCAATGTGATTGCTGTAAAATGCGACTGGCGAGTTAAATTTTAATCAATTTAAGACTATTAAATTGATTAGAATTATTTTGCTTTGTGTTGATGGGCGGGCTCGGGTACACATGGATCCACCACTTGTATTGATATTGAAAGCAACAAACACATTGCCTTTCAATATGATATTTCACATTTAAATGTTCGATTTTGTATGGAAAATGGCCGTAGAATTTCACCATAGGATTACATTTAGTGTTTATGGCCTGCCCTCAATACCTTGTTTCGTCTACAAAGGACTATCAGTAACGCTATGAGTCAACGCTAAAATAAAAGGGCCAAATAAACTACAAAGTTGAAGAGCATTGACGACCCAAAATACAAATAAAGACTTTTCCAAACACGTGCAGTTTACGAATATTGTTAGACAATTTCGAAATGTTTCTCCGTTGATATGACAGTTTGTCTTGAAATATACCTGTCTCTTCATAACTTTTGTTCGTATATATAGTTAAAGGAACAGAACTGGTCATCAAGTAGAACATGCAAAGACGTAAATAAAAATTGCCCTCGATACAAGTATTTAGCATCCGAACATGGACGTGTCATTTAGTTATGAACCCACATGAAAATTAACGTAATGAAATTGAGAGGTAACGTACAGGGTGGTAAAGGGTTATTCGTGCCACGTTTTCGGCCTTTTTATTTCCCGTATTTTCGTGTTTTGACGTTTTATTTCTCGTTTTTGGCTCGATTTGCGTTCTTCGTTTTGCCCCTTATATATTTCCTGCGTTACGTGTCTGTTCTCTTAATTTCTTGTGCATGTCCCGCATTTGACTAAGAAGTCAGTGTGGTATAACACCTTCTGAAACTTGTGTTATCTAATAGAAATTGATGTATGTTATTACCTTTCTACTTTTGCAATATGTAATGAAGTCCATCAAATTACTATGAATAATATTTGTTTTTCAAATAAGATGCAAGTAGCGGACGCTTAAATTAAGTTGACCACAAGGTCTCCGTGCATATCCATTAATAAATTAAAAAAAATTGTAAATTGAGTGTACAAACAGTTTCAAACAAAATCCTCGGGGAAATGGCTAAAGCAATAGAAAAATGGAGACCCCCCTTCGAAGCTGTTCAGAAAAAAGAATGGAACGGGGAAGCCCCTATATTCAGGACAATAGCAGGTAAATCACCGTATGAATACCAACAACCTTTTACTCCGAAACCGCAAAAACCATCAACAAGTACCTTGGAAGATGACCTATACCTATCAGATCTAAAAACTTCTATTTTAAATAACACTCCGCAATACATAACCAACGATTACGGTTATGTCATGGACCTAACTCGGGAAGACAACATTGACCTGACTACAAGCAGCAGTGATGAAACTATTTGTTTAGATGAGCTACCGGAAGAACTATGGGACAGACATGTGTATGTACACTCAATTTACAACATTTTTAACTAAGATATTAATAACACAGAGTTGATACAAAAACAATTTTATTTTACTTTCATTTTTATGTTGACAATCTATTTATACATTTTCTATTTATCCTTTCACTTTCATTCCTCTTTCATAACTACTACTATACTAGACGTTGTCATTAAGTTGGCACGGTAGTATTTGCATTCCAGAATTTAGGTTGCTCTTTTGTGTACCCTACTTAGGTTAATGTATCTAAACAGTGTGATTGGACAAAAAATACAGTATCAACTGAACATACTTTCCCAAACTGAGGGATGAATCAGGTGTAGAAAAATATGAAATAATTTTACATACAGATGAAAATGAATTTTTGAGAATTTTTTTAATTTTTTTATTCACTGCACCATAAAAGACCTAAAAGTACTAGTGGCCTTAGGTTTTTAAAAATAGCAAAAAAAGTAAACGGTCATGATACATATTCAAATTAATTTCTGAATAGTAAAATGAAAGTACTTCAGTTCACTGTGAATGTAGAATTTTTTGCAGTGTTAGAAAGGGGTGAAAATTCTAAAAAGGCTATCATTATCCCTTATGGGCCAGGAAATACTACCGTGCCACCTTAATATAAGACAACCCGATTTTTTACTTAAGAATGTTCAAATGTATTATTTGTATCCTGATGACGGTGTCCTAGGCACCGAAACATGGCGATCAATAAATTTAATGCAGCAGTCCCTCAAGTGTTGTTGTTATAAGAGTTGTTACTTTTTTCCTTAATATTTACTATTTTATTTCTCGTTCTTCGCTTTTCCCGATTTTTATTTTCCGTGCAACGTTTTTGCGATTTGTATTTCACGTGTTTCCGTGTTCAGTACCCTCCCCCCCCTCAATATCAGACAAGCGTTCAGCTTAAACTGTTCTTTGGCATGACAAATGAAACAATGTATCAGTGTAACAACAACAAAACATTCTGACTTGCACGACGTTAAATTGTGCTTACGATGAAGAAAGAAATATGATCCGTATTTTAAAACGAAGACCATATTTCAACAAATTGTCGGCATTTCTATGGGAAAGAACTGTGCGCCTCTCCTAACCGACCTCTTATTATTTGCATATGAATCGGAGTTCTTTCCACCACTTGTTAAAACAAGCAGACCAAAGAAGCCAGATCATTTAAAGGCCCATCCTTTTGACAAAATAGTGATGCGTATGGACTAAATTGAAGAAGATGCTCCCTCAGAGGATGTTTTCACATCTATAGAAACTTCATTCCATAATTGAATTCAACGGATCTTAATCTCATCATAAGTCGATTTTTTTTCCAACTTAAATAAATTCATGCCTTCAATGTATGCTAGGTTTTCTAGCGTATGGAACTTCAAATACAGTTTAGTGCATCCTGTTGCTGGGCACTTAACATGTAAGAAGATTCGTTTGGTACCAATTGAATCTCATCACATACAGAATTGCTTTAACCTAGATCTGCAGGTTTATTGTCATCTTGATTAGTCTTGCTGCTAGTTTTGCAGTTTCAACTTTTCTCGGAACCAAATAAATCCTCTTCAAAAATAATCCCAGTGTTCCCTTGCTCACAGGAATATGTCTGCAACTAAACCAAATATACATGCAATTTCCTAACTTTAGGTTACAGGATTATACATATTGTGTGTTCTCACTCTCAGTTACAGGGTTCTTGATTAGTTAGCTTCTTAAGTAAGAAAATATCTAGACATAACTTTATATAATATAGACATAACTTTATATAATATATCTAAATAAGGCAACAGTAGTATACCGCTGTTCAAAACTCATAAATCCATGGACAAAAAACAAAATCGGGATAACAAACTAAAACCGAGGGAAACGCATTAAATATAAGAGGAAAACAACGACATAACACTAAAATGTAACACAACATCAAAACCAAATACATGAATTTGGGATAGACAAGTACCGTGACACGTCTTATCGCAATGTGAACTTACACTCAAAAATAAGAGAAAACAAACGACACAACGTTATAATGTAATACACACTGAAACGAACTATAATATAACAATGACCATATTCCTGACTTGGTACAGGGCATTTTTAAAGGAAAAAATGGTGGGTTGAACCTGGTTTTGTGGCATGCCAAACCTCGCACTTTTATGGCCATGTGAAATATAACATCAAAATGACAACACAGGACTACAATATAAATATGGAGAACACAATTGGGTCGATGCCACTGCTGGTAGACGCTTATTCCCCTAGGGTATCACCAGTCCAGTGGTCTGCACTTCGGTGTTGACAAGAAATTTCCCGTTTACAAAACATTAAAAAAAAAAACTAAAGATTTCCTTATTTCAGGAATAGATTACCTTAGCCTTTTTGGAATTTCGAGTCCTGAATGCTCTTTAACTATGTACTTGTTTGGCTTTAAAACTATTTTGATCTGAGCGTCACTGGTGAGTCTTGTCTTATAATCCTGGTACCTTTGATAACCATTTTAGACGTATACCTCGAATTTGACATGCAGTCATCCCAGTATTAGAATCTATGACAAACGGGACGATATTAATATTTAAATTATCAAATTCTCCCCACCTTAATAGTAATATATCAACTTCACCTGCATGTGGAATATACATTTACCACCTATTCAATATTCAAGACCATACAGCAACTGCTCAGACTTTGTAAAACATCACCAGCGTCTGAGAAGAGAGTTAATAAACAAGGGGTTAGTATGTCAAAAGACGTCAAGAGTTGATCGGAAGGTATAACGATGATATTGAGTTTAAATTCTGGGTACTGATGCTATCTAAAATCTTAATAATTGTCTCGACGAATATCAAATTTACTGTCTTAGTCTGTTCTTTTGGTGGTATCAATTTGCCGTGGCTTTGTACTTACACATCCCGTCAGTATGTTATTATTATTTTAGTAATCTTGTGGTTCATTTTTACTTGTATTCTTTCTGTACATGCCTTTTTGTGTTCTTTGTTACATATGACGTGTCTCTGTTCTGATAAAGAACAACGAGAACAAATGTGTTATGGTTTATCATTGCAATCTTAAATAATCAACACTAGAATGCAACACAATTTGCAATTAATTCTTTACGAAACATTTGATAAAATGAAATCGGAAAACATTGTCATATATACACACTGACACAAATGGAAAATATCTGACATAGAAGTCTACACTTTAAGCAAAGCTAACTCATCCTTCCTCCAACGATATTGGTGTTTAATAATGTATGAGGAAACAAATATAATTTCACAAAAACATCTTTTAGTAACTGTTTATTATCCGTCCATTACCAATAGTGAGTTTGAGTTAAAGTTTCACAGATTTTGTTAAATTAAATTATTAATGTAATTTTTTTATTGAAGGAATGACCGATTGTGGTTCAGGACATCGACAACTGAATAAGTTGTTTGAAACAATTGGAGTTGCAGGTAATTCTGCAAATGACTCAAGACACGAAAGAGAGAAGTAAATAAACCCTTTGTAGATACAACGAAAAAATCATGCCGTGTAGCCATTGAAGAGGAGACTGCTTTAATGCTACAAGTTGCATGTTAAACCAAGCATACTGCAAGAGAACTGAGGTAACCGTACATATGCATGCTATTCTTGAGGTAAAAGGGAACGATAGCACATTAGATACACCGGTACTAGTTAGTGAACAGTTATATATTATTTTGGGAACATGAAGATGTACACCTCGTTATTATACAATTTTTGTTAACATATTGAATAAATATAATATAAGTTCTGATCATTGTTTCTTTTTTTAATTTATAAGTACAGTCGAATATTTTTTCTTCTTTAAATTATCCTTTCACTGATAACTTTTTGTTATTAAAGCAAATAAGAGAGCTTTCTATCTCTCTTCTCAGATTTTTAAATGGAAAAGTATTGCTTGTGATAAACAATCTACAGACCTTATGATATTACCCAAATACACATATTGTATTGTGTGTCGGTTTCGTAACTTCCAATGTGAAGAAGTTCATGAATATTGAGGATAAGTAATCATATCGATCAGAGAATAAATGACCAACAGAAAGAAAAAAACATCATCGATTTCCTGCGTACACACGTCAAATTGTGAAGTAACAAATTGAAACGCAATATTGCGTAACGTCCACACGTGTATTGAACGACCGAACGATGGCGGAATAAAAAACCCAAATTCAGTTTAAATCATGTATATTTACATTGTAAAATGGCTATTACTCTTACATGTTTATAAGCGGCTATTAAAATATTACTTTAAATTCAGGCAACAGTAGTATACCGCTATTAAAAAGTCATAACTCGATTCAGAGAAAACAAATACGCGTTACAAACTAAAACCGAGGACACGACCAACTATAAGAGGACAACAACGGAGCAACAGAAACATGAAGTGCAACATAAAACAAACGCCACCACACATTGAAACGGACTAATTAATACCATATTACTGATTTGGTACAGGACATTGTAAAAAAATAAATTGTGTTGAAACTGGTTTTATGGTTAGCCAAACATCCCGGTTAAATGACAATATTAAAAAAATATCGCTCAGATGACTACCCACGAGTACAATCGAACGCAAGAACACTTAGCACAGAGACACTAAATAAGTAATATGATAGTATATTACGGATTACAAATGTGTCGAGGTTTGTGATTGGATAACAACACAGAGATGTCAGTATATATTCAGGAAACTGCCGGGGTATATACGACGTTTTTATCCCAATTGGAACCTCAAAAACGTCATCATAACACCGGTTACTATGTGACGTAGTCAAAAGCTATCAGACTGTCAGAGGCTCACAGAGGGAAAAATAATGACGTGCTTCAGTCAATAATACATTTTTTGATACAAAATCACGCATTTTACACTTTTAATACTTAAATTTAATGTTAAAAGTGTTATTATAAATTATTACATACACGATAAAATTATGTTCACAGCAAATTAGAAAATCCTTCACGTATGCCGAACATATCAGGTTGGGTTTTTCAATATATGTGTTGTCAACAAATACCTGCACTGGAAAATAACATTAAGTCAGGGGTAATCCGTAATATATGTGTAATTCAGGTCTCAGAAAGGGTATATTACTGTGACATTCCCGGCTTAGGGCTTATATCCCCTCGCCTTCGGCTCAGGGGATATAAACTCTAAGCGGGAATGTCACAGTATATACCCTGTCTGAGACCTGAATAACATATAATATTACAACATGTTAGCTGCAGAAGAACAACTTTTTAGCAAATCTTACTTTACGATTTCAATACTTCAAATCTATAAGGCAGCAACCATTTGATTTTCGGGGGGGGGGGGGGGGGGGGGGGGGGGGGTTATGGATTTTTTTTGTAAAGTTTGTTTCCAGTTTTTTTTAGAAAAAAATAATTTGTTTTTGACCATGAGAAAAAAATTGTTTGTTTCACCCTCAGCAGCCCTATTTGTAATACTTAAATTGATAGAAAAAAATCGTTTTTGACTAGTCGCGGAAAAAAAGTTTGTCCGGGAAAAAATCCATTGTTTTCAATATGTATTCAATATATTGTTCTCTCTGAAAGAATTTGATTCATCCGTGGTTTGAAATTTTTGCAAATAACTAAATGATTGAATAGGTTTCCAGATTTCGTAAATATGCATTTACAATACTCTTATGGTCAATTAAACAATCCTTCATTTTCCGAATGCTTCATTCATTCATTCACTTATTAGACAAGTCTACACTCATATTGTCCTATGATATATCATTATGATATATTTCTATTATGAATTACAAAATACGTTGAACCACAAACGTCAAAATTATTCAATCGCGTAGTGGAAAGAACTATTTGTGGATTCTTATAAATTCTATATAAACTGTTGGACTAATTTAAATCTCAGTCTGTTTCTGAAATTAATTATTTCATACTACCCTGTATGCAAACATTGCCCATGTGAAAGGAGTAGGGGCAATAAGGGCCAAAATCGGCCCTAGCCTAGAACAAATTCATTTTTTCTGAAAATCATGCCTAAACTATCCAATTTATAGAACAGAAAAGATTTTGTTATATCTCAAGCCGTTTTTGCGCACGAAACTTTTAAAACTGATGACAGATAAATAAAAATATCGTCTATTTTCATGGAATATTTTTATTTGTAGCCGTTTTGAAGTATCAATGTAGCATATACTATTTTAACATTTCAGTTGATTAAGGAAATGCTATTTTTTCAACTCATACAGTGTACAAATGCTATTTTATGATATTTCTTTAAAATTCAATAAACTTACAATTAACATGGTTACCGTTGCTATTGGCAACAGAAACATACCTAAAAATAATCAAATCCTAGATAAGCGCTTTCAGATACATGAGATAGCTTGCAATGGGTGTTTAAATGTTGGACGATATATTTTTCTCTCTCTTTTAAGACCCCTGGATCAATATATTTTCGATTTTCATATAAACATGGTAAAACCTAGGTCATTAGACCTTAGTTTTTTTTTTCTCGAAATTATTGGACTTAACAAAACCACAGTTATTTCATAAGGTTAAATAGGAGAAATAATTTTTTCCTTATTGAGGAAAAAATTCAATAATAGAATTGTTTAAAATTAAAGGAGAAAATTGTTTTTCATAAATATTTCAGAAACATCAAATCAAAATGTCAGTAATAGGCCTGTTTCCATGAAGAAAAAAAAAACCCAACAAATTGTCCTATAAAATTCTGTATGATCATTTGAAAATGATAATTCTCTCTAAATTTTTAAATACACTTGAAGACACTTAATTTTTGAAAAGGAGCAATTTTAAATTTCAAGTCTTGTTTGTTAATGATACTTTCTACAATATTCTTAAACCAAGATTATTTTTCTAAGATGCCCAGAAAATATGCCAGAAAAAGAATCAGATCTACCGTGAACAGTATACCAATTCGAAAAAAAAAAATATATCTGCTTTTTTTTATCAATTGATTTGTTATTGGGTCCTTATCTATATTAATTCTCACTTAGAACTTTCATAGGACCCCGTTTAATGTGGACATCTACACTGGAAATAGAAATTAACAATTTGGCATATGCATACAGTATTTTTATCAAAGAATCTTGTAAAATATTCATCAATTCTGCATTATGTGACAAATTATTCTTTATTTTCTGCTGTCCGCAATTTTCCTCTAGCAAGGAATGGATTTTACTCTAAATACCCAAGTCACAAGCTATAAAGAACATACACTGTCATTATGCCTTATCATGAAAATAAGTCTTAATGAGTTATGTACCTATTTGTTAAATTTTACAATTAATTAGAAATAGTCACATGAAAAACGTGTATATGAAGAAATATGTTATACTAGTAAATCAACATATTAGAAAAAATGAAGTTATTGTCTGAGAAATTAAAAAAAAAAAAAACACAAACTACAACTTGATACGGTTGGCCGCTGACAAAATATGTACAGTATTGATTAAAAAAGGAATTAAACGTTTTGTCATTTCTTCCAAATTGAAAAACAAATTATGAATTTTCATGTCATTCACTCTTCATCATTTGCTTCCTCGTTGTCACTTTCGTCAACAGTAACTGGATCTGGCAGGTTACGAGCGTCGAGAAGATATTTGCTCCAATCACGACAGTTTTCAAAAATGTTATCCGTGTACTTTCCAAAACCAAGATACCAAATTAAGGCTGTAACATGGGAGCAGGTTCCTACAACACGACTTCCGGCTTTGCACTGGCAATACCAACCCACGACACTAATGTCATCATATTTAACCCATACACGATAGCGTTTTGATGATATATGTCTTGACTGAATTTTAGCACACAAAAGATTCTCTTCATGGTCACATGTAAAAACTTCATAATTACCATCGTCATCTAGGTGTTCTCTGGTATAACATGGAGCAAGTTTTAGTTGGTAGACTCCAACAGTAATATTTCTTATATCTTCTTCTGATAAACGAGGAAAAGTAGGGGCGGATGAAGCATCAATCTTTTGCCATTTACAAGAACGTTTGTCAAGGCCTTCCTCTATTATTTTCTCATGGAGTAAGTTCTTTTGCTTTGAAAGATAAAGCATTTTAGACGCCAATTGTTCACATCTTGTTCTAAGTCACCTGTATTTAGTTCTGGCCAATATTTGTTCATGATTGCACAGGCAATATTTACATAATCAGATACAAACGAAATCTGGCTATTTGGTAAACTCTATCAAGATATTTCCATGATTTAATGCGGCCATTAACGGACTCTACCACCCAACGGATTTTTGTAACAAGTCTTGTTACGTTGCTGTCTTCAACTGGAAGTTGAGATCCCCCTTTTTTTAAAGCTGGCATTTTTGTTTGAATACCCATTTCTTGCAGTAAGTCAAGTGCATCTCTAAAGCCACGATCGACAATCATTATGTCATCCTCAGTCACCCATTCTTTAAATTCTTCAATGTCATGTTGAATTATGTGCTTCATTATTTGTGCATCGTTGTTTTTGCCGTCGCTAAAGTACGGTCCAATTACAACTTATTATGTAACCAGAAGTTGTTACAAAGACCATTGGTTTAACCAATGGTCGATGTGTGTGCATGCTAAAACATTTACGTTGGAACTTGAATTGTGAACTTTTCTGGATATAGATATAAGTGCCATCTGCGACTATAATTGCAGGATACATTCCTTTTCCGAACAGTGATTGCGCTAGAGGTCGAGTATGCGATGTTATAACCTCTTCCCTACTTATATGATTAAATCCTAGATTAGAGGGACAAAATTTTCAGACAAGTATTTTCTAGCTGATGCAATAGCACGTCTAACAGAATCTTTACCAAGATTAAAAAGTGTTGATAAAAGTTTATTTGATAAACCAGACTTCAATTTTGTTAGAAATATTCCAATACATGTCCGGACACTTCGAGTCCGAGAATCTCGCAAATTACCCTTTTGGACAATTGAACATAGGTCATTAAAGTTTTCCTTAGAAAGGCCTGTTAAATTTAAAATGTCTGAGCTTGTAAGTGCATTTTCTGTATCAAAATCTATTCGCCGCTTGATTCCTCCTCAAAGCCATATCTCGGATTTGCGTAATTAGGTCCATTAAATCAGTACGGTTGAAAATGGACGAAGACTGCGAATGTGAAATTCTGTCAAGTGCATCAGGTAAAAATATGTCATTGCACAAGTGTCCTGGACAACATCTGGCACCAACTGTGAGTATAATGAGTTTATCCAAAAATATATTAAATCTAGCGTTTGTTGGAACAACTACTAGCTTTGGACCTCGGCGTTTACACACAACACACTGCGAGTGGCCACCTCCAGCTGATGGTATAGGCAGTGCGATACTTGGTGGAGATTTACATGGATGACATCTAGCATACTTTGCTGGAGGGACGTACTCTGTGTCATCATTAATTGATTCAGATATTGTAGTTTGTATGGGGCATCTTACATTTGTGTCAAATTTCTCGAGAGCATCGTATTCTGCACTTATTACATATAACACTGTTAGCGTGATTAATTTTTTAATTTTGTCATGTTCAATGAAAAACTTTTGTTGTAAACATTTACGTAGTGATTTATTGTTGGGTCCTATGAGTTTTCGCCTGTCTCTGGTTTTTGGTCTTTTTGAACACAAAATGCAATTATAGTTTCTGGGCGTTGACATTCTCTGAAAATTAGAAATGGAAATATTTAAACACTTAGCATGAGGTAAATCAGAATAACATGCAGAATATCCAAAGTGTGATTTAAAATGATAAAATACAATATCGTAAATAGATTGTTTTAGCCTGAAAATACCATGGTGCGTACGTTTCTTAGTTTTGTTGTGTGTATTTGTCTTGTGCACGTGTTGTGTGTTTACATTTTTGTTTAATACATGTCAATTTCTTCACGAAATATCAGTTTTAGAATATGCGGTATTCAACCCTGATTGTCCATACTTAATTATTGTTTAACGTTTACAGCTAATTTCCTACTGCGTGTAGAATAAAACTTTGGTTGGCTTGCTTGCTATGTTTGTATAAACATTTAATCAAGTTTTGTAATAAAAATTAGCATCTTCAAACAATATATATATATATACTCAGACGTAGTTAAACATGTATATATTACTTTTTAAATTTGATTGGACGTTATCCCAATTACAATTTTACATAATCTAAAAACAAAGCAAACAAGCTAGCCAAAGTCTTGCTCTACATGTATTAGGAAATTAGCTATAAATGGAACCTACTAACAAAAGTGTTTATGTCAGTATAAAAAATCACGGATAGTTAATGATAATAAATAAATCTTAAACTCTTCACATATTAGATATACAACCTAAAAACAGGAATACAAAGATATAACGGATAAACATTCATAGGACAGCTGCTGAACACCACCCCTATAACAACACACACAAACAAAGACAAACAGAGGGAAACATAAAATATTCAACAAAAATGTATCTACTCAATATGCGAAGCTCTTAAGTGTTCTCTAAATGTAAGTAATGCATGCTCTCATCAAAATACGTTTATCATAATTACTAGAATTTAAAGCACGCAGTCAATTTCTCTTAATTCTATTCTCACCTTAAGATCAAGAGTTCCTATCAGGAACCGACGTATGCCTTTCACCCATCATACACTTGCATTTTTTAAACCAGCTTAAAATCTGTTGAACAAAAAAAGATTATCAAAATAATGTATTCTTTATTTTGAACTGAATATGATAGGGTATTAGGTAAACATTTTATGTTTAGAAAGTTTATCAAAATTACTATGAAAATATTAATAACCATGTTTTCAATTTAAAAATAAAAGATAAGTACTTCTATAGCCGCACACTACAAACTGTCAAAAAGTAGTCTTTTTCGTTTCTGTGCATGATAATATAATGTTATCAATTAATCATCATTAAAACTTTATTCGAGCACAAATGCTTTGAGAAACGAATCAGAAAAAAAAGATAAGTAATACCTAAAGTATGGGACCATTAAGTATGTAAGTGACAACTGCTAGTACATTCAGGTGAAGTATAATGTCTCTCTTCAAAATCACATGCTTACTGCTCTTCAGTAAATATCTATAAAAAAAATCTCATCATTAAAAATCATTCTTTTTAGTGGAGTTCGTGTTGTTTCAATAGTCATTTTTTTAACTGTTGATGTAAAGGTCCTTTGGTTTTGTGAGTCTTTGTTTACTCCTTGGTTTTGATTGTTATTGTCGTAGTTAAACATGTATATATTACTTTTTAAATTTGATTGGACGTTATCCCAATTACAATTTTACATAATCTAAAAACAAAGCAAACAAGCTAGCCAAAGTCTTGCTCTACATGTATTAGGAAATTAGCTATAAATGGAACCTACTAACAAAAGTGTTTATGTCAGTATAAAAATCACGGATAGTTAATGATAATAAATAAATCTTAAACTCTTCACATATTAGATATACAACCTAAAAACAGGAATACAAAGATATAACGGATAAACATTCATAGGACAGCTGCTGAACACCACCCCTATAACAACACACACAAACAAAGACAAACAGAGGGAAACATAAAATATTCAACAAAAATGTATCTACTCAATATGCGAAGCTCTTAAGTGTTCTCTAAATGTAAGTAATGCATGCTCTCATCAAAATACGTTTATCATAATTACTAGAATTTAAAGCACGCAGTCAATTTCTCTTAATTCTATTCTCACCTTAAGATCAAGAGTTCCTATCAGGAACCGACGTATGCCTTTCACCCATCATACACTTGCATTTTTTAAACCAGCTTAAAATCTGTTGAACAAAAAAAGATTATCAAAATAATGTATTCTTTATTTTGAACTGAATATGATAGGGTATTAGGTAAACATTTTATGTTTAGAAAGTTTATCAAAATTACTATGAAAATATTAATAACCATGTTTTCAATTTAAAAATAAAAGATAAGTACTTCTATAGCCGCACACTACAAACTGTCAAAAAGTAGTCTTTTTCGTTTCTGTGCATGATAATATAATGTTATCAATTAATCATCATTAAAACTTTATTCGAGCACAAATGCTTTGAGAAACGAATCAGAAAAAAAAGATAAGTAATACCTAAAGTATGGGACCATTAAGTATGTAAGTGACAACTGCTAGTACATTCAGGTGAAGTATAATGTCTCTCTTCAAAATCACATGCTTACTGCTCTTCAGTAAATATCTATAAAAAAAATCTCATCATTAAAAATCATTCTTTTTAGTGGAGTTCGTGTTGTTTCAATAGTCATTATTTTTAACTGTTGATGTAAAGGTCCTTTGGTTTTGTGAGTCTTTGTTTACTCCTTGGTTTTGATTGTTATTGTCGTAGTTAAACATGTATATATTACTTTTTAAATTTGATTGGACGTTATCCCAATTACAATTTTACATAATCTAAAAACAAAGCAAACAAGCTAGCCAAAGTCTTGCTCTACATGTATTAGGAAATTAGCTATAAATGGAACCTACTAACAAAAGTGTTTATGTCAGTATAAAAATCACGGATAGTTAATGATAATAAATAAATCTTAAACTCTTCACATATTAGATATACAACCTAAAAACAGGAATACAAAGATATAACGGATAAACATTCATAGGACAGCTGCTGAACACCACCCCTATAACAACACACACAAACAAAGACAAACAGAGGGAAACATAAAATATTCAACAAAAATGTATCTACTCAATATGCGAAGCTCTTAAGTGTTCTCTAAATGTAAGTAATGCATGCTCTCATCAAAATACGTTTATCATAATTACTAGAATTTAAAGCACGCAGTCAATTTCTCTTAATTCTATTCTCACCTTAAGATCAAGAGTTCCTATCAGGAACCGACGTATGCCTTTCACCCATCATACACTTGCATTTTTTAAACCAGCTTAAATCTGTTGAACAAAAAAAGATTATCAAAATAATGTATTCTTTATTTTGAACTGAATATGATAGGGTATTAGGTAAACATTTTATGTTTAGAAAGTTTATCAAAATTACTATGAAAATATTAATAACCATGTTTTCAATTTAAAAATAAAGATAAGTACTTCTATAGCCGCACACTACAAACTGTCAAAAAGTAGTCTTTTTCGTTTCTGTGCATGATAATATAATGTTATCAATTAATCATCATTAAAACTTTATTCGAGCACAAATGCTTTGAGAAACGAATCAGAAAAAAAAGATAAGTAATACCTAAAGTATGGGACCATTAAGTATGTAAGTGACAACTGCTAGTACATTCAGGTGAAGTATAATGTCTCTCTTCAAAATCACATGCTTACTGCTCTTCAGTAAATATCTATAAAAAAAATCTCATCATTAAAAATCATTCTTTTTAGTGGAGTTCGTGTTGTTTCAATAGTCATTATTTTTAACTGTTGATGTAAAGGTCCTTTGGTTTTGTGAGTCTTTGTTTACTCCTTGGTTTTGATTGTTTATTGTCTTTAAAACGTTATGACAATATTAAAAAAGTAATTATGCCAAAAAAAAAAAATTTAATAAAATCTCGACATTCGAACTCGGTATCTTCGCACTTCAAATCTGACGACCTTAACCTCACGGCTATCGCTTCAACTGCGTACTATGTGATAAATTACAGGTACTTATATATGATATTTATCATTTAGTGATTATTATAACCAAATTCAGTCATCTGTATATAATTATTTGTTTCCTTATGTTTTAAGGTGTACATAGTTGCTAAAACTATACCCTTTGGGTAGTGCTCCACAATTAATGGAGGAATATACAAGAAACTGAACTGAACTTAAATTCAACAATACGTTAGAAAAGTGTCTTGAGCATACGATATCTAAGAAATTAGACTATTTTAATCTAGAACTTCAAATTGTAGGATAAATTGTGATCTTTTCATTGTTTATTTATAATGTATATAGTTATACTATAACGTTATAGAAAAGAAACTCAAAAAAGTTTCTTAGAGCAAGTAGTTTTCAGACTCCGTAAATGATTTCTTTTCGTGGCATCGCCCGCGGCAATATTAATAATATAATATTACGAACTGTTAAATTTTATTGTTCAAAATACCAATTTATTTTTGGTATGTTTTTGATTTTCTTACGGATTCATGTAAGTTTTTTAAGTTGAAATGATCGTGAAAATTCTTGCAGTTTCACGGTACGTGAGAAGATTAATATTTTAAATACAATATACTGTGCGGAACCCCGCATATTTCTGTTTAGATAAATTGATAAGTAAAATAATCAACATACCCTTTTGAATTGCAATCGAAATTAATAATCCTTTGCACAGCTATTCTCTAAATAAGTTGAGCTAAGTAGATCTGCTGGTAACTATAGACGCTTTTCTTTTGTGGTTGTCCTAAAAGAGGTCTTCAATCGTCTGAACTGGATTTTTCAAATGTCCGCAACTACTTTTCTATGATCATGTTATATAAAGTGATCAGCCGATCTAAATATTTTACATGTCGCAAATCAATAAAGTCAATGTAGAATTAAGTTCTCTACTGATTTTTTTTAATTTAATTGTATTTATGTTTTTTTTCAATTTTTTACCGGACATCGTTTGCCCTCTCTATTTTGATCCACAGTCACTCATATCAACAACAAACCATGAAAGAGACGAAGACGACTAAAAAAAGTTTTAAAACAATCCACATTCAGAGGCATAATATTAATTTGCATCATGTGGAAGTTAAGTTGTATTTGCAAGTAGACTGGTTATCTAAAAGGGGTATAACGTCAGGCGTTCAATGCCTCCCGAGAAGAAACGATTCCGCTTTTGACAACAAATTAATACCCTCCGCATGCATGTGCCAAAACAATATTTTGCTACTATTTTGTTTGTTTATAGTTCCGTTTATCGTTTAAAGGAAATTTTGGCACATACCTGCGGAGGGTACGAATTCTCGTAAAATGTACTGAAAATCTTTGTTTTTTAACCCTCTTGCTGCCGGAGGGACACATATGTCCAAACCGGCAGTGCCGGAGGGACACATATGTCCATGGATAAATTTATGCAAGCTTCTTATCAATGCTGTATCTCTTTCAATTAAAATACAGAAGAATAAACAGGGTCATGTTTTTCTCCAATTGGTCCCAAATGTAGTGGTCATTTTGTCGTGACGTCATATATCGAATGACGTGGTTGTTTGGCATGTTACGTCACAGACGTTGAGCTGTCGTATTTTCCGGCATATGAAATGCAACCTTGAAAAACGGTCGGCAGCAAGAGGGTTAAGCAATAATTACAAATCATGGCGTTTTCGATGTTCTATTGTGACGTCACGAAACGTGATTTTTGCCGAAAATAACATGTTTTCTGAAAACACACTTTATAATGATTATTTTAGTTGGTAATATATAACTGTGAAGGAACTTTGTTTTTTTGTGAAAATTGGGGCCGATTTTGGCCCTTATTGCCCCTACTCCTTTTAAAATTGTTTGTATATACATTGAACGACAAATATTTGTGACGTATAAAATTTTCTGACGTCAGACACCCGACTCAAATTAATGTGTTTGTTGATAGATGTTTTTGTGATCTGTTAAACGTTCCTTTTAAAATTGTTACACGATGATGACTGATGTACTCATATTTTGACTATTTTATTTATTATGTCTGTTAAGTTCACTCATCATTGTAAATATAACGGGATTTGATGAGACTGTCATCAAAGTGAGAGGGTAAATAAAGGCAACAGTAGTATACCGGTGTTCAAAACTCATAATTCCATGGACAAAAAACAAAATCGGGGTAACAAACTAAAACCGAGGGAAACGCATTAAATATAAGAGAACAACGACACAACACTAAAATGTAACACACACAAGTAAGCGCTTTAAACCCAAATTTAATCCACCATTTTCTACATTTGAAAATGCATGTACCAAGTCAGGAATATGACAGTTCTTGTCCATTCGTTTTTGATGTGTTTTGTTGTTTGATTTTGCAATGTGATTATTAACTTTCCGATCGGATTTCAGTATTTTTTTGATTTTACTTTTTTTTTATATACGGTTCCTGGACAGTGTCTGCAATACTTTTCTTTGCATTCAAACCTCTTTAACTCGAAAAGGTTGAAATATAATGGATATTTGCCTTTTTGAGATTCTTGTAGTGTATTGAATGTTCTGTAGAGGACTATGCGAGGTTGCATCCTTCTGACTTTAAGGATGTAGAGCCTGAATATATTTAAATAAATTGGTGATGTTAGTACGTTAAACAGTATGCAAGTATTCATCCGCTGATCATGTCCCTCATTTACATATTTCCTCACTGTCGACTTGATATATATGTTCTGCTAAGCGATTTGATTTATTCCCTTCCCCATTCCTACGTCAGCGAAATGATCCCCGAACCATGGCTAACACAAATAAGCAATAGTAGACAAAACATAAACATAAAGCCTAAGCAACACGAACTCTTTCAAAAACTGTATAATATTATTCATAATACATAACAGTTAACAAATATTTTCTTCATATTTTGAAATGAAGTAGTAATTGTTTTGTTCATTCTACTCGAATACAAAGGCCAATTCGTTTTCTGAATCATTATCAGCTTTGATAAAGTAATAAACTTTTTTCGTTAGTGATTTAACAAACTTTACTAAAATTGTCTGTATAAATTTTGAAATTATTAAGAAACTAAGGTTTCAACTCCCTCCGGCAAAGTTGGCGTTAGATGAACTTGTCTATTTATTTTAGGTATTTTTGACATATAGCTCTTCAACGGTTTTGGTACTTCGGATTTCAAATGTTTGGTTTTGAGCGTTCCTGATGAAGGTAAATCATGAAAAGCGCTTCGGACGCAGGAAATTATTAAACGTGTTGTTTTCCATTTTTTACAGCACTCAATTTAAAAATTGAGCAACCGTTTATGAACTGGATTTTCTGTTTAAGGTTGATTTGTAATTGTTTGGCAGCATGTCTTACATCTCCAAATCAAAAACCAATTTTTCTGTCGAAAGTCTGGTTAGAAATTAATAAATTACAGGTGTAAATGCAAAACCGTAAAATATATTTATTTATTTAACTGGCAGCGCGATGTAATGATGTAACAACATATGAACCTTGGGCCTCTCCTGCTAGAGTTGAATCATATAGTTTTCCTTTGTAAACATTAAAGTGAAAACAACACTCTATAATGGCTTGTTCAAATTTAGCGTGTTTTGTACGAATGTCGCAAAACTGTCCCCGGTTAAGGATTCATCAATAGACAGGTTTTGAGACGGTTAATAATGTTTTTTCACTTTTAGGTTGAAATGGTCAACGATGGATTTAAATTTTGAAATTGGGTAACAAATTGGTGATTTTCTAACCGCTATCTTAGTGATATATCGAATAAGACTATTTACCGGGTTTGTAATAACATGAGCAACACGACGGGTACTACATGTGGAGCAGGATCTACGTACCCTTCCTAATATTTTGGTGGGTGTCTTTTATTTTTTAGCCATGGCGTAGTCAGTTTGTTTTCGATCTATGAGTTTGACTGTCCCTCTGGTATCAATCGTCCCTCTTGCATTGTCAACAAGATGCAGGAATTTCAACACCATTTGAAAAATTGGGAGTTCTGCTTTAATTAAAAAGTAAAATAACAAAAATACTGAACTCCGAACAAACATGTGTATCCATCTATTATACATTTACTATTTGAACCTGTTCCAAGTCTAGAATTTTAATTCATTAGTTCCTTTACTATATTTGTTAATATAGTACAGTATATTGTGTCTGTTGATTATCCACTTGAATATTTTGTCAGGGCCATAAAGGGTGTTGATTTTCACTTTATTAAAGATGTAGTGGTAGCCGCAGATTTAATTTTAAGGTCAACTAAATCTAAGATCAAAAGCTCAACTTTCCTCTTTGATATTTACCGAGCATCTGTTCTCTTTCATATAACAATATTAATCTGTCTTTTTGAAATCCATTTTGTATACTTGTATATAGATATCTATCAAAATTATCATTGACACATTTTATAGCCTAATCCCTCTCAATAGAAATGTTATATTGATAGTAACCAAAACCCTTTATTTTTCATTTAAGAAAATAGTACAATTTTTAACTAATTAGACTGAGACACTGTGACAATTGTTATTAAGAAAAAAAAACGTAGCAATATTTTATGAGATAACATCAGAATTGGTTAATCAAGAACAACAACGCTGATTTTATTTCTAAGTTGGTTATACTAGACTACCATCCATCTGGTGTATTGTAGGACGTGCCTACCATGGCGACTGCTTTGACGAATCTACTTGTACTTACTTACATCGTAGAATTAATCTTGTTTGTCAAGCATGCACAGTTTGCCATGAGTTGTCCATAACTGTTCAAATATGCCATTTGATTATATATATATAATTAGGGACTTTCCTCAGAGTTTTTTCTTAAACTATTTGACTTTGGATCAAATGTCCGCAGTATGTGCATTTTCCTCTCGTGAATAGCTTTCTTACTCTGGAGAGAAGTTTATAATATTTAGTTTTAGTTCTAAAAAAAGTAAATTAACTATAAATTATTAGCATGCGCAATGTAATTAAGCAAATGGTATTTTCATTATTGTTTAGTAAATTTATAATATTTATTTGAGTTTTCATTAACAGTTGTTATGTGAACCTAATTTGCACCATTTAAAAAGCATAAAAAGCAAAAGCATACCAACTAGCAGGACAAGAACAGTATGCTCCTTTTACGGTGCCTTCAGTCTTTTGGATACACACCCAAACATTATTAAAGTCATTTTTAATTCTTTGAGCATTTAGCCTTTGATATACAAGTGTTCCTTTCCAGAGGGTTGTAAAAACAACCCCGAGCCAGTCGCATGTTAATTACTCATACGAATTGCCTATTTTATAATCTTTAAGCACCTGGCGTAAAGAGGCAACATCACCATGATCAATTAGAAATGTAGATAAAGCAGAAAGAAAAATTGGAGGCCACGTTGAAATACCAGATTTCTCATCGAAACAGCCGCTGTATAAAGTGAGGGGATCGGGAATATCATAGTCAGACAAAATATCCATTTCTACGGATATGAACGTAGATAGCATATAGTCTCTATGGTTTAAAATGCTTTGTCAATGGTTGTATCTCCTTTATAATTTTTCCTCTTTGAAGTAAATGGTGTTTCAATATCCTTTTTGCACTGGATTTGTCATAAGGGCAATTAAAATCTGTCTGCATATGGTGTATATAGTTTCTGCTTTATTGAAGACATTGATTGGGTATGGCATTTGTATAAGTTCATGCTTAATGTTTAAAAAAAACATATTTCAATCATGTTTGTCATAGGCAAACGAAAGATATCTAGTTTTATTATCTAAGATTGTTAACAAATCTTTCTTGAGAAGTTTACCTTTAAATTTTTTAATTAATGGGTAGGAGAAACCTAAAATTATTGCCAACAAGCCTACGACCAATATTTAAAACATGATTATTCAGAGACGGATTTACCGGGGCCTTGGCCCTCATTTTGTCGGAATAAATTGGTGGATTATTTAGGGATCACTGTATCATGACTGAACATATCCATTCTTACTGAAGTCGGGGGACCCCTTATCATGGCTT
Source organism: Mytilus edulis (assembly GCA_019925275.1). Taxonomy (NCBI): domain Eukaryota; kingdom Metazoa; phylum Mollusca; class Bivalvia; order Mytilida; family Mytilidae; genus Mytilus; species Mytilus edulis. The sequence continues at coordinate 42,508,719 of CM034349.1, read as the reverse complement.
TGAAAAGTTATTAATTCGCTACTGTTATTTGCTTTTCTCTACAGACTTAATTCAAACATGAACAACAAAGTTGAAAAAAAAATATATTCAAACATGTTTCTTGTTTTGAACAAAGTTGGATTAAAGATTTTACATTCAAGCTTGAGTAGCCCGGTACATTCTACAATGTATCATAAACCTGCACGAGTAGAAAAGCGACTTTCTATATTAGCTGTAGAAAATTCCTGGTTGAACTTGATTATGTTGTGTATAGTTTGTGCTAAACATTGTATTAACTTTGTAATGCAATCTATGGCTGCTTTTGTGTTTATATCATAGCTTCCAGTTGGTCCTCTTTTCCTTGTCTGAACATCAGTCACTGTGGCACAAAGATCACAGCAGATCATTCAAATGGCGCTTAGCCAAAATAGCTTTTCCCTTACTGTTGTTTTGAGGTGTAGACTTTGCGTTGTGTTAGACTACGTTTGACTCTCAATAAAATAAAAGTGTACAGTTCAATATTCATTCAAACATAAGCATATAATCATAGTTACTCTATTGCATAGATACGTGAAGTCATATCGTTAGTGGCGATAACACATAACGTGCCCGCAATCCAGGACATCCTGGGGGCCACCGAAAATTTACAATCACAAAGAATGAAAAAGATTTTACTATTACTGTCTCCGCAACATACGATACTTGAAAATTTCTTTTAACTTAAATCACAATTGTCTCTTAAATTGCCCCTAGGGCATTGAATGTCACTGAAAGTTAACACTACTGTTGCAGTCCATTAAGCGGGTTTTGCAGTCAATGATCCCTATTTTAAATATTCAAAAGTCCCTTTTCTTTCTAATTTTACTTTTGGCGGGAACAAAGCGGATAGTGAATTTTTACAATTTTCACTATTTGGTCCTTGTAATTCCAACGGATAAAATTTAACAATTGGTCGGTTTGTTATACCAGTATCTGTTTTGCTGATCGCATTTCGTATAAATCCATATTTTCTACTAATCAAATCCTTCACGAAGGCTAACCTCCACATAAGTCAACTAGACTCATTCTGAACTTGAACGATATCTACTTCTTCAATAGTTTGAACGTTATTGCAAGTTGCACTGTGGAATTCTCGAAAGGATGTTAAATATTAATTCCTCACCCGTGTACGGAAATGTTCAATAAGTTGATGTTGTCTCTCAAGTTTTTTGTTACAAGACAAATGATTAGAATTGTGGAAGTTTTCATTATCCATTTGGTGTGGTAGCGAATCCAATCTCCTACTGTTAAGTGAGTGTGATGGTGTAAGTAGTTGTGGGTCTGTTATGTCTGTTGATATATACGTAATCGGACGATTATTCAGCATACTTCCAATTTCATTCACTATTGTTCGGAGCATGTCAAAAGTAACAAATGATCGACCTAATACTTTTTTAATTGCATTTTTCGTGCGTCCTATAAGTCTTTCCCATCATCCATCAAATCATTGGGCTCTATTTGGGATAAATTTATATTCGGTTCCGGCCTCCACTGCTTTTTCTTGAATTGATTCGGCTGCAGCTTTAAATGTATTAACGTCATCTGACATCAAAATCCTGGTCACGGCACTAATGTTTGGTTTTGAGGTGTATACTTCGCGTTGTGTGAGACAAGGGTTGACTCTCAATAAAATACAAGTTTGGTCGCTTTGATGATTCATTCATTGAATTTTTTTCTGATTCATTCATGAAAAAATTGTAACTATTTATAGATTGATTTAACGATTAACGAATATCAATACCTTGTATAGGTGTACGTCAGTTCTCACAAGCAAGTAAGCCTTTTGAGCTGTATCTTTTAAAGTCTTGCATATGGCATGTAATTTTAAAACGCTGCAATGAAAGACCATGAGTTGGAGTTATCTTTCTTTAGTTTCGTGTGCTTGTATCATTTAGGATTGTGGTGCCATATAACTTTTATGGCACTTTTCCTGTACAACAGCGACTATAAAACCGTCTTATGTTTTTCGATGTGCAAAAATAGTGCCATCAAATTCATATGGCACCATAACAAGTTTGTCTTAAACATATAAAACGTTTCAATTATTGTGATAGACACTAATTCAACAGTCTCAATAGCTACATTGTAATTAACGGCGCATTTGAATCTCTTCTAAATGGATATTAGAAATTTTTTATTACATTTGTGCGAAAGACAAAATGAAAATACATTAAAGAACTCACTTTGGTATCATATGGTTATTTGTTTAAAAGAGAAATAATGAACTTTTACATAGACACTAAAGTGTAGCTTTGTATTATTACTTTAATCCATTACAAATTATGATCACTGTAAATATAATCAACTTAGAACTGTTTTCATGTGTTTCAAGAGACTACTTGACGATAAAAGCTTCAATTTTTTTACAATTTATGTTCTAAATTTCCAATAGTGTATAGACGTCTGGTAAATTCTCCATACACTAACGTTTTTTCATATAATACTTTAAAATTCATTAACAAACTTTGACATGGGCAAAATGAGATGCGAGATAAACGTCACAAACCTAGCTACGGTATACGAACATAAACACAAAGCAAAAAACCCAAGTTATAGAAAACATACTCTAAAAGATTGGTGCCCGAAGCATTTATTTATAGATATACCCGTATTAGGAACGCTAAAAACAAACAATTTGCCAAGACTCCTTAGTTCAATAGTCCTAACTCCTTCAAGGGTCTACTGACAAAAAATGTTGTTGGGTGAAATGCTCAACTACATAATATGTTCTCACTATCTATAAAGTTTTATGACATTCTGGTGAGTGGTTTCAGAGGAATTACGATGACAAATTGTTGCAGTAGTAATGTGATGCCAAAATTTCAACACGGAGTCTTAGCTCACACCGAACAGCAAGCTATAAAGGGCCCCAAAAATTACGAGTGTAAAAGGCAATAACAATCAAAACCGAGGAGTAAACAAGGACTCAAAAAACCAGAGGACATTAACATCAACAGTTATAAATAAGAAATAAGAAACAACACGAACTCCACTAAAAACCGGGAGTGAAATCAGGTGCTCCGGAAGGAAAAGCATTTCCTGCACCGTATACGGCACCCGTCGTGTTATTTCTTTGTTCAGTTCGGTAATGATGGAAGGTTATTATGACTGAGGAAGAATATCAAATGTTTTTGAAGTATACTGATATTTCTATATGGAGATAACTTCAAATTTAAATATACTTAAGCTTAGACCTGAACATAAACTGTAGAAAACATGGAAAGATGTGGCGAAAATGAGCACCCCACTCTAATAATAAGGATGTTCTTATCACAAGCAAAAATCCCTAGCCGTATTTGGCACAACCTTTTTCAACTTTTGATCCTCAGAGCTGTACAACTTTGTCCCCCTTTTTTTGACTTTCGAACTTTTATATCTGGGCGTCACTGGTAAGTCTTGTTTGGACGAGGCGCGTTTTTGACGTAATGAATTTTAAACCTGATGCCTTTTGTTATCTATTATTCACGTGTTTCTATGCCTAATACGTTCTGCTATTTATTTGTATTATAGTCCTGTATTATTATGTTGTCATTTTAATGTTATATTTAACAATGCCTTCAAAGTGCGAGGTTTGGCATGCCATAAAACCAGGTTCAACCCACCATTTTTTCTTTAAAATTGTCCTGTACCAAGTCAGGAAAATGGCCATTGTTTTATCATAGTTCGTTACTGTGTGTGTGTAACATATTTACGTTGTGTTTCCGTTGTGTCGTTTGTTTTCTCCTTTTTTTTGAGTGTGAATTCACATTACTATAAGACGTGTCACGGTACTTTTCTATCCCAAGTTCATGTATTTGGTTGTGATGTTATATTGGTTATTCTCATCGGATGTTGTCTAGTGTGTTACATTTTAATGTTGTGTCGTTGTTCTCCTCTAATATTTAATGCGTTTTAGTTTTAGTTTGTTACCCCGATTTTGTTTTTTGTCCATAGATGTATGAGTTTTGAACAGCGGTATACTACTATCTTTATAGTATGTCCTCATTATCTGTTAATGATGTTGAAATTCTGTTTTGAGGTTTCAGAGAAGTTGAGTTGAACAAGAACAGGACTATGGGAAGGACATACAGACAAGTGGGGCAAAAGCATGATACCATACGTAACTATGTAACATTTGTGTTTAGCCGGAAGCAACGTGAATAGAATAGATTAATCCCTCTTATAAAATTGAGAATGGAAATGGGGAATGTGCCAAAGAGACAACAACCCGACCATAGAAAAAACAACAGCAGAAGGTCACCATCAGGTCTTCAATGTAGCGAGAAATTCCCGCACCCGGAGGCGTCCTTCAGCTGGCCCCTAAACAAATATATACTAGTTCAGTAATAATTATGGCCATACTAATTTCCAAATTGTACACAAGAAACTAAAATTAAAATAATACAAGACTAACAAAGACCAGAGGCTCCTGACTTGGGACAGGCGCAAAAATACGGCGGGGTTAAACATGTTTGTGAGATCTCAACCCTCCCCCTATACCTCTAGCCAATGTGGAAAAGTAAACGCATAACAATACGCACATTAAAATTCAGTCCAAGTCTGATGTCAGAAGATGTAACCAAAGAAAATAAACAAAATGACAGTAATACATAAATAACAACAGACTACTAGCAGTTAACTGACATGCCAGCTCCAGACTTCAATTAAACTGACTGAAAGATTATGATTTCATCATATGAACATCAGGTACAATCCTTCCCGTTAGGGGTTTAGTATCATATCATCATAACATATATGAGAAGAACATAACCCGTGTCATGCCAACAACTGGTTTTTTAATAAATGTGTTTAGTTCCGATGCAAAGACCCTATAAGTGAATCAATATTAACGCCAAAATATGCAATCTTTAATGACCTGACAACAGTATCGTAACTATACTTCAATGTCAACTTCTCATTACTGAGTGTTGACCGATAACACACGCACTTGTCTATGAACAATATAAGATATTTTCATGTTATATGTATGTAAAAGAAAAACAAACATTATTGTTACAACCTCAAAGTACACACATTGGACGTTCATACTATTATTTTAAGTTAAGGTTGAATGACATTTAAAAAATGCAAATAGTGAGAAATCGGAAAATTTATTTAATTTCTTACAGTTTCCATAGACAACATAGAGGGGGGGGGGGGGGTCAACATACTGTAGCGCACAAGATGTTTTGATGATAGAGGATATCAAAGACCACCAAAATCTCTTAAACACCATTAGACCCAGAAACTATTAATGCCCGCGTCACACTGTCCCGATTTTTATGCCGATGGCAACACGATTATGGAAATTTTCAAAATCGGGACTGATCGTATCCAGATCGGGCTATTCGTAGTGCCATCTTTAACCATCGTAGAACCATCGGTTACTTTTTCTAGCCTTCGGATACAACTTCGGGAAGGGTTCTAAATTTTTTAACATGTTAAAAAAATTCCCGAAGGTGCGTCCGATGTTGAGGGTTCGTATTGAGTTCGTATCACCATCCTCACCATCGTAATGTCACCGGGGATACATCTTTGAACATCGTATTGCATTCGTGTTTCCATCGTTTCCATCGGGCAGTTTTGACATTACGATGTCTACACGAATGAATCGTGAAGCTACCCGAAGGTCTTACAATGGCAACACGACTTCGTGAAGACCTCGTGATCCCGTCGTGATGCCATCGAATAAAAGCTAAATGTAAGTTAATTTTCGCGCTTAAATACATTTAAAGTGCCATGCGCGATATGCACTGGTCAGTCTAATACGACAGTAAAGAAAGACGTTCACAAAACATGGAGCTCATATCATATGATTTTATGAGAACAAGAAAGGCGACAGCGTTGTTTCTATTAATTCAAATTGAACAAGAAGAGCAGGTATTACAGGCTCAGGATTTACTTTTACAAATTTTTTGTCAATTTTTCATATCAAATAACATAATGAAAATCATAAACGCGCCTCGTATACTAAAACTGCAGGTACACGTATATAGGGAAACCAACTTTTTCTTCATTATTCTCATTTTTTATGAATCGTCTGAGTTATTGTCACACGAATTTTTACTCCGTAAACATTTTGTTTTCTATATGTCGTATTTTGCCGCATTTATTGCTTTCCCCACATCCTTCCTTTAGTCTATGTCAATGGAAATGGATACGTTTCAAGTTTCAATGCTAAGGCAGAATGTTCATTTAATAATTCAATATACTCAATTTGACGAACATTAAAATACTACTAGACTGTACCAGAGCTATTTCAGACACCATCACGAATTGGGTGATCCATACGATGTATCTTTGTCCAAACTAACTAAGGACATTTCAGCACGTGTGAGATAGTGGTTTGTCATTACGCCGTCTCATCTTTTAAATACCGAACGTGACTTATCCCCGATTGTGACTGTTTTGCTGAGTGTGTATTCGTATTGCTATTAGACGTGGCATGGTACTTTTCCATCCCAAATTCATTTATTTAGTTTTGATGTTATATTTGTTATTGTCATCGGATTTTGTCGAATATCTTAACGTTTGTAGTTATACATCTTATTATATTTTTAGCTCACCTTGCCCGAAGGTCCAAGTGAGCTTTTTCATTACTTGGCGTCCGTCGTCGTTTGTTTTTTACATTTTGAACTTCTTCTAGAGAACCACTGAATGGAACGAAACCAAACATGGCATGAATGCTCCTTATGAGGTGCTGACCAAGTGTTGTTACTTTGTAGCCGATCCAAGATAGCCGCCAGCGGGGACTTGCTTTAACATAGGACCCTATGGGAAATGCATACAAATGACTTCTTTTAGAGAACCACTGAATGGAATAAAACCAAACATAGCATGAATGTTGCTTATGAGGTGCCGACCAAGTGTTGTTACGTTGTAGCCGATCCATCATCCAAGATGGCTGCCAGCGGGGGACTTAGTTTAACATAGGACCCTATTGAAAATGCATACAAATGACTTCTTTTAGAGAACCATCGAATGGAACGAAATTAAACATGGCATGAATGTTCCTTATGAGTTGCTGACCAAGTGTTGTTACTTTGTAGCCGATCCATGATCCAAGATGGTCGCCAGAATGGGAACTTCGTTTAACATAGGACCCTATGGGAAATGCATACAAATGACTTCTTTTATGCCCGCGTCACACTGTCCCGATTTTTACGCCGATGGCAACACGATTATGGAAATTTTCAAAATCGGGACTGATCGTATCCAGATCGAGCTATTCGTAGTGCCATCTTTAACCATCGTAGAACCATCGGCCACTTTTTCTAGCATTCGGGGACAACTTCGGGAAGGGTTCTAAATTTTTTAACATGTTAAAAAATCCCCGAAGGTGCGTCCGATGTTGAGGGTTCGTATTGAGTTCGTATCACCATCCTCACCATCGTAATGTCACCGGGAATGCATCTTTGAACATCGTATTGCATTCGTGTTTCCATCGGGCAGTTTTGACATTACGATGTCTACACGAATGAATCACGAAGCTACCCGAAGGTCTTACGATGGCAACACGACTTCGTGAAGACCTCGTAATCCCGTCGTGTTGCCCTCGAATAAAAGTACGAAGGCGACAAGATGGAACTACGACGGCAATAAATCCAGCTAAATGTAAGTTAATTTTCGCGCTAAAATACATTTAAAGTGCCATGCGCGATATGCACTGGTCAGTCTAACACGACAGTTAAGAAAGACGTTCACAAAACATGGGGTTCATATCATATGATTCTATGAGAACAAGAAAGGCGACAGCGTTGTTTCTATTAATTCAAATGGAACAATAAGAGCAGCTATTACAGGCTCAGGATTTACTTTTACAAGTAAAATATTATTTTTTGTCAATTTTTCATATCAAGTAACATAATGAAAATCATAAACGCGCCTCGTACACCAACACTGCAGGTACACGGTATATAGGAAAACCAACTTTTTCTTCATTATTTTGATTTTTTATGTATCGTCTGAGTTGTTGTCACACGAATGTTTACTCCATAACCATTTTGTTTTCTATATGTCATATTTTGCCGCATTTGTTGCTTTTCCCACACCCTTCCTTTTGTCTATATTATTATGATATTCTCCTAGAAAGAGCTCTTTTTGAATAAAATGGATCAACGAACCAATTACCTTACCTTTAAGATAGATCAGTAAGCATGGGCATAATTATGGGTGATTATTCAGACTAGTGCACACATTTTACAGTTCAAACAAGGCAATGCCGAGCGTGGCATCCCCTTGTATGTAACATATTGGGGACAAATATGGTCAGGTATTTCACATCCAATTTTTTATGGAAATATTCTTTATAAAGCACAAAGGTGTCAGTATTCACCTCAAAACTAACAAAACCTTTGAATAGACTTATTAAGAAGGGATATAGTTACGATACTGTTGTCAGGTCATTAAAGATTGCATATTTTGGCGTTAATATTGATTCACTTATAGGGTCTTTACATCGGAACTAAACACATTTATTCAAAAACCAGTTGTTGGCATGACACGGGTTATGTTCTTCTCATATATGTTATGATAGCATGATACTAAACCCCTAACGGGAAGGATTGTCCCTGATGTTCATATGATGAAATCATAATCTTTCAGTTAGTTTAATTGAAGTCTAGAGCTGGCATGTCAGTTAACTGCTAGTAGTCTGTTGTTATTTATGTATTATTGTCATTTTGTTTATTTTCTTTGGTTACATCTTCTGACATCAGACTCGGACTTCTCTTGGACTGAATTTTAATGTGCGTATTGTTATGCGTTTACTTTTCTACATTGGCTAGAGTTATAGGGGGAGGGTTGAGATCTCACAAACATGTTCAACCCCGCCGCATTTTTGCGCCTGTCCCAAGTCAGGAGCCTCTGGCCTTTGTTAGTCTTGTATTATTTTAATTTTAGTTTCTTGTGTACAATTTGGGAAATTAGTATGGCGTTCATTATCACTGAACTAGTATATATTTGTTTAGGGGCCAGCTGAAGGACGCCCGGGTGCGGGAATTTCTCGCTACATTGAAGACCTGTTGGTGACCTTCTGCTGTTGTTTTTTCAATGGTCGGGTTGTTGTCTCTTTGGCACATTCCCCCTTTCCATTCTCAATTTAACACTATATTTGTATATGACACATGCAGAAAATAGTAAATTGAATATGCATATTTGATACATAAACTATTTTTTTAGAAATCAACCAAAACATTCAGTAACTGGAAATACCTCAACATTGTCTTTAGAACCAGCAGGTAAAAAAAAAGAGCAACCAATTTCCTGTGTATTATGCTATTGCAAGGAGAAACAAATAAGTCCATCTGCATGACCTTGACCTTTGGCCTTGAACATAAAAAATGTCAGATCATTAAAAGGAGGAACAATATAACAAATGTGGTAAAAATCTTTTGAAGCATATTGGTTTTAGAGTGTCCACAAGGGTGATATTGCCTTGTATTACAACTGCCACTATGACCTTGACCTTTGAACTTTAAAGTCAAGAGCGCTTAAGCTGTACACGACGTCTTTTAGACATCGTATGGCCATCGCGCCATCATCGTAATCCATCGTGTAGCCTTCGTGATTCATCGTGTAGGCTTCGGCTGCGATATGAAGCTTAAATACCCGTCTTCAGTTAACCTTCGTATGTCCATATTTTGCTATCGTATATAATTTCGGCACCATCGTATAGACTTCGTTATTCATCGTACTTGCTTCAGTCACTTTTTGATATTTTAACGAGATCGGGACCAACTTCGTACGAACTTACAATTTTCGCATTCGGGTGTCCATCGTATATAAAAATCGGGACAGTGTGACGCGGGCATTAGAGAACCACTGAATGGAGTTAAACTAAACATGACACGAATGTTCCTTCTGAGGTGCCCACCAAGTGTTGTTACTTTGTAGCCGATCCATCATCTAAGATGGCCGCCAGCGGGGGACTTAGTTTAACATAGGACCCTATGGGAAATGCGTACATTTTTTTTCTTTTAGAGAACCACTGAATTGCATGAAACCAAACATGTTTGTTACTTTGTAGCCAAACTTTATCTTGTTTTATATAATTTCAAAAACCCAAAAAAAGTCAGGTGAGCGATACAGGCTCTTGAGAGCCTCTTGTTTTCCGTTGTATTCGTGTGTTATGGTTAAGATAATTGATCATCCAGTTTATTTGATAGATTTAAGTCTGGATCAACGAAATTTACACTATGCACTTGGTTTACAGTTTGATTCAGAGGAACACCGACATAGCTAGATAATACAATTGGTTGTCTAATTGCTACTACGATTTGATATTAATTAGTATTGTAGTTTTCATTGTTAATTAATAAGCGTTAGATAAGTCATACAAATCTAATCTTGAATTTCATCTAAATTCTTTCTCAATTTTTGGGAACTCGTCGTTTAGTTTAAATGCGGCGTCACTTTGAGCGTAACACTGGTTATGGCTAAAAAGACAGTGAATTTTTGTATTTTATCCGTTTTTGTTCTGTAGCTAGTCACCACTTCAGTTTTATCATGTATATCTATTGTATAGTCATCATTTTATAAAATTTACTGTTTGCTAAGGTATGTTTTATTCTAAATAATATTAAAGGATGTTGTTGTCCCAGGTGTATAACACTGGCGGTGTTGGTCGAGACTTTTGAAACTTTTGTCCCTCGCTGCTTTTCAGCTTAGTTCTTGTTTTGGCTTTCAAACTTTTTTCATCTGGGCGTCGCTGGTTAGTCTTGTGTGGACGTGGCACACGTTTGGCGTTTTGAAATGAAAAAGTGCCTATTGTTGACTAATAATCGTTTGTTTCTCTGTCCTGTATTTTCTCCCATTTATTTGTATTGAAGTCCTGTCATGTAATATTGTCATTCTGATGTTATAATTAACATTGCGATTAAAGCGGGAGGTTTGGCATGCTACAAAACGAGGTTAAACCCACCATGTTTATCTTACATTTGAAGTCTTTACAAATAATGAAAGTCCAAAATAATGGACAAGGGTACTAGAAACTTACTAGTAATGGGTCACAAGTAACCTATAAGCGAACTGTACAGGTTAATATAAATATACTTAAAATAAAGGTGTATCAGGGTATATCTCTAACTGTTTAGAATCTAAACGCATACAATGTATTGTTTAACCAGTTCACACTGCCAATCTTCCTATGTATTGAAAACTTAAATAATGTTCTTTTTCAGAATTGTGAATAGAATGAATTTTGATATAATTATTAAACACCTGGTTAATAAAGTTAACCTTTTATGATCAGAATCGCAGCTAGAGCTTACTAGCTTATGTATCTTACTAAAAAATACGTTTATTTATTGTGCTAAAATATTAATGCACAATACTAGAAACTTTACTAGTAATGTGTGCCTAAATTCATGAAATCATACTGCTTACAGATTTATTCAAACTTATGATAAAGGCTTCTCTTAAAGAGACTTTCTTAAAATACTAGTCTTGAGATCTTACAGAATGAGAATAGTAAACTCAGATACCCTTTTACTTAAACAAATAATAATATTTCTCCCTCTGAATCTTTATTTATTTGTTCTTTAACTTTAACAGGACTCTTTTAAACAACCAACGGTTGTATGCTCTAAAAAGTTTTAAATACTTTTCTAAATAATTTAGTAAACATTTTTATAATTTCCAAATAGAATAATTTTATTTAAATTTGTAAAGCATTTTTATTAATGCACTTAATTTCATTTAACTTCATTTAAAAGTTCCAAAAAGGAATAAAATAACGCTTTCTTAAAGAGATAAACGTTAGACGTTACGCACGGTATTGCGTCGCAAGACGTAACATGTATAATTGACAAATGTGACGCCATATACTAACTTTGACATTTTGTTATCAAGAGCGGAGAACCTACTCAATCGACTTTTATCAAATAAATACAATAAGCTGAAGAAATGTTTCAAAATTTATCATGTATAAGGCAATTAACTAAGGATCGTTTTTATTTTCTGATCTGTAATGAGATGAAAACAAATGCAAATTTTTCCAATTTTATTTTGGATAGGATACATAGCAACCTTTTAAAAAAATCTTGCTCCCGGAGGGACACATGAAAACAAAATTATAGCTGAAATTTTTTTGACAAATTATGACCAATTGAACATAAACACTTATGGTATTTATTTCATAAAAATCGGTCATATAATAATTCAACAATATTTCTTTTTATAAGGATTTTAGTTGAAATGTTGGTTTTTTTTTGATTGAACTCACTTTTGTCCAATATTTGTATGTGTCTGTGCGAGTTTTCAGACTATTTCTCTATCTTTTTAGCACTGATGGTTTTATTTTACAAATGCGTATTTATTTAATTCTTTAAAAATTATAAGACCATTGTACCTCGGATTCTAATCGGTTTCTAATCTATAAAGGTGTTTAGATTTGCGTGAAAACTGTTGTCCATAAGAAATTATCCCTCGGACCATCCCCACTTTTCCCCTATGTCAAAAAAGGGTTTATTCCTTATGTTTGTGTGTTTTTCTAATCTGAGTGTTATTTTGATTCAGCAGACGATTTTAGAATGAACATTTCCCGGCATCATTTTAACTGCCTAAACAGTTCGTAAATAGTGTGTATTTGTATAAAAGACGCTACTGTGCAGAAACGTCAAAATGACGCCCTTGGACATAATGGCTAGACATAGGGAATGCTTTCTGAAAAAAATTGTAAGGTCATCATGTTTGTGAAAACACCCGACTCGTTTAGCCATTTGTATGAACTTATAGTTTGTATCTTATAGATATGTTAGTTTTGTATTATAAATGCACATTTAGTATTTATACAACATGTTTCACCTAAGGAAAGGACAAAAATTACGTTTGGACATAGTGGCTAGACATTCGATTTTTTAAAATTCTGCTTCAAGAAAAAGTGTTTTTTTACATTTGAAACTTTGGAAATGTTTATCTTTTTCAGAACTTTCTATTGAGTATAGTTTTAATATGATTTTATTTCTTTATAGGGATGATAATAAAACTGAAATGTTGATAAACTTTCCTCCTAACACATTAAGACATGTTCCTCTGCTGAATATTTCGTCGAAGGCTTGCTTCAAATTTCAGCCAATACCAAAAAACGGGTACGATGTTATAATACAAATCTAGTAGGAAGCTGATATACTAAATTTCGCAGATTTTATATGCAAAATTACAACGGAACATAGAAAAATGCATTTTATTTAATATGAAATATTACGCCGGACATGCAATTTTTAACGTAAAAGTAAGATTTGTGTGTTCAATAAAATAAATGTATGGTGCAAAAATTTATAGAATGAACTTAAAATAAGAAAAATATGTCCGGGCCTTTCTGTAGATATATGGATGTTGGTGATTTTATTTTGTATAGGCAAATGGTTGCTGTTCTTAAATCATATAATAACGTAATTTTAATCCGAAAGCATTACCGTGCGTAACGTCTTAACATTAAACATTTTCTGTAGAAAATAACTGGTCTTAAATTTGACAAGAGTCCTTCCTTATGTCAAAATGCTAAAAGTGACGTAAAAGTAGCGTTTTAGGGCCCTTTTATCCTACCCGCGCCGCATATTTCACCCCTTTTAGGTCAACTGTGTATTTGCAGATCGATAACCAATCAAATCATCTGCACAAGTACACTGTTGAACTTTTGAGAGTTCAAATGTGCTACAGTGCTTCTGGCATAGCACGATCGAACATTTGAATTGCTAAAACATATTTTAAAATAAGTTTCACATATATATTCTCGTTGGACCTTAGTTAAGTATGTAGGGTTAAAGAGCTGTTAAATCCAAAGAGGAGGTGCTTTCCCCAGGCGAGCAGCTATTAGGGTGTTTTTGGGTGCCTTTACTACTCTACAATTAATTTAAAATCTTCCTCTGGCTTGGTAGGCTGGTATTGTTGCTTGTTCTTCCGGAAATAAAACTGGTCTCCTTCAAACGTATGGGCAGATGGGCCTTCAGCTGACTTTCCTTCGTTGTTTTATAACCACAAAGCAGACAGTAGTAGGGCACCTTGGTTATCTCTACGTGCTTCAGTAGAATGAAAATGATCACTCTATATCTTAGGCCCTGGTAGGGGCCTCCTCAAGACCCCTAAGACACTGTTGCCCTTCTAATGGCCTCATTACTGTCAAAGCTGTAAGTAGTCGTCTGAAAATAACATAGGACCTTAGAAACTTGTCTAAATATTTATTTTTATTAAGATAAGAATCCCAAATTTTGCTCATCTGGAGATAAAAAAAAAAAGTCAGTTTCATCAAACCAGAAAAATCTCTGGGCTATTTTTTTTTTAAAGTTTTTTTCTGTCCTAAATGTCCAGATGTAATTAAATTATGCATCTGCATGAGGACTTCATCTTTCATTATACTAGGGGTCAAATATTGGAAATGATGACCACTACCATCACGTTTTTATAATTCCTTAAATAATAAGCCATCTTTGATTTGGGAGTCCCATAAATGCCAATTATGTCTGGTGGCTGGACTATACCACTCAAGCTCTTTCAAGGAAGGTCTTTCACCTTCTGTTTTCAATTTGAGTATGGGTCCTATATTATTATTAGACTCTTGAAAATGCTTTAATTGCATTATGGTATAACCAGACTTTCCAAGTAGCCCAAATATTTTCTAATTGGTTTCCGGGATTTACAGATTATAATTTCTGTAAACTTTTAACTTTTCTAAATTTGGGGAATTTTTCATGGAACAAGCCATGTGAAGAGCTCTTTTAAATATTCCATATTAAAGGTCTCGGCACAGACAATCACGGGGATTGCTGCATCTTGACATGGCATCAGCATTTCCTTTTTTGGGACAAGGTCTATATTCTACTCTAAAATCAAAGGTAGATAATATCTTCAACCAACGAGCTATTCTACCCTTGGGTTCTTTCAGACTGAAAAGCCAAATCAAAGCTTGGTGATCAGTTGTATGTAACTATTCCGAGTCAAGAAAATGAAAACCTCCCGCCCTTCAATACAGTAACTTACAAATTTACTTTCCGAATTGATTTTCCTCTATTTTTGTGATTTTACTTTTTACACTATCAGTGACCAGACCAAATTTTTCGGTGATCAAATTGGGACAGATTTATGATTTTATGGTGACAAGACCAACGTATTCAGGGTCAACAACTCAAAATTTCAAGGGCCTGGATAAGGCAGTGAAACACTATGATGCTGGTGACATCGAAGAAGTAGTGTAGCGAGCCAGGGGTGAAACACCTGACAGAAAACAAACTTTTAGTACCTAAATTCCAACCACTTGCAAAAGTAGACTCAAGACTACATGTATTTCTGACAAGTCTGAAGACTGAATATTCTATAATATTCTTTGATAAAAATCCGGACAATCAGATTATACATGTGAATCCTTGTAAAAAGAACACCAATCATGTTTTAAAGTTTCCATTTTTAAGTTTTATATACTATAGGACTCCACATCAAATATGTATTTTACAATACAATATAAGTACACAGCAATTATATAATACTAAAATTTCTAGCACCTCTCTTAACCTCTCTAAACTAGTCTCAGAGCTCCCAAAAAAAATGTAGGAACTCTTTATTTTTTGAAAATTCGTTAATTCTTATTAAGGTACACCAAATGAATTATTCATTGTATTGAAATTCATGGAAATTAGGAGGTTGTGATCTAGTCCCAAATAATACTGTTTGTAGTACTATATAAAGAAATGTACTGATAAATGTGCGAACTTTTACATGTTTGAGTAATTAACTTATTTAACTAACATTTCTATTTCTATAAATATAAAGTTTAATAATTTCAACAGAAGTTAATCAAAACCTTTTCTGATTAAGATAAATAAGTGTAGAAGACTGATTCCGTATCAGTACAATAGTTATCAAAGGTACCAGGATTATAATTTAGTACGCCAGACGCGCGTTTCGTCTACATAAGACTTATCAGTGACGCTCAAATCGAAATATTTATAAACCCAAACAAGTACAAAGTTAAAGAGCATTGAGGATCCAAAATTCCAAAAAGTTGTGCCAAATACGGCTAAGGTAATCTATGCCTGGGATAACAAATATGTTTAAATAACTACCAGGCCCTTCCTGATACAGATACAAAAATGTTGTTTAAAGAAATACTGTCAGGTCCTTCCTTTTACGAGTTCTTACTTCCTAGTTTGACTGTCCCTCTGGTATATTTCGTCCCTCTGGTTTCTTTCGTCCCTCTTTTATACAGTATTCCATAAAATCAAGGCAACTGCCAGGTACTTCCTGAAACAGCACCTATTTTAAGATATCAGATAGATCCTTTCTAACTGTTATCGAATTTATTGTGGTTTCCAAACCTTATGGAAACCATAATCCTTAATTCAAAATATTGCCTATTTATTCCTATTTGAAGTAGTGTGTTAAAAATACAAACATCAAATAAGTAACTATTTAACAGATTAACATGAATATAAACTCGAACTATTATAACTAAGCATTGCCTGCAAAATCCGTAATATTAACTAAAAAGGTTTGAAAGTATTTGCTACAGTTTCTTAAATTTAACTTAACATGACTGATGAGAACAAAAGATCAAAAGCGTAAGAGAACTTCTACTGTATTATTTAATACCAGGAATAACATTTCTTCATACAACAACCACAGTTTATTTAAAACACGCATACAAATAGCGTTTTTCTAACAGTAACACTAAATAGATTGACATCAGTACATGTTTAACAAGAATGTGTCCTCAGTACACGAATGCCCCACTCGCACTATCATTTTCCATGTTCAGTGGACCGTGAAATTGGGGTAAAAACTCTAATTTGGCATTAAAATTAGAAAGATCATATCATAGGGGACATGTGTACTAAGTTTGAAGTCGATTGGACTTAAACTTCATCAAAAACTACCTTGACCAAAAACTTTAACCTGAAGCGGGACAGACGGACGGACGAACGAACGGACAGACGGATGGACGAACGGACAGACGGACGGACGCACAGACCAGAAAACATAATGCCCCTCTACTATCGTAGGTGGGGCATAAAAATGTAAATTAATTTTGGAACGAGGCACTGGCAGCAGACGACACTTTATATAACAACATGAAGATGGACAAAAGTTTCAACAATTTCAAATTTATTAACATGGAAGTTATGTTTACACAAGAGTTTGTGATATAATATAGATATTTTGGGAAGTATGTCATGCCAATTTATTTTTGTTATGAAAAGTTTTAAAGATTTAAACTATCAAAAGTTAAACTTTACGTGCCATGAATCATTCAAAAATAAGAATATTACAGTGATGAAACTTTCTAGTCAATAATTAAATTGAATAAAATATGTTTTATTTCTGTTTTGTCACTGTTTGTGTTCTAAAATGAACAATTAAAAAAAGACTGTCAAAACAACACATTTCATATGTTGAACATTCAAATATTAAATAACTGTTACATCATAAATCTATGCACAATTTAAAATATACAATTTAAACACTGCATGTAGTTGTCATATAATACACACAATAATACCAAAAACAAAATTCTTGTACATGCATGAGAAGGGGCTGTTGCCTTACATTTTACCCTCCAATAAAACATTTAGCGTCTTCGCAAATGTTTATATCACAAAATACATATGTTAATTCAATGTTTCAATATTTTCAGGTTGAAAGTCACAGATCAACAGCTTAACTGCAGTCCATTAGAAACCAGAAAAAAATGTTTTAAACAAAATATATCTATAATACTAAAATAACGAGGTCCAATTTGTTAGCCGTCATGGGGTAAAAACGACAAATCAAAGAATTCAACTTTATATATAGCTAATATAGGACAATGGTGTAGGTTAAAAATTACACCACGCCAAACCCTTTTGTTTTCCACAATTAATATTGCCAACAATTAACAAGTTCCGGGTCGAATCCGATACCAATAGTACATGTATATTAACCTGTTACCTATTATCTTATCTGTACGTTCCGCATCTGACAGGCGCACCACCAAACGGTGTATTTAGGATTTTGGTATACACACTGGTCCTAATCTACTTAATTCAATCTGTCAAATTGTTCCCTATTGTAGCATTTTAATCAGTAAGACTTTCTAAGACAACAATACGAATACTAAAAATCTGGACTTAAAAAAGGCGTATAGGTACAGTTTTCAATTAGTTAGCAGGCGAAACAGCGAATAAAAAAATTCAACTTTATTTATTATAACTAATATAGAACAATGCTGTTGATTAAAAAATACTCCATTCCAGGACCTTTTGTTTCCCAAATAATTAATATTACCAATAATTGAGAAGTTCAAGGTCTACGGGTTCACACAGAAAAAGTTTGAAAGCAGAGAAAACGTGTGTATCGTATAATCGGCATGACTTTATCAGATGACAATTTCAATACTAAAATAAGGCTTACGCATACATGTAGTTATATACTTTATTTCAGTCACGGACCCGCGATATCACGGGTTTGTTCTATTATATATTAATACTACACTGTATAATTACATGTACTTAAGACTTACCATTTAGAGTACTTCAGAATACTAAACAACAAGTATATATTAATTATCCTAAGAATGATTGAAATGTGACAAACTTGAGGATGCTTAAAATTACTACATATAATTCTACAAGAAAATTTAGAAA
>CM034349.1:41870836-41890011 GCA_019925275.1 Mytilus edulis | reverse complement strand
AGGAAATCAATGAAGCATGACTGTAGCGGGCCCCTCTTAGGCTGTCAGTGGGCCCGACTTATAAAAAGTTCTGGACAGAGTGGACACTGCTTATAACCAAAATCTCTGAACTTCAATATGGTCAATAGAGAGGCAGGGAACAGTAATATATATTTGTATTAACCGATCTATATTTCCAATTTACTCACGATAAACAACCGGGGTTACTGTGACAGTTGAAGCCGTTGTTGTTGCTATTGTTGTTGATTCAGTGGTTGTTGGGGCAGTAGTCGTCATCATCATTCCACCCATCATACCGGAAGTCATATCTATTCCCATCATGTTTCCAAAAGATGACGTGAATGATCCAGATAAAATGGCTAGTAAGAAACCAGCTGTAAATGCTTCAGTCTCTATAAAAACGGAAAATACGATTTCTACACTACTTCAAAAAATATATAAAGAATAACCAAACAACCCGTGGAAAGTGACAAAGACGCAAAATTAAAATGTTTCTCTTTTTTGTCATTCAACCTAGGTACATACGTACATGGTAATGTTGATCAGTAGCAGCACTGCTAGCCATACTTTTTCACTCGACATAAAACATGAAACATTCAGAGAAGCAAAATCGATATTATTCAAATCTTTTTCGGCATGTATGAAAAATATCATGTATGCCATGCAGAGATACAGTTTTGACATTTTTTACACTACATAAGAAGCCTGAATGTACATTTAATCCAAGCTACCGTCCTTAATTTCTTCCCATTTTCAATAGGGCAAAAATAATCTTTGGTGGAAAATGTATTTGCATCCTGTGAAAAATTATTAGCTCATAAAAATCATATTTGGATATGTGCTGTGTCAGTTTTAGTCTTCATATCGAGTGTTGTTATTCGCGCTGTTACCGGTTTAGCCGGCTTTGTCCCATTTTTGGAATTTATATTTAGGTCCTAATGCTAGGTTTCAGCGGGTATTTCCAGATAATCATGTATACATATAAGACATAATTTCTAGCACCGTTATAGGCTTCTTACTTAGACATAATGAAAAGAGAAAATTCTAGTTTTTAAACAGTAAATTAAAGAAAGATACAGTTTACTTTCAGTCGAAGATTACTTATCCATTATTGACATATAGTTTATATCGTGCAAACGGCGGGAACATTTCTTTAGTTTTTCGACCCTATCAATCAAGTTATTATTTTTGTATAGGGAAAATCTGATTCAAAATATTTGCCTGATCACAATATTTTTTGTCATCAAATAGGAGATAGGGATATTTTTTTAAAGAAAAAAACATACCCCCTCCCTTGAAGTTAAAGCATCATTCCCTAATGAATTGAGCGAGACCAGATGTGTTGAAAGAATATTAACCGTCTCTTGCAAAGCATGCATCAACGACGTGATAATTCATACTCAGTCGAAAAGTCATATTTCGAATTAGGACACGAATTAGGACACAATCAATTTCAGAAGTCAGGTGACCCATGGAACAAAAGCAACTTTATTTTTTAAAAACAAATACCTCTTTCTGTGCAGTCATCATCGCACACGATAATTGTCGCTTGACCGTTAACATTCAAAACAACCAGGACTAATACCACAAATACGATCTGAAATGCAATTAAGATTTCAAAGAGATATTATTCTGTTTTATATGCATTATATTCAATGTATATGTATCTGCTTGTATATTGATGTTTGTTACCCTTTCGTACGATTTCAAATTAATAAAAGCTTTTCAATCCAAACCAGTATTGGGTTAACATCATATATTAGTATGGAAATATCAATCTTCTTAATTTGGAAAGAGCAAAAACAATGTTATCATAAAAGAATGTCAATTAATGTAGAATCAGGACTTGCATTAATCATTAAATTTATTGAACACCCGAAGGAATTTAATGGGTCTCCTATGTCTGTTTTTTCAAAGCTCTTTTTATATGAAAAATTGTCTTTTGACAAACTTTAGAAAGACCAATTTTCAATACTGTCTGACTAGAGACACTGAAATAACATATAATTTCACCCAAAAGCAAGAGCGGAGGTTTATTAGTAAGCAGAACTCATCTAACATCTGGGTTTTCCGTTTTTCCTTTTAACCACTTATTGTGACAAGTTCAAACCTGTATGCTCGAGGATATACATGTACTTCGTTGGGGCAAAATGTTAAAAGCTGACCTTAAGCAAAATGTCCAAATGTTTATTAATCACAGAGTATGGAAAACAGAATCTTCAAGGTGATAGAGGTGTCATAAGTTCACACTAACATCAGAAGGTAAATAGCCATAGGATAGAATCGGAAAGTAAAATAATCTATAGCGTTATAATGGAGAGACAAAAGATACCATAGGGATAGTCAAACTCATAAGTCGAAAACGAACTGACAATGCCATGACAAAAAGAAAAAGAAACCATCAAGAGACAGTCAACAGCATAAAAAACACAATATATAGGTGGTTTTAATTCATCATTTGTTTTTGGTCATTATTTACACATAAATAACAGATGTTATCACAAAGGAGTCCAATATCTTAGCAATTAATGTGAATACATTTGCAATCAATATTTTTGAAAAAAAAAGTATTATTTGGAGAGTACGAAGGGAATGTTATCTGAACCCTAATCCATCAAAGAAAAATAAACATTCAGATACAACTAAATATTGACGAGGTCTTGCTAGGAAAAGGCACTAATAAACACGTTGCGGGGTTCAAGATTAAACTTGCTTTTAACAAGATACTTCATTAAACGCAATAAGTGAAACAACAAAAGTGCATTAAAATCGTATGATAAAAATACACAGACGGTGTGAGCAATTATAAAAATGGCTGAACTATGTTAAGAGAGAGGCATATCGCTTGCACGTATAAGATACCCTTGCAGATTTCGAAAAAGAGCAGACTAATGCCAGAAACAAAACACATAAAAAACAAAGAAACAGCGCTTTTTATTAGGACGTTAGTTTTTATCGTTTGCATTAATTGTCTCACACTTTTTCATCATGTCGGGGACTTTTATAGCGGACTAAACAATATGGTTTAGTCTCTTTGTTGGAAGACCGTACGGTGACCTGTAACTGTTAACATACACACCATTTGAACTCTGATGAGTAGTTGTCTAATTGGCAGTCATACAATATATCTTTTATTTTCATATCAAAACGGACTTAGTGGTGAAAAGCAGATACCAATTATAAAGTCCTTGTACTGTGATTAAAATCAATTGCGGAGCTAGACACGAGACAAACACACTACAAAGAATCTACGTTAAGCCCCTATTGAAAACTACAACATGTATCATATGTACCATCTGAGATTTTCTATGCTAGCAGTTTTCAGGCAATTAAAAATGTATAAAGGATAGCTCATTATTTAAAGGTTTCATTGATTTTCAATGAAATAAATAATGTGCTTTTTTATTCCTTGAGAGACTAAAGGTACACAGTTTTCAAAGGGCCACAGTAATTTTAGAATAGAAATATGGTTACATGGGAAAATCTCGTCCTATAATTGATGCTGTGAAGGAGTCCAATTTGCAGTACAAATGTCCTTTTTTCTTTGCGAGATGTATTTGCATATGTGGTCCAGTCTAGTCAAAATGAGGTGTTACAGCCGATGCCTGTATTGATGAATTGCCACGCTTCGGTTTATCAGTGTTATTCATATAATTTGATATACCAAAGTTGCCTTGGGTCTCTTTTATTCAAAAGTTTACTTGACAATACACTATAACTGTAAATCTTAATCCGGTTAGGTAATTTTTTTTATGTAGACGTAAAAGTACATAAACAAATCTTATTTTAATTATCAGCTTTAATTTTTAGCCTCAATTCCTTAGCTATTAGCTGCATTTTTATATTTGCCTCAAAAGCAGGAAATTTGGTTTAAACAGAGCAATAAGTCAGATACCAATGCGATAGTCAATTGTCAAAGTCGAAAACGAACTTACTATAATTCCATGGCAAAAAGACAAACAGTTTTCAAAACACACATTAAGCATTCTCTTTAGCTATGTTCACTGCCGCTGAGTCATCAATTCCTTGTTACATATATATATATGTATACTAAGTAAAAATGTAGAATGCATTTAAAAATTAAAATAAATCTCTGTGGGCAGTTTAAATGACAAAATTTGGTATTTAAATAAAAATTGTACCGTAGTCAACTGTTTCTTGGTGCATAAAAAAGTAATAAGTTATACAAAGAAATGAAATCGAACTGATTCGTGTTTAAATTTTACCTTCGTGTATCGTTCCATGACCTCCAAGCGAAGTGTAAAAAATGTGATGACTTATGGTAGAAAAGGAAATCATGTAACTCCACCCTAACGTTCTCATTTTTTATGATTGATAGTATTTCCTTAAGTTAACCTTTAACCAAATTATTTTATGTTTTAATAAAGAAATGTGTCTAGAATATCCGGGAAGTTTAACCTTTCAGACACGGTACTACATGTAACAGAGTTAGATGGAATTCATTAGTAAAATAAATTAGTGTGTAAACTCACAGGCACTCGTCTCAGGATTTTTTCCCCTATATACCTTTATATAACGGTATATGGGAATTTTTTTTCTGAGACAAGTGCCTGTGTGTAAACTCTGGAATGTCACGCCTGTTTTATTTAAAGCGACTGAATTTATGTTGAAATCCCGTGTAATGTAAAGTTCTTAATACAAATATCACACAACTTCGACATTATCAATGATCCATGCGAATGAGTTAAAGGACAGATGGTCCATGCGAATGAGTTAAAGGACAGATGGTCTATGCGAATGAGTTGAAGGACATATGGTCCATGCAGACAGATCATCTTGCAATCATATCATACAAGAAGTACAGTAAGCTTGCTGCTTTTAGTATCTGAGTAACAGACCCAATTACGTAAGATGAATACTGACAAATGAACCAAGGGCATATGAACCCTACCAGACATTATGTAAACAATGCAAGTATACAATACGGCAAATATAGTTGACCTTTTATAAATACTAGCATCCGAGAAACACACATAACCATGGAAACTTAACATTGACTTATGGAAATGGGGTTAACGTTCAGATGAACTTTGTCAGACAGACATGTACACCCAACAGTAATTCCATGCATCAAATTTAGTTGACATGTTGCCTATAGAACCCGATAAACAGACAAAAGAAATATGAAAACTTAACGCTGACCAACTGAACCATGAAAATGAGGTCACATTTATTTAAAATCTGCCAGACAGATATATACAACTTGCAATTATCAGTACACCAAATGCGGTGATCACATTGCTTACAGTATCTGAGAAACAGATCATACATAAAACAAATGGCATTCTCTAATGACTTTCGAAAAAAGCAAAAGATCAGATGAAACATTCCAGACAGAATATACACATTATAATCATTCCATACACCAAATCACAGGCACGTGTCTCAGAAATTATTTTTACTATATACCTTATTGTGTTATATAAAGGTATATAGTAAATACAATTCTGAGACAAGTGCCTGTGCACCAAATACATTTTGGTCCAAGGACACAGTTATTCCAATGGGAACCAATTGTGCCCCTCTTCTTGCCGACTTGTTTTTAATTATTAGGAGGCTAACTTCATACAGGACCGTCTTAGGAAGAAAGATAAGAAGTTAACAATATCCTTTAACTCTACTTTCCGTTATATATAGATGATGTTCTTTCACTATATAATTCAAAATTTGGTGACTGTTGAATGCCTTTATCCCATCGAACTAGGATAAAGGATACAACAGATACAGTTAAGTCGGTCTCATAGCTTGACTTATATCTAGAAATTGACAATGAGGGTCGGTTGAAAACAAAACTTTACGACAAAAGAGATGATTTTAGCTTTCCAATTGTGAACTTTCCATTTTTAAGAAGTAACATTCCAGCAACACCTGCATACGGGGTAAATATCTCCCAGTTGATACACTATTCCCGTGCTTGCATTCCTATCATGATTTTCTTGATAGAGGGTTGCTGCTCACAAGAAAGCTATCAAACCAAGAGTTCCAAGTGGTGAAGTTGAAATCATCCCTTCGTAAATTTTACGGACGCCATCACGAGTTGGTTGACCGTTATGGAATATCCGTTTCACAAATTATATCGTATATGTTCCTTACGTCGTAACTACAATCCCCACCCCTTCATGAATGTGACCTCCCGAATTACTATTTACCGGATTTTTTTTTATTACATGAGAAACACGACGGGTGCCACATGTGGAGCATGATCTGCTTACCCTTCCGAAGCACCTGGGATCACCCATAGTTTTTGGTGGGGTTCGTGTTGCTTATTCTTTAGTTTTCTATGTTGTGTCATGTGAACTATTGTTTTTTTTTCCTCATTTTTAGCCATGGCGTTGTCCGTTTATTTTCGATTTATGAGTTTGACTGTCCCTCTGGTATCTTTCGTCCCTCTTTTATCGTTCTTTGGTTTTCGTCGTCTAAGTATATGTTGCCTAGTGTATAGATAGTGTATAATTTGCATTTTTTTTATACACTTTCCCAATTTATTTCTTAATACATGAAATATCAAGTAAGGGGTTGAAATAACATGTTAAAAAATGTGTGCTAAATCTTTATGTTAAGTATACTTTAATTTGGTCGTCTTAAAAATCAAAAACGAGTATGTCTGCAACTGTCAAACTGAATTTTAGACAACTCAACATAAACTTGGCCATATTAGAGCATGAGCTGGTAGAAGTTTCTATAATTTTGATATTATTGTCCGCCGATATTCTTTCCGAATCCAAGCATGAAAGGAACTTCCTCAGAATCTGCACCTCATATTGTGATTTTTAGTCCAATTATTTTTGAAATTTACAAAGCAAAATTAGGGTACCAATTTTATATTGGTAGCTCCTTAAACTATCATTTGAATTTTTCGTATTTTTTTTAGAATCTTCACGATATTCGATCTGTACGGAACAACCTCCAATTTCGTTTTTTATCATAACTTTTCTTTTCGTTGTTTCTCTTAAAAAATAATTGACTTCTGAAGAATCATTCTGTGAGTAGTATTCGCAGAATCTCTAGTTTTAAAAAATAAGTTGTCAAAATATTGTGAGCCAGTTGATCGCCGTTATCCAGAGAACTAATTCAAAAGCAAAACTATTATAATGTAGCATATGTCGCTTAATTCGGAAGATTTTGTGTGTTTATCAAGAGGTAAGTTCATCCATATTTACGTACATGTAATTTGAAAGATTATGTTTCTTGAAAACTTCAAGTTGATGACTTTTTAATGTTTTTTTAGGGGTAAAATTTAGGTACTGCCTTTTAATGAATTTAAAATTAGTGCGTGTTTGAAGTAATACCAAAAATACGATATAATAAACATCGGAAGGTCCCATTCATATATTCAAGACATCTTCCTAAATAACTCTTAACTACTACTTCGCAGTTCTTTTACAATTCCGGATATGGTTCATATATAGTATGGATAGTATGGACCATATGGGTTATCTTACGTTGTTGTCTTCGTCGCATATATATATATACTCGCATCTACTTTTATTCACGCATGAAATATTTGCGACTGGACGTTTAGCAAAAACAATCAATAAATAGACCTATTCTTTAGCTATATTTTCAAATTTGCTCTTGACCTTTGACACACAAACTGCTATAAATTCAAATACTTATCGCGTGTTTTTATCATCCGAAAACTAGCAGATATGCGCGATTCAAGAAATGCAACAGCAAATATTTTGTTAAAAATAATCAGTACTGAAATTATGAATGATCAAACCTGATACTGTCACATTTTTCTAATTAATAAAAAAATACAATAATTTCTGAATTTACAGTTTATTAAATTAATTTCAATATGTTTATTCCGTTTTCAAAACTGAATTAACCAACAACAAAAGGTGCAGAGCACGTCTTCACGGCATCATTCCATATAAGACTTGTGGGACAATCATTTTCATAGACATCTCCCCAAACATCGCACTGGTAAAATTTGTGTGGATTAGGATGTGGATGAAATAGCTGGTCAGCGGTAACAGCATTCAAATGACATGGATTCGTCTGTAGTGAGTTACTACTGGTAGTCCCAATTGTGAATGGTGTTGTCGTGGTGCTTTGACCTACTCCGGGTTGTAGGTTATAAACGCAAGCCAATCTTTGTTGGTTCCATACCAAACTGCCATTACAGGAATCCACTAAAGCATTCCCAGACTGTTCACACTGGATGAATTTATGAGGGTCTTCAGGGTGTGGAAAATACATCAGTCCTTTAGCCATGTTAGCGTTTGTACAAGGATTTTGAATTCGTGTGTTGATATTTGTCGGTGGAGTAGCATCAGGTGCAGTGTTGATAGCTTGCATTCTGGTCACTATAGGTGGTCTGGCACCATTTTCCGCCTTACAAGATGCTTTGAAGTCGTATTTTTCGCCTGATGGACATTGTATGATGTACATTCTCCCAAGCATGTCACATTGTATGAACTTCCTTATGTCACCAGGGTGAGGAAAGTAAATGGTATTGTTTGGATTGCTTAAACATGGATTTGGAATGTTGGACCATGTGTCTGAAAAGATAAATTAACCTTCAAGAAACACAAATGAGTTTGGTATCTCGAAAAACCTGCCAATTATTTCTTACTAAACTTAGGTTTTATTTGGGTTCTAAACATGCTTTATTGTTTGTTTTTTATTACACTTTTTACAATTTTTTTTTTAAAGATGAGACAAAAGAAAGATGCAATAACACCTGATTTCCCGTTGGAGTCTTTGCATTGATACCTCTAGCTAGATATATTCGCAAAGCTTAATTCATTAAATTTCATATCTTTAACTTATGCCCACAACAAACGTATGATTTAAATGGATTAAAAGCATAATTAAACTATTATAGTATTATAATACATATGCAGACTTAGATAAAATTCGAAATATGAAAACTAGTATGGAAAATGAAATTAATAAAAATCGAATGACCAATATGTAACCAAAACAGATAAAAATAGCTGGTTGTTGTCTCTTTTGATTTTTTTCACATTTGAACATGGTTGGGTCTTTTAAAGCTTTACAATTTAGTTCTTTATATATATGAAAATAAGAGTGGTATAATTGCCAATGAGACAACCATCAACAAGAGACCAAATAACACAGAAATTAACAACTATAGGTCACCGTACGGCCTTCAACAATGAGCAAAGTCTATACCGCAAAGTCAGCTACAAAAGACCCCGAAATGACAAATGTAAAACAATTCAAACGATAAAACTAACGGCCTAATTTATGTACAAAAATGAACGAAAAACAAATATGAAACACATCAACAAACGACGACAACTGAATTACAGACTCCTGACTTAGGACAGGCACATACATACAGAATGTGGCGGGGTTAAAAATGTTAGCGGAATCCTAACCCTTCCCTAGCCTGGGGCAGTGGTGTTGAATAACAACTGATATATAAAAAGGGAGTTCGGTTACCCCATGAACATTACATATCAAAAGAAAGGAAAATTATACCTTAAAAACATTTGATTTTTATAGAAAAATCATAGGATTGATTTAAACTGCAGAAGATATTACATTTTCTCGGAAATTAGATCGGTGACCACCTTTAAATTTTTCGATTTTTCATTATCTTTTTATAAGTTCTACGTGTATATAATGTCTTTTAAAAATCGCCGAACAAGCCATTTACGTACCTGTTACCTTAAGAAAGAACTATAAAATCAGTTGAAAAGGTTTAACTCGGCAGATGGATACAAATAGTCATACTACACAGAGGGGACTTGGCCGGTTACTTGTATATCCCAACAACAACAAAAAACACTTAGTACAGGTCTGAGAGTACTCACAGTTACTGACAGCTAGTCCAAAGCCACTGACAACTAAAACAAAAAACCATGCATCTAAGACTAAATAGTCTCTTTCGGAGAGAACTCTCCGCATTGGCAATTTGAAATCATACCACATCAGATCCACTATTATAAAGTATTATAAAAGGGACATGCAGACATGAAATACAATCAAAGTATTCGACTTACACAGGGAAGACATCGCCTGTGTTGATGACCTTCTGTTGTTTTCTGCTGTATTGTCGGGTTGTTATCTCTTTGGCACATTCCCTATTTCTTTTCTCAATTTTAGCAAAGTTTTGAAGTATGTACTCACCAATGCAAATTCCTCTTCTTCTTCTTCTTTCTGAAATTTAATCAATAAGTATTGTTGTATATTGAATAGTCCATAAATAAAATACCAAAAAGGAGCCAAAAATAGAAACTGAATGAGAACCAAATGTTGACGGTTCTATTTCAAAAACCATTCAAAGGTTTGAGTTAATATGTTCTTCTGTTTTCTCAAAAGAAAATCAAACTTATGAATATGCCTTCAAAAACACTATAAGTCTATCTCGTACATGATAACAATTATTTCAGGACCAATCGTACTAGAATGCATACTGGCATTTTAAATATGACAAATTTATTTAACAAATAAATTGAAGGAAAAAAAGGTTTTACTGCAGTATATCATTTGTCGTGTTCACACCAGAATTACATTCAAAATTTCCATCAGGTACGCTCAATACATAAACAAATCCTTGTTTATATAACTTTCACTCCGAAAAACAATGAAACCCTTTTTGAACCACGCATAATCAAAATATACCCTAGCTCAGTACCAGCTAGTAAATAACTGTACGCCACATAAAGCGTTATTGTTGGCTTTAAAGGAAAACAAGAAAGAAAAAGATAAGTAAGCAGCCATGTTTTCAGATTTTTTTTTCGAAGTAACAGCCTCTTCGTATATATTTTCCATTTTATTAAATAGAAAAAAATAACTTTCCATTTTCACATAATTCTTTCTTTAAAACTTTGAACTATCAAATTTAGCTGATATATCAAATCACATTTAATTTTATATCATCAAAAAAAAATTGTCCATTACGAATAAGAATTCATATCAACCAAGTGTTTAAGTGCACATTTCGCTAAACAGATAAGCATATAGACTTATTGGAAGCTACAAATATACACTTATAACTTATAGAAATTTATCTACAAGTAGTGCAGTTTGATCTTCCAGGAAACGTGAAAAAATAATTTAAACTTTATTTTATTTAATTGTGATAGGTCTTTTGAATAATTTGTTTTGCTCAACCGTGCTGGGGAGTTTTTGGTTAATCAGTTGTCTTGTATATGTTAGGAATAAAATACATACATAAAAGACATTTGTGGATACAAGAACATCATTTTCACAATACAGATTCGAAAAAAATAAAAGAGAAGTGTATAATATATATGACTATACATATACAAGGACATCAAAATTAGACTATTATGTGTCTGTTTTATTCCAAAAAGCAGCATGAATATCAAATTCTATTCTGTTTTCACTTCTGTTATTAGGTTAGAATTCAGCGTATGAAATGAAACTCTCTAAAATAAACCTGCACTTTGTCGAGATTTTCATTAGTTTCCTTCTCAAATACTTTGGATAAACATCTCTGCGAGTTTTTACAACCTCAGTTACCATAGTTGTTACACCATGTGCAGTTACTATGCGTCACACCTGGTGCAGTTACCACGCCACCACGCACTCGTAACACTTATCTCAAAATCGCCTATATATGGTTGAGTACATTTCCTTAACGAGTTTATTGTCAATTCAATGAAAAATGTTAGTGATAATTATTAAACGGAAACATATACTTTTAAATCATTCTTATTACATCCTAATTACCTTTTAATCCAGATGAACACGCTAAAACAAATAGCACAACAGTTAAAACTGGTACCATGTTTATTGACGCCATATTGGCAAACCCAAATGCAAACTAAATTAAAATACTTTACACACGTCAACCCTTATCTTTTTATCTCTTACAACATACTATTAATCTATAATGTGCATATGAATGAAAAGAACTGTCCACAGTTGACATTTTCGTTCACTAGTACATTTATCTATCTATTATCATGTCGATTCCACCTTTAGCATTGGGTCACATTGACTAATCTTTAGCACAGAAAAATTAGTAGCTAATAAATAAACTAGAGGCTCTAAAGAGCCTGTGTCGCTCACCTTGGTCTATGTTAATATTAAACAAAGGTAGCAGATGTTTCATGACAAAATTGTGTTTTAATGATGGTGATGTATTTCTACATCTTACTTTACTGAACATTCTTGCTGCTTACAATTATCTCTATCTATAATGAACTTGGCCCAGTAGTTTCAGTGGATAATGTTAGTAAAAATTTACAAATTTTATGAAAATTGTTAAAAATTGACTATAAAGGACAATAACTCCTTATGGGGGTCAATTGACCATTTTGGTCATATTGACTTAATTTTAGGTCTTACTTTGCTGTACATTATTGCTGTTTACAGTTTATCTCTATCTATAAAAATATTCAAGATAATAACAAAAACAGCAAAATTTCCTTAAAATTACCAATTCAGGGGCAGCAACCCAACAACGGCTTGTCCAATTCATCTGAAAATTTCAGGGCAGACAGATCTTGACCTGCTAAACAATTTGGCCCAGTAGTTTCATAGGAGAAGATTTTTGTAAAAGATTACTAAGATTTACGAACTAGAGGCTCTCAAGAGCCTGTGTCGCTCACCTAGGTCTTTGTGCATATTAAACAATGGACACAGATAAATTCACGACAAAATTGTGTTTTGGTGATGGTGACGTGTATGTAGATCTTACTGTACTGAACATTCTTGTTGCTACAATTATCTCTATTTATAATGATCTTGGCCCAGTAATTACAGTGGAAATATTTTTTTTAAATTTACCAAAATTTATGAAAAATGTTAAAAATTGACTATAAAGGTCAATAACTCCTTAAGGGGTCAATTGACAATTTTGGTCATGTTGTCTTATTTGTAGATCTTATTTTGCTGAACATTATTGCTGTTTACATTTTATCTCTATCTATATAAAAATTCAAGATAATAACCAAAAACGGCCAAATTTCCTTAAAATTACCAATTCAGGGGCAGCAACCCAACAACGGGTTGTCCGATTCATTCTGAAAATTTCATGGCAGATAGATCTTTACCTGTAAACAATTTTAATCATGTAAGATTTGCTCTAAATGCTTTGGTTTTTGAGTTTTAAGCCAAAAACTGCATTTTACACCTATGTTCCATTTTTAGCCATGGCGGCCATCTTAGTTGATTGGCCGGGTCACTGGACATATTTTTTAAACTAAATACCCTAATGATGATTGTGGCCAAGTTTGGAATAATTTGGCCTAGTAGTTTCAGAGAAGATTTTTGTAAAAGATAACTAAGATTTACGAAAAATTGTTAAAAATTGACTATAAAGGGCAATAACTCCTAAAGGGGTCAACTGACAATTTCGGTCGTGTTGACTTACTTGTAAATCTTACTTTGCTGAACATTATTGCTTTTTACAGTTTGTCTCTATCTATAATAATATTCAAGATAATAACCAAAAACAGCAAAATTTCCTCAAAATTACAAATTCAGGGGCAGCAACCTAACAACAGGTTGTACGATTCATCTGAAAATTTCTGGACAGATAGATCTTGACCTAATACACAATTTTACCCCATGTCAGATTTGCTCTAAATGCTTTGATTTTGAGTTATAAGCCAAAAACTGCATTTTACCCAAATGTTCTATTTTTAGCCATGGCGGCCATCTTGGTTGGATGGCCAGGTCACCGGACACATTTTTTAAACTAGATACCCCAAAGATGATTTTGGCCAAGTTTTGATTAATTTAGCCCAGTAGTTTCAGAGGAGAAGATTTTTGTAAAAGATTACTGAGTTTTACGAAAAATGGTTAAAAATTGACTAAAAAGGGCAATAACTCCTAAAGGGGTCAACTGACCATGTTAATCATGTTGACTTATTTGTAGATCGTACTTTGCTGAACATTATTGCTGTTTACAGTTTATCTCTATCTATAATAGTATTTAAGATAATAACCAAAAACAGCAAAATTTCTTTAAAATTACAAATTCAGGGGCAGCAACCCAACAACAGTTTGTCCGATTCATCTGAAAATTTCATGGCAGATAGATCTTGACCTGATAAACAATTTTACTACTGTCAGATTTGCTCTAAATGCTTTGGTTTTTGAGTTATAAGCAAACAACTGCATTTTACCCCTATGTTCTATTTTTTAGCCATGGCGGCCATCTTGGTTGGTTGGCCGGGTCACTGGACACATTTTTTAAACTAGATACCCCAATGATGATTGTGGCCAAATTTGGTTTAATTTGGCCCAGTAGTTTCAGAGGAGAAGATTTTTGTAAAAGTTAACGACGACGGACGACGGACGACGACAACAGACGCCGGACGCCAAGTGATGAGAAAAGCTCACTTGGCCTTTTAGGCCAGGTGAGCTAAAAATGGTTAAAAATTGGCTATAAAGGGCAATAACTCCTAAAGGGGTCAACTGACAATTTCGGTCATGTTGACATGTTTGTAAATCTTACTTTGCTGAACATTATTGCAGTTTACAGTTTTTCTCTATCTATAATAATATTCAAGATAATAACCAAAAACAGCAAAATTTCCTTAAAAATACCATTTCAGGGGTAGCAACCTAACAACGGGTTGTCCGATTCATCTGAAAATTTCTGGACAGATAGATCTTGACCTAATACACAATTTTACCCCATGTCAGATTTGCTCTAAATGCTTTGGTTTTTGAGTTGTAAGCCAAATCTGCATTTTACCCCTATTTTTTTAATTTTTAGCCATGGTGGCCATCTTGGTTGGTTGGCCGGGTCACCGGACACATTTTTAAACTAGATACCCCAATAATGATTGTGGCCAATTTTGGATTAATTTGGCCCAATAGTTTCAGAGGAGAAGATTTTTGTAAAAGATTACTAAGATTTACGAAAAATGGTTAAAAATTTACTATAAAGGGCAATAACTCCTAAAGGAGTCAACTGACCATTTCGGTAATGTTGACTTGTTTGTAAATCTTACTTTGCTGAACACTATTGCAGTTTACAGTTTATCTCTATCTATAATAATATTCAAGATATATCTTGACCTGATAAATAATTTTACCACATGTCAGATTCGCTTTAAATGCTTTGGTTTTTGGGTTATAAGCCAAAAACTACATTTTACCCCTATGTTCTATTTTTAGCCATGGCAGTCATCTTGGTTGGTTGGCCGAGTCACTGGACACATTTTTAAAACGAGATACCCCAATAATGATTGTGGCAAAGTTTAGTTTAATTTGGTCCAGTAGTTTCAGAGGAGACGATTTTTTGAAAAGTTAACAGACGACGACGACGACGGACGACGGACACAAAGTGATGAGAAAACTCAAATGGCCCTTCGGGCCAGGTGAGCTAATAAAATAAGTGATCATCACTTGAAAGCATCATCGCAAATAACTTTTTGCTTAACGAGGAATGTAAATCGAAGGTAGTTCCAAAATAAAACATAACCAAAGAAAACATGAAAAGATATAACGCAATCGTTGTAACACTAAGTTTACATAGAATGTTTAATATTTAGAAACAAAAAATCACAATTGAAAACCCAAGAGAAATCTCCGTTATTCCGAATGGATAACAGTAACTGTTTTTGTTCCGTTAGTTTCCGTACTCGTACAATTTCATAGCAAGTGAATTAAAACTTTTTTGGTGATATGAATGAACAATTTGAAATTAAAATATATCTTATTTTAACACAGAAAACTAAAGTAAAAGAAACATGTTTATCAATTTAAAAACAGGGAAAATCAGATTCTGCGTTAGGGAATGCACTTCCTGCTTCTAATCGAGTTGCAAGTGTCAAATCAGAACCCAGTGATATATCAAAGAAGCAATGATGGGATTACTGCGTAACGGAAAATCGAAAAATCCATGTCTGTAGATATAACCATACTTTGTAATAGACCCACGCATTGACATGGATATTTAACAAGATAGATCCCGTAGTACCAATCCACAAGAAGACATGTCGCCTTATCCTAAAGCTAAATCTGAAACTTTTTCTTTTTACCGTCTTAACTATCACCATTACCTGTTTTGAGGTGAAGTGTGCTGGGATTTTTGTATTCTTCAAGCAATTTAATTGAGAATACAATTGTCCAAACATTTTTCTCTCTTTCAGTTTCGCTGAATTACGATAAAAAAAAAAAGAAGCAAACTCACAATCTAGAATGACGAATTGGCCTTTGACTTCAATTTTGCAGTCAATAGTCACTGATATCAAATCGAAAGTCCATACCTCAAATAACCTCCATTTGAAATGGGGAAATGCCAATGTTTGTGAAACTGCATACCGAAAAAAATGAAGATTGAGTCCCCCACATTCTTTATGCACCTGTCCCTAGTCAGGAGCCTTTATTTATTGGTTGTCGTGGGTTCATATCTTTCATATTTTGTTTTGGTAAATTGTTTTGTTAAAAATTAGGCCGTTGTTTTCTAAACTGCTTAAAGTGGGTTTTTTTTGTTTTTTAAATTTTTTTGCGAGGGCCGTTTATAGTCAACTACACGGAATGTTTTTTTTCTCATTGTTGAAGGCCGTAGGGTTGCCTGTAATTGCTAACATCTACTTCATTTGAACTTTAATAGATAGTTGTCTCAATGATAATTATACCACATCTCCTTTTACTATAATATTCAAAAAGTCAAAATATTGTGACCTGAGAGGACGCAGCCAAAGAATTTCCATGGAAATGAGATCTTCCAATACTTATAAATCTGCAATCAAAATATCATTTACCATCCACAAGTGATTCCCCATAAACTGACCTAATTACAAACTAATACATGTTAACGTATCAAAGAGACTGGAGTACATTTTTGACGCTGCCGCCGCTGGAAACAGCACGCTCTAGTCTCGTTTTTGGACTTTGTCTAGGCGACACCAACAGTTATTCAAGTCTACCTAAAGACGGAGTAGCATATCTTAAATATATGCACATAAAAAAGAATCTAGAAAACTATTGGTGTTATCAATGACACAAATTGGTTTTTCATAGCATACATAACTAAAATAACTTGATAAAAGTAGAAGTTCTTCATTTGGGAAATATAAAAGACGTCATTCGCGTAATTATATAAAATATCGGAGAGGCATAATTTCAAATCTGTGTGTAAATACTGCGCAAAGATTGAAATAATGTTGGGAAATTGATGAAGTTATGTATTGAACTCACAAGTTTGTCCTTAAAACATTCAATGAAAAACATGCAATACACAAATAGAAATACGAAAAAAATTGAATCATGCAAATTTGCCGAAAATAAGAAGTCAACATCTTCAAAGTGTTCAGAATTTGAAAAAGGATGAAGGAAATTGGTGCAGTTTCACATGTCACAAACTGTATACAGCCTCTTGGTGTTTCAAAAAGTAACGACGGAAAATATTAGCGATAATTTACTATGATCTCGGCTCAAATGATACGTGATTTAAAAGATGAAAAAAATAGGACTTTTAGACTCCTAGACGTTTGATAAGCTTTGAAACATTGGAAAAGTAACTGCGTGCTACTGCTCACCTTTCTTGTCAATGACGAATAAGGTAAGGACAACAATAAAATAATCAGAGGCTTAAACATACTGCTCCTACTCAAGTTTTAGTTGGCATTACTATTTGTCTGGTCGGTCATGTTGATAGACGGTTTAATATAAAAAAAATTATTGTTACGGTTTTATAACAAACAGTCTACTGGTGATTTAACTTAGCTTACTGGTTTCAGAAATTTTTTGAAAATGGTTCCATCGAGAATTGAAAACAGAGACAAAGAAATTACTATAAATTTTGTGTCATTTTGAGCTAAAATTTAAAAAATTTTTGTACAATAAGAATATTTTTTAATTTTTTTAATTTTTTTCTTTTAACCAACCGCTGGAAGTGACAAGTAAGAAGCAGTACATGTATTCGCAACGCTATTCCATACAAGTGTTGGGGGACAATCATATATCTGGAAATTTCCTGCCATATCACACTGGTAAAATTTATGTGGATCAGGATGAGGTTGGAAAAGCTTATTATGGCTGATAGCATCAGGAGTGCATGGATTCTGCGCTTGTGTAGTAATCTTTGGAGCAACTGTTGTAGTTGTAGTTTGAACTGGTGCACCTGTTGGAATTCGAAACCCTGCTTGTTGCATATTAAAAGCGCATGTTACATTTTTTTGAAGCCATACTAATCCTGGATCGCATGACATGACTATAGCATTTCCAGTCAAGTCGCACTCAATGAACTTATTGCGATCAGTTGGGTGTTCGAAATAATTGAGTCCGTGAGCAAAGTTAGCATTCGTGCAAGGATTTTTCGATAGCGTTGCCGAAGCTGCATGAGTGGTTGTGATTCTTTGAGCTGGAGTTGGCGACGTGGTGACGCGTGCAGTTGTTGGTTGTGTGGTAACTTGTGCTGGTGTTGGTCGGTTGGTTGGTGCAGGTGTTGGTGGATTGGTTAGTGCAGGTGTTGGCGAAGTGGTTTGTTTAGGTGTTGGTGAAGTGGTCTGTTTAGGTGTTGGCGAAGTGGTTTGCCCTGGTGTTTGTGAATTGGTTACTTGTATTGTTGTTGTAGCTAACTGTGGCGTAGTGCCCGTCGGTGTAGAAGCATTTCCTGCACAAGATGATGTAGTGAAGTCGTACTTTTCTCCTCTAGGGCACTGAATAATATACATTCTTCCAAGAAGGTCACACTGTATGAATTTCCTTACATCTGCAGGGTGAGGAAAATATATGGTTTTGTTTGGGTTGTTTACACAAGGATCTTGAACGTTAGACCAGGTATCTGAAAGAAATATCAGTGTTCGTTAAATAACTAAAAACTGACTTTCCGTTTAATAAAAGAAACTCGTTGTTTTTGTAGTTTTTTGGAACTTGCTTTCTTTTTTTCACTATTTTAGTTGAATTATGGCTCCAATTAATAGAGAATTTCGATGTTGTTGCTATTAACATACTATCGTATTGGTACTACATATTCAGTGCATGGTACAAAATCATTATAGTGTGCGAGTGAATCTGACGTTGTTTTTTTTTTCTTCTTCAAAAACACCTTATATTACACATGTTCATAGTACATAGTACAATTAAATACAGTAGAAAATCAATAATTTATCCTAATTATTGTCCAGAAGAAATATAAAACAGAAAAAAATACCCCGAATTCCATTTTAATTGGATGCATTTGCTGTTTTATATGATATTAGATTTATATGACGGGTGATACGTTCAAAAAAGGAGAATCT